>JBAMAX010001964.1:0-538358 GCA_037043745.1 Chymomyza amoena
CTGGACAAGCCGCTGCTGGCGCCATAGGTTCCACTGGACAACCCGCTGCTGGCACCATAGCTGCCACTGGACAAGCCGCTGCTGCCACCATAGCTGCCACTGCTGCCGCCATAGCTACCGCCGGATAAGCTTTGATCCGCGGAGACACCTGCTCCAAAACCCAAACCGGCTACACCAGCTGAGCCATAAGCGCTTTTGCGTGCATCCTCAATGGTTTTTTGGTGCGTGCTGTAGTGCCTAAAGTTGAAAGTCACCAAAAACATTAGTTCTTGCCTTAGATTATATATTTTAGGGATTCCAGATTTTATTATGCCAATTAAGTAGTTTTTAGAATTTTTGTACCAGTTTGCCGATTAGGAAATTTTGAATTTTGCCAAACAAAATTAATTTTCAAATTTTTCACTTGGCACTTACCGGCTGTGAAAATCGGTCTCACGTTTTAATCTACACAAGTTTTAGAACCGTCATATTATGGCAAAATAATATATTGAGAACATTAAAAAATGGCAGCTCCATGAAGGTTGCACACTGAATCACTTACCTGCTGTCCAAAACATCTGTAAAAAGAGTAATACGTAAAATGATTAGTTATTGTTATGAATTAATTTTCGGTTGAATTATTATAGACTCATTGAGTAATAATCCCTGCCTTATCTAGAACTATGTATATTACACAAGCTCTTATATAAATAGTGCACTTTGTTGATTCCAATAAATGACGCCATAAGTTGTCTCAGCCTTATCAACAACGTGCGGGAAAATCGAAAAACATGTGCTCTACTTCCAGGAACGTTTTGCTTTTTGGCTTAGCCTAAGTTTGGATGCACTAGTTAGTCTTTAATAAAAGCACCTTCCTAAATAATGAGGGTGCCTTTGACTATGTATCGCATGATTCGCACGATCGCACGCTATCCAAGTGGATTCAGCCTCCACTCAAGCCAAGAGTCTGCACTATTTGTGGAGAGCATACTACTCCACATGAAAGCGTAACATAGCCCATACGAATATACAATGCCAATGTTGTGCCGATGGATTGTTCTTATATCAATGAACTAGTTCAAAATGACTCTCCGGGACGTAGTTCAGAAAGAATTAAATATTACGCACGTTTGGTGCAAGGAAGTAAACCTCAACTTCAAATTAAGCCATTTTTTAAAAAAATTCAAAGGAGTGAAAAAATAAATAGTGTTTTTTTTAATCGGGTCCGGATTTCCGAAAGGGATATTATTTATATAGGGGACCAGTTATCCCTTTTGACAATTTTAAATTTTATTTTATTCAGTAAAAACTAACATTTCATTATGGGAAGATTGACGCCACAGAACGTCTTAAAATATTCGATAATCAAAATCAGTGTTCTATTGTAAAAGCTTAAAGACCTTTTTAGTTTCAATTAGTTCAAGAATTTCTGACGTGGTTTTGCTGAATGGGCTCCAGATCAATTGGAAGTTGGTCCAATATTTTATCGCAGAATTCTATTTTTCAAGTATTAAATGATACGAAATTATCTTTCTAATAAAACCATATTTGGGGTTATTAGATTAATTTGCTATTTTTTAATAAAATTTGAAATCCGGACGCGCTTAAAAAAACACCCATTATATGCGTAATATTCAAATTGGTATAATGAAATACAAGCTTAATTGAAAAGAGAACATTTCGAGTTTTAGTGTCTTAAAAGCAAGGTTGCAATGACACTTATTCCATGTCTTGAGGAGCATCCACTAATTGTATAAAAATTTTGGCAAGAAGAAAAGACTATAATCTCCTGAAATTTAAATGTCCCTAAAAGATTTTAATGGCTGTATAGCATTTTGTGAGTATATTTTATGAGTGCCGGAAAAATCAAGACAGAGAAGATTAACTATTCCCTTATTTTTATTATTTTAAGATCGATAAGGTATAAACGATCGCAAAGAAACTAAAGTTTACTCATTCTAAGTAAGATAAAGAAAACATAATATTTTTTTTATTTCAAAGCTACAGAAAACGAAGGCCTTTTGGAAATTTGTTTCGAATGAAGATGATAAGACCTATAATATAAACTTGAACCTTTCCAAAACTGACGAATGACTAAATTGAAAATTTTAAGCAGACTATTTTGAAAGTGAAATGATTTTATACCCTGTACCGTATGGTAGAAAGGGTATATTAAGTTTGTGCAAGCCGAAACCATATATAACATACAGAAGAAGACGTCGGAAACCCCCAAAAGGTGACTAGGCAATTCGATATACTTATGTCTGTCTGTCCATCTGCCCTTCCGTGTGTCTATCCATATCGCCTATATCTCAGTGATGGTAAGAGGTAGAGCAACGGAACTTTCAGAGTAGATGCGTTATTATGTCAGGGGAGAAAAGTTTATTTTTTATTTTTGACATTGGGGATATATTATGTAGATCCCATGTTTCATACGACCTCGATAAACCAAAAAAGTATTAGATGAATAACACTGTGATTTAGAACTTTTCAAGTGACCTAGTGTACGTTGTAGGTCTTGACGAGGAGATCACGATAGTGTGTTTCAAAATTGTCTAACACCCCCAAAATCGCAAGTTATTGCTTAAAACCCGTTTTTCGGGTACTGCGATCACTCCCACAATCACGACGTCGCCATTTTTCAACCGATTTTCGATTGCTTTACGGTTTTGGAAAGAAGAAGATTCAAGCTTTAAGATGGTATACTTTTTTTAAATATTTGTTTATACTTTTTACAAAGCAACTACGAGATTTTTTAAAAGTTATCCAAGATTTACACTTTTTTCCCCATTTTTCACACTTTGACGTCTTTTTTATATAACATTTTGTTTAAATACCTTTACTTTTTTACATTTAATCTTAAAAAATATTAATTCCGAGTAAGAAAAGTCATGGTTTATTAAAATCGGTCGATAAATGTTTAAGTTACGACGCTTATTGTAAACAAGGAAATTAAAATTCCATCGACAAAAAAAAGTTTTAGATGGATAATTCGTTTGTTCATGAAGATATCGTAACCAAATTTGGTATAAGACTGAAGAACGCCTATCTTAAGGGACTGTTGTTGTTGAAGAAAATATAAAAATCTATAATGGAACAGACTTTTTAAGCCGCCCTCGTACATACAATTTTCTTTCAATAAAAATAAACTAACAAAATTAAAATAAACACATAATCCATAGTAGACGATTTCAACATGCAAATTTTAAAATTATTTTCATGAAATTCACATTAATTTGTCTGTGAATTGATTCTTACGTATTAAATTCACCAATAAAATAGCAATTTAAAACCACTTTCCCAAACAAACTTCACAACTTGGAGTTTGTGTTTCTGCTTCTATTCACTTTAAAGGTTTATTCTTGATCTCTCAAAAAAAAAGTCAAATTTTATTTCCTTACAAATTTCCAAAATTATAAACGTTCGTAGACAAAACTAAACCTCCTCAAAATCAAAGTTTCATAAGAATTGTGTTTTTTTTTCACTTTTTTATTAAAGACACATTTTTTGAGATTTTTTTGTAGTTGCTAATACACGTCACTCGGAATTCACTTTGCCTATGTGGCATTTTGAGACTTTACCTGCACAGGCAACACCCAGGCACACGGCCAGAATCAAGAACGATCTCATTCTGATTTATTTACTGTATAGGCACTAATTAAAGTAAGCTCCTCTGGACGACCAAAGCCAACGATCGAAATTTAAGTAATGAATTGGAATGTCAGCTTTAAGTAGATTTTAAAAAGCCAGCAGAGCGATCTACAGGCTGTACTATATATGATGCTCTATATACAAGTTTTGCCTCGTAGTGAGACAGAGACTGATAATTCATCCATGTATTGCAGAACAACTTGAACCGATTGATATTTCTTGACCTAGAGAATGGCATTGTACGGTGATAATGAGCAGCATTTCATGTGACACTTCGAATACATATATACTTGATATAGGTATACAAAAAATATATTTTTTTAAATGAAATTCGTAATTGGTGCAGAAAAATTGTCTACGGCAAATGGACGACATATTTACTGGACCATAGATGAAAGTAATTATGGAGAATAAATAGTATATAAACAGCTGATATGGTATAATTTGTTGATTACGACAGAACCTTGGGCTCTTAACACTCTTAAAATTATACATAAATACTTCTCATGTATATAGTACAGTTTTTACATATGTATAAACATTAAATTCAAGTGCAGGCCAATTCTTAATGAAATTCGATGATACTTAATCGTCATAGACTAAATTTCTTGAACGAATATTAGTCGTACGTAGTCAATGCTAACCTTGCATTGAACTTGTCTCTTCAGAGCTTATATACATGATTCTCCAAACATATAAAACAAAAACATCCGCCAAAAAAATTTCAATTTTCGAAGAATTTTACTTCCAAATGCAAGTCATAATTCACAAATATTGCTATTTGTTTGTTCAATAACGTATTTTATATAATTATTTTTGGGACTTCCAGTTTTTTATATTTCACAATGAAGATGCTTGTAAAATTGTACTTGTTTACTTCCGCTTGTTGTTTGTTTTTTTATTATTATTTTGTTTTTCAATGTAATAGAGACTCTGCGTAGGGTTCAATGTACTCACTATCATTGTAAAAGATTTTTTAAATTTAAAAATTGGACAAACTTGAGGTAGCTGATAGTTCAAAATATTAAAAAAATGTATTTATTAACAAAGAACTTTTTATAAAATATAGTCCACAAATATTTGTTAACTAAAATGAAAGCATTTCACAAGAACGGTCGAAACATTCCAAATATTACCAAACTAAAAAAAAAATTCAATTTTCAAAATTCTCTAACAAATCCACGTGCTTAAAACTAAAAATATTTCATTTTTTATTTATTAAGCTTACTGTGTATCTTTATATAATACAAAAAGAGTCTAGCTGGATAAGGTACTGAAAACTGTATAAGCAAGAAGTATGAATTCTTTTAAATATGTATTATAAAAATATATTATAATTTTAAACATTTAAAAAAAAAACTTAAAAAATTATTAAATCGATTTGATTCATATTCACACCAAAATAAGAAATATAAAAACACGTTAAAAAAAAAATGGTGTTTGACATATTTAAGAAACGTACAAAAAAAATAATAAAATTTAAAATAATAAAATTAATTTTTTTTTTAAAGGTTGGTAAATAAAAATTGTATTTTTTTTTTTTTGTAGATTGAAAAAAAAATCTGGTACAGTCGAGGCGGTGACCTACAGTGGATTACCCTTTTCTCTCGAAAAAATGTTTTCTGAATATTCCCACTATGAACTTTCCAAATGAAATTAATTTTTTTTTTTTGTGAAATTTGATGTTTACACCTTCTTAAGTTCTGTAAATTTTTACCGATTGTGATGAAACTCGAAAGTTACGTCAAAAAAGCTATAAGATGTATATTGGGTAAGTTTCAAGTTAATATGTTGAGGGGTGTGGGAGAAAGCACGGTAATCGATTGCGAGGAGTGGGGGGTCCGCAATATTAAAATTTGAATGTGGATTTGTTCATTAGAGCCACATGAATCAGCTTACTAAAAATATATTGACATGGTTCAACACACTTCATCTTCTGAGAATATATACGCAACAGCTGATACAATTTGTTGTCTCTAGCTCTTCTAGTCTCCGAGATCTAGTCGTTCATACAGACGGACGGACGGATGGACATGGCTCAATCACTACCCGATGCTATGATAAGCATTTTGATATAAAGAACTTGGGGTCTGTCACGCCTTCTTCTGACCGTTCAATACATTGCACACATTTAGTTTACCCTTTATACCTATAGGTACAGGATTTTTTTTTCCGTGAAAGGGTTCCTCACAGAGATGACGACCAAAAGGTCTTTTGTACCATACCCTTAAGTTAAAGCAAAAGACTTTTCGCTTTCCGCATGAATAGCAGTAGGTCTTTTGTTAGTATTGACCTGAGATGGAAGGGACTAATCCGTTCCTTTCCCATGTGATAGGCTCTGTTTGATACCAGCGCTGCGCAGTCACAGAGAATATGCCTGGTGGTTTCATCGTCTTCTAGACAGAGCCTGCACTCTGAAGAGTCCGATGGGCCAATTTTCTGTATATGGTATCTAACAGTGTGGTGGCCAGATAGGTAAGCTACCAGGAGCTTTAGGTACACTCTGGCAAGACCTTTTGTCTTAATCGCATCCAGAGGTGTGACAAACACTTTTCCTTGACGAAGCCCCGGAAGGGAGCACCAGTATCTCCTATGTTCTCCTGCGGGCCATTTGTTTATCATGGTCTTGATTGTGGACCAACCGCTGCCACAGAAAGGCGCAGGAGATGTAGTCAGGGTTGAGGCACCCTGCTATATCGTCAGCGATCGTGTTACCATCCACTCCCGAGTGTCCAGGCAGCCAACATAGCACGACTTTGTTCCGGGCGGACAGGGTTTGGAGGTAGTATAGGTACAGGATATAAAAATTAGCTTACAAATATTCAGCCAGACCCTTTAACATGTATCTTTGGATAATAAACAAATTTGTTTTCTTACAAAACAGATTATGAGCAACAAAAAATTGTGCGTAGCTTATATTTAAATCTTATCCGAATGATATACAATAAGATATTTTTTAAGGCTTCCTGATACATTCATATTTTGTTAAAAGACCTACTGCTAAATCGTCAACATGCCTATAAAGTCTTTCGATATTTTTCAACAAAATAGGGCATACCAAATGCAAGTTTGAAACTACTCATTCATGTCTGAAAAATAATATCGCCCAAATGGCCGTTGCGTGGGCTCAACAGGCCTTATCTGATTGTTCTCCCTGTTCACCATAATGGTCCGTGGACTTCAATTGTTGTTTCGTTTGGTTCTTGTGAGCGTGAAAATGGAGATAGGCATAGTATAATGGTTGGGATGATGACGCATGTATATTTCCGGCGACTATTCGACACTGGTCTCTATTTTTTTTTACACAACGACCATTTTCATAGTACCCCTTTTACACTTTTAAACATTTTCGATTGTGTCTATGACTAAAATTGAGAAGTTTTGAACTTGATTCACTTTGGACCTGTATGTTCTGAGTTTTGAGTGTTTAACAACCAATCCATTAGAAGAACAGCACCATTTCGAGCTTTTGCATATATGTATCTGATCTTACTGTTTGACCAGACTGTTGGACATAGAAATAACGATTTGTCAGGTTAGGTTTTAAAAGGACACCGAATGCTGCAAAACGCCATATCTAAATCTTATGAAGCACACCATATTTATGTAGTTCTAGGTTAGGTCGAGTAAAAAAATCAACATGGCTCATGAATCTGGTAGCTCATTTGTCCAGATTTAAGAAAAAGAAGATAAGAAAGAAGTAAAATTATGTAGAAAAGGAAAAGTAAAGGAGGGGCGATATATTTGGGTTATATAAATTTAGACAAATCGTTAAAAAGAGCCAGGACCCATTTTAGCTAATTCGCCGGGCATCTCACAACATCCAAGAAATGCTTTTCCATATACTGGTACACATAGCAGATGCTGCATGATTTTTAACTCCTTCTATTGTTCTCTTGTGTTGCACGTTACCTCTCAGTCAGCATTTTAGACCAGGTCTCGGATTTCTTGTATAGAATAGGATGTCCTTTGACAAGTTGACCTATTCTATTTTATATATTTTTATACATACCTAGTGCTTTCTTATATCCTGAATTGGAATCACTCTGTCCCAGAATGGGAAAAATTCAGCTTGTATATAACCTCTTCGATTATGTTCTGAAAGTTTTCATATAATTCCATCTCAACTCAAGACATTCTGCCATGTCAATATGCATTGAAACGAAACTTTGTTCATTAAAACAATGCAGTTGATAAGTTATTCGTTCTTTTATCCGAAACATGTAACTTTGAGGTTTTCCTTATTAGCGTTTTAAAGTTCCAAAACGGATATATGTACTATGTACTTGTGCTGAAATTTGTCGTTTCCTGCAAACAATATCCCATATTACTCTTATATAGAAGTCTTCACTATTAAAATCGCAACGATGTGATTAAAGCTATTCCAAAAAAGCGATTAAAATCTAAACTTGTTTGAGTCTCTTCTGAAGCTTTAAGTTTGACTTTGTTTTGTTTGCCGTCAAATTACGACATTCATCTTCTAAATCTATTTATAATGGGACAAATACTAAGTGGGCAAAACATAGACAATTTCCTGTAGTTTTTGATAAACCTTATGTACTAGTAGTCGTAGTAGTAAATTATTCAACTATACAATACCTAGGTATAATAATAATTATACACAATTATTTTACTATATACAACATCAACAAAAATCAAGGCCAAGAGAGTTCATTGTTTGCGAGAGTAAGCTCTTATTCTATGTACTTACTTATTATGTATTCAAATCAAGTACCTTATGTACTTTCTATCAAAAATTAAAGAGCCATACAGTGGGACCTCAACAAAAGAGAATGGTAGTCGTCTGTACTGCTTTAAACTAAGTTGAAATGTATGTTCTAAAAAGTTAGTTATAAGAGAAAACCTTTTTTAGCTCATAAATTAAAAAAGTTTTGGAAAAATAAGAATTTAACGAACAATTTTTGTAAAATAGATAACTGACTCTGATTAAGGTTTCTGAGTTAATTTTCAGCTGGCAGTCTATTTTAAAATAAAAATTCGTAGTTTTTTTTAGAAAGCTCTTTAAACAAGGGGCATTTTTTTTAGATTTCTATGTAAAAATTAGCAATTTTGCTTTTTCTGGCCACTTTTTGACTTTGAACATTGAAACTCTGCATCAGATTAATATTATCGCCCGATATTGTTCAAATATGCGAAGGAACATTTGGAGATTAAGAGGTCTTCAGCAACTGATGCTGAGAATCAGATTCCAAATTTAAGGCCTTGAAATCTGGGAAGTGCCAAGTACTGTTGCGAAACCTGATATTTTTTGATATGATTTTGATTTTTAAAATGATTGAATTGAATTGGATGTTTATCGATTAATTTAATACACTAAAAAGTTGGAAAAAAATTATTCACGACAAAAAGGAACAAATTGGCAATTTCTTTAGATCTGATAGTTGCATCTCTAAGGCGATTTTTCATATCAAATATTGTACAACAACATTAGTTGTAGCTGCCAAATAATCTATTACCATACCTAAAGACTTATTTATAATATTTTATGGTACATAGAGTATAATTAAAAATGAATAATTTTTGCAAGGAATAACTCAATTTGGCCCACCGTACGATGCTTCATCGGTTTTTTTATGGATTATCAAAATTCTTATAAATAAAAAATATTCATGTAGTTTAATACAAAGAAAAGTAAGTAGGTAAGCAAAAATGATCAAAATGGGTAAAGGCGACTTTGGGATATTCTGAATCACAGCTATGTAATTAATTCCGGTTTATTGCTTACGAAATCCAAAAGATATGAGTTACCCAAACTTGGTTTCAATATTTTTATAAACAAACAAAAAAAGTAAAATTTTGCACAAATCTCGTTTTATTGACAGTGCTTGGAACCTATAAAAATCCTTCGAGTGCCAAATTACAATTCATACGGAATTTTTTCTAGAAATGGATTCTGAGGATTATCGATCCTATGGGGATCATGATATAGTCATCCGACTTTCAATCAAATTTGGTTCAGTGCTTGAGTACTCCAAAAACTGCTGAAGTCTAGCTTTGGTTATGATACGAAATCAACGAATTTTGTAAAAAAAAATGTTTTTTGGCCGATAAGATATAGTCCGATTTTGATAAAATTTGGTACAGTGCTTGGGAAATTTAGATACAATAACGTCATAAATAGATCTAAAACTTATGTTTTTTTTTGGGGCTATCTGAAACACCCCTGTGGGAGCTATATAATGTGATTCCGAATCAAAAAATTAAAATAAACTTATATCCTATGAAATAATAAGGGAGCTTATCTGAGAGTTTGGTGTCACTAGCAACTAAGTGGGCAACGATATATCGACTTCGCAAGTCAGCAGGACTAATTTAGGTACCTTGGTGTATCTCCGACGACTCCTTCTATACGCTACAATCGTTTACGGCTTGCACAAACTTAATATATCCTTTGTACCATACTGTGCAGGGTATAAAAATAATTTGAAGCTTTATCGATGTCACGTTTGAGTGAAAAATTATATCCGACAAATGTTTACCAATATCGATGTTGTTGCTTTAAAGCTTTAAAAAAATTCCATGAAAGAAATTCATCTGATGTTGCATTGACATTTCAGAAATCTTCCCTACTTAAAAAAACTGTAAGAAAATTCTTCAAAACCGATTTTTAATAAAATTTTGAAGAGCACAACCCTTTTTTGCGGAAATTGTATTCTATCGATAACTTACTTAAGCTACGTTTTTTATTTCGAATGGTCTGATTTTTTGATTTTTTTTTTCAAATATAAATAGATATAAAATATATTTGTGTTTACAACTTTTAAATACACTTCTCGTTAGCTGCTGATAAAGTCATTATAATGCTTAGCACCTCTAATAAGAGTAAGGTGGGTTAAGCTACTAATTCCGGGCTTTACGAGTGAGTCGAGTAGGTTGTCACCTTGCCATTGTCATTGACGGTGGTCTGTGCACCACGACGGCTGGTGCCATCACCATTGCTAGAGCTGAATGATGACACAGAGACGCCCTTGTAGCCACCACCACCGCTGGTGGAACCACCAAAGCGATTTACAATATTGGGAGAGTTCTGCAAAGATAAAGCTAAAATTAGTAGGATGCTTTGTCAAAAGTCTGTCCACAACTTGCCGCATTGGCAGGGCTTATGTATGCCGTTTGTCTATAGCCACCAGGTCCAATGGAGCCAGATGCCGCAGCATAGCTGGGAGCATAACGATGTCCATTATAGGTGGAACCACCGACGGGTCTGTGACGATTGTTATATGCAATCTGTTGTTGGATGCGACTGTGGGTGGTATAGATTAAAACTCTACATTAGATCATATTCATTAAGTCTATAGATAAGGATTAGGCTTAGGTTTAGTAAAAGCAATTACTCATCAGTGTCAAGTGTTGCATCCGCAGATGCAAAAGCATCACCAGCTGTAGCCAGACCAGTTATAGCTCTAAAAGTAGATATTACAAGCAGCGTTAAGTACCATTTCCCACTAAGACTACCCAAGTTTAGATGAACCAAAATATGTTAGTAATACTTACTGTTGGGTTGCATAGTTCTGAGCCAGTATTTGATTGGTCAGCTGCTGATGGAATACATAGGGATCAATGAAGCCAAAGCTGGGCGCATAGCTGTCATAGTCATCATCATAGTCATTGTAGCCACCTCCACCCCCTCCATTGTTGTAGGTGCCCGTATAGCCTCCGCCTCCACCTCCGCTGTTGTAGGTGCCCGTATAGCCTCCAGCGTCACCACCACTATTGGCATAACTTCCTGAAGAAGCTCCGGTATAGGCACGTCGCTTGCGTGGCTGACGCACTGCAGCCGAGAAGAGAATTCATGTTCGTTATATAGTACTGGGACATGCTTTGACGCAACTGTACTTACCCGCTTCAGTATTTAAAGCGCTCATTACTACACAAATCAGCAAAATTTTCCACATCTTAGTCAAATGATTTCTCTATATACAATATATACAAAATTGGTTGGACTTTTGTTTAAGTTTTTATTTATATACGAGCATCTACTTTTTGGAGAGCTACAGATTTAAACTTGTCTTAAATGTTGTAAATTAACCGGTTAGAACTTTTGTTTGTTAACCTTTGTTGTTTTTGTTATTGATATATTTAACTTTTTTACGAAATCATTCTTGTATAGTCTTCGAGTAGCCTAACTCAGCGGATTTATTGTTTTTATTTTAAATTTAGATGGTCTACAATTATAAACAACTGATAGTGGGTATAAAGTATTTACAAGCATAAGCTAGTAAAAATATATTTCTTCACAAAGCGTTGCCTGAAGATCTATCATCTTTCGCAATTGTACATCAACCCCAAGTTGGTGCAAATGTATTAAATATAGTGAAGGTAACATCGGAGACCCTTATAAGCCTTCAACACCATAATAAAATATATAAAAAGACAAACATTAAAATCGGCCGCTCATCGCCCGAAGATTATTTTCCCCCTGCATGGGTTCCTCACAAAGATGTGGGGCATTGCGACCTGAAGATCTTTTGTGCCGTACCCATAAATTACTGTAAAACAATTTCCGCTTTCGGCGCTTATAGTATTAGGTATTTTCTTGGTATTGACCTAAGATCGAAGGAACTATCCATGTGACAGGCTCTGTCCCACACCAGTCCTGGGCAGTCATATTGCTCAAAGATAGGCCGCAGAAGAAAATTATAAGGGACTCTTACAATGCAACAGAAGAAGAGAACGACTATGTTAGAGATGGATAGTTGGAATACAGTAGGATCAGCTTAGAATTGGAATCACCAATTGGAGAGACAAGCGAGAAATAGAGAGGTGATGGGAACGCTGTTATACGGCAGGCTTAGGTCCTACACAAACTGTCAACACACTTTAATAAGAAGGACGTCAAAGACCCTTCTCAAATTTGATCAGGGTAACGAGAAGAAAAGAGCCTTCACACTTCACAGAGGAAAGCTTTTTATTGATAAAGCGCAACGCTTAAGTGGGAGAGAGCTTTACAGTGTAACCAATTAAAAAAAATAAAGATATTTTTAATTTGATGGAAGAAAATTGCTATTTCTTCATAACCACGTATTGTCTTTTATTTTGGAAATATATTACTTGATAATAAAAAATATCCAAAGTTCAGAGATTAAATTTTAGGGTCTTTTTAATGTGTTGTTACAAAATACCAAAAAAAAACAAAATTGTCCTATTGTAAAATCGATAAGGAAGGGAAAGATTTTAGCTTCGTGGTGCCTCTGAACAGCACCCAATACCATTCGATCTCCCTCCCTAAATACCTAGTCCCTCTGGTATACCTGGTAATGATAAATCGGAACAGTATGCAAGAAAATCAGGATCAGCGCTAGCTGTGGCCTTCGCTGATACGGATATAGTAACACGTCAGTAAGATAGTCAGATCCGAGGCAGAACCTCCAGGACACTCTGGAAAGATACAACCAAAAGCGAGCTTCCGAGAGGTTGAGAGGTTACATGTTCCTCAAAAGAATTTCAGCCGCAGGCTTGGGTAGGAGGAAGAGCTACTGAGCATCTCACACCTGTTATGCGACTTCCCTGCACTTCTAAATACACCAAGAAACTGGGGAAGCCCTTCTTTGAAGAGCTGAGCAGTCTGGCAAAGCTGCCCATAACGGGCTTGGCTCTTTTTATTGAATCCACAAAATGGTTTAGCAAGCAGGCGGAATTGGACAATCAGTGGCTAATTTACCTATCCTACATCCCCCAGTATTTGCACTTTGGCCCCCGTGTGTTCTCGATCTTGTGCCGAGCTGCCTAGCTAACCTAGCCTAACCTAATTCGATTGTTAAAGTGTTTCGATTTTATGTTATTTTAAAAAAATCTTTAAAATGTGTAATTCGTTAAACTAAATAAGATTGACGGATTGTTGTGAGTAGTGCCGTAGAGAGATAATCCGGTACCTCTATTAAACGACAGTACGACTATAATTTCACTGGGCTCCTGAGAAAACTATGAGCCTTGGGATAATCCACCCCCTTTCCCCCTCTTATCAGGCATGATTCTGAGTCTCATAAAACCTACTTTTCCAGTAGTTAAAAACGGTGCAGTGCTTTAAAAATTGTGCATTATTAATTTACCGAATCACTGCCAACGATTCTTTAAAACATTATGAAGTTATACCTGAAACTATAAAGAGCTGAGCCATAACTCCAATTTGAATGAGTTTCTTTTTTCTTTTTTTTTTTTGTGTGCTTTCCTAGATTATAGTCAAAAAATACTAAAACGAAAACTAGACGAAATGCAATTCAGAGCAAAAGTTTCGCTTTGCAAAAGTTCATTTAATTAGAAAACTTGAAAGCCGCAAATTTGCATAAAAGTTGCCAAAAGTTCGAAATAAATGTATGAAAATAAGTGAAGTGGAGCAATCTCATCAATTTTGATGATTTTCACTTATATATGTTAAAAGAATTCGCAAACCACTCTCCAAAAATACGAAAACTCGTTTCTAGACTTAGAACAGGGTCCCAAGCGATCCCTGAGAGTTTCATTAGCTAAGTATTTTTTTCAGCTTAAATTCTTCGTTTACTGACTACTATGGTTGAAAATAGGACAGTAATCGAATGGAGTCATTAATTTTACTAGGATTGAACAATCAAATTCTATTAATGACACCTCGGATCGTCATTTAAGCGTAATAATTTTATATAATATTTCCTATGAAAGAATTTTAGCTTTAGATTAGGAAACTACTGGTTTTCTAAAAAATTGAATTGAGTTTTTTTCCAAATTCATCTATTTTAGCTTAATAAAAGCATTTCGTTAAAAACAGCTTCTGTTTTTAACTTATTGACTGTCGTTACGCTTTTTAACAATGTATATAAAGCTTCATCACACATTCTTATGTACTTGATTCCCAAACCGGAGACTATTCCTCATCACGACTAGAGGCAATTATTGCAACCACCCCTGCCCTGTACCCAGATACAGATACTGCCCCCGAATATTCCTCGTACCTCGTACTAATTGCCCTTACACGATTTCTCAATCATGAAATTGCAAAATTATAGACAACAAAAAAAACAAAAAAACAACCGTTGGTCGGTCGGCTTTGCATTAAGTGAAACACAAAACAAAATGGTCGGAAATCCCCGAAATGTAAATTAATGAATTTCTATATTGAAATTTGTTTCCCCTTGCTCGTCTTTTGTCAATTTCAATTAGTTTATTCTCCGGCCGCGGCTGCGAATTTGTAACCGGTTGTTTTAATTTGTTGCTCTTTTTAAAATCATATTATTTTCTTTTTTTTTTGAATATTTGAAAGTTTCCGATAATAATAAAAAATGCTTTTTTTGATATTCATTGGTTTATATAAATCGTTTAGGGTTTTTTTTAATGTTCATAATTTTGTTTAAGTAAGCGCTTAGCTTTCATTTATTCATAATTTTTTAAAGACTTTATTAGCTCCAGAGCTTTATTTTATACTTTTGACTTGTCATATTTTTATTCTTATTTTTACTGAGCACGTGTGCGTGCCTAAAGTTAAAAAAAAAGCTTTTTATTTCTAACGTTTTTTTTTCTATTCTTATATGTTCTTATTTAGGGGATTTTTTCCGGGGTTATTACAGCACTAACGAACTACACGTCGAAATTCAACAATCTTTTGTATAATTAATCAATTTTTTTAAGACTACTGCAAACATTTCCACTTTTGAATTTTGTTTATATAAAAAATCTATTTTAAATTATAGCTTTCATTAATTTACCAAAGGGAAAGTTATGGAACTCATGTTACATCATTAGAATAATTTAATTTTATTTAACGGGGAATTTCTTATAGGAATTTAATGGATTATTAATGATAAGGTAAATATTTTTTGTACCCTTTTCTCAATGGGCAAAGTTTATATTAAGTAAGTGCCACTGGCGGAGGGATTCGTGTCCGGAAAAATGTTTGCGTCTGATATAAAAAAGTCAAATTTTTGTATTGTTCTACGACTTTGATCAACTTTTTACTCTGGCTTAACAATGAAGAGTCTAAATTAGACGATTGAAATATTCCTGATTTTTTGACTGATCGTTCCTATGGGAGCTATATGATATAGTCAAACAATTTTGATCAAATTTAGTACAATGCTTAGGAGCTATAAAAAACTTCCAGGGCCAAATCTAGTTACGATATCTTTATTAAAAAACGAAATATAGCGATTTTTGTATAAAAGCTGTTATTTTGGTTGATCGGTCCTATGGAAGCTATATGATATAGTCAACCGATTCTAATCAAATTTAGTACACTGCTCGGGAACTATAAAAACGTTTGAATGCCAAATTTGGCACCGTCGGACTATTACTATTTGGCTGGGAGAACCTTCACCTCAAATCAAACGTGTAAAACCACTTTTTTATGAGCCTGGAATTAATCTCTTGCCCAAAAGATGGCAAAAGGTATTGGATCAAAATGGAGAATATAATTTCATAAAAATTTTACACAATAAAAAAATCGTCTTTTAATTGCTCAAAAAAAACGAAATTGCTTAGTGAAAGACCCGACAATATTCTTTCTTTTTCTTTTCAATCCAGCTTAATAAATGATAATACGATTTACTAATCACAAGCCTGGGGAACTTATGCATATGGAAGAAATTCTAAGCAGTTTTAGAATTTTAACGTTATGCAGTTTTTGTTTCAATATTTTTTAAATTGTGTTTCGAACCGATTTTTTTTTTCGAGAGCCAGTAGCACCAAAATGATAATCTCTAAAAAATTAATTCAGACATTTGTCGCAATTAATAAAAAAAATCATGTTTTTCATAAAACTTATCCAGCAATATTTGAAACGTTGTCAATGCCTAACATATGCATAAAAATGGCGGACGTAAAGTCGGGCGCGGACGACTTTAGGATACCCTGTACCACTGCTTGTAATAAAGTCCGATTTCTTCACAAAAAACCAAAAACAGAAGAATTTTTAAGCAAAAATTTTTTTTGACCGATCGTTCCTATGGGAGCTATATGATATAGTCAACCGATTTCAATAAAATTTGACACAGTGCTTAAATACCTTGAAAAAGATCTGAATGCCAAATTTATTTCAAATATCTTTACAAACAAACAAAACACATCGAATTTTGTATAAAAAACGTGTTTTTGGACCGATTGGTCCTATGGGAGCTATATGATCTAGTCAAATGATTTGGATTAAATTTAGTACAGTGCTTAGGAACTATAAAATACTCACGAAAGTCAAATTTGGTTCCAATATCTTAACAAACAAACGAAACACAACAAATTTTGTTAAAAAATCGATTTTTTGGAAGATCGGACCTATTGGAGCTATATGATATAGTCAACCGATTTTGTTCAAATTTGGCACATTGCTTAAGTGCTCTAAAAAATTTCTAAACGCCAAATCTGGTTACGATATCTTTATTAAAAAACGAAATATAGCGAATTTTTCTTTAAAAAAGTTATTTTGGCCGATCGGTCCTATGGGAGCTATATGATATAGTCAACCGATTTTGATCAAATTTGGTACAGTGATTGGGAACTATAAAAAACTATCGAATACCAAATTTGGTTACGATATCTGCATAAACAAATGAATTATTCATCTAAAACGCTTTTTTTTGGCGAGGTCGTCTCAAACACCCCCATGGGAGCTATATAATTTATCCCCGATATCAAAAAAATAAAATAAACTTGCCTCCTATGGAATAATATGGGATCTAATGTGAAAGTTTGGTAACTCTAGCTCTTACCATCTCTGAGATCTAGGCGTTCACACGGACAGACGGACATGGGTATATCGACTTCTCTATTCACCCTGATCATATTTTAGGTAACTTTGGGGTGTCTCCGACGTCTCCTTCTATATGTTACATACATTTTCGGCTTGCACAAACTTAATATACCCTTGGTACCATACGGTACAGGGTATAAAAATAAACTGCTTGGAAATATTTTAGTTAAAGCTGAATTTAAATACATTTTTATAAATGTCTTTCGATTTCGGTTGACACTCGTGGGAAATCGAGCAGAGAATAAAAAATTTTGTGTTTATAATAAAAATATGACGAAATATTGACGAATATTTGGTCTGTTAATAACTTCAAGTATTTTCAAAGTAAAATGCCCAATTCAGTTGCGAAAGATCTTGAGCATCCCTACTATTAAGTCATGCACAAAAACAATGGAACTTTTGAAATTAACACCTCAAAACAATTTCACATTATATATAAGACAGGTTTCTCACTGGTTTTACATACAGTAAGTGATCGTTGGTACATATGTATGTACATCTATATTATTTTTGCACAAGTTTTAATTTTTGAACTTTTGAATATTTTAAAAACTCTCTATATACAGTCCAAGAAAATAATAATAGTCCTTTTAAGCGGAGTCAGCTCACCAATCGGTTTACGAAAATTTTTAGCTTGAACTTGAGACTAGACGCCTTACAGGTTTTCAAATAGTTGTTTTGGTAATGAGAATTGTTTATTGAACTTTGATGTAACTTTGATGGTCAAATAGATCTTGAACTAGCTGATAACCACACGGCACACGCACCAAATCGGATTACGAATACGAATACTTTGGGGGACTGCTGCTCTCCTCTAAACAAAAACGACACTAAACTGCGCCTCGAATTTGCAAAACCCACAAAGTTATATACAAATACAAAAATATAAATAGATCGTAAACATCGTTGAACAGAGAACGTCTCGACATCGACCGATTGCCGGTTTCTCGGTACGGAGCGCGTTATATGCGTCACTCTGTAAGCTCCGAACTAAGCTCGTCTTGAAGACGAGTCGGTTCGGCTGACGACTCACTTGTATATATTTTGTTTTTTGTTGCTGTTTTATTGTTTATACGAATTCTTAACCAAGTTCAAGATCTTGCGCGTTTATCGATCGTCTTCACTCTGCGGCAACTTTGCAACGTCTGAGCCCGAAACTGTTGCGGCAAACTCCTCTTATAAACTGAAAGCCGCATACTTATAGTATGTAAGATACTTTTAGAGGGAGGTGTAGACAAGTTTCTTCGTAACTGCTCAGTCTGTATCTATATACAAGCACATTATGATATCTATCTACTATAAGGTATAAATATATAGTATACTATATTCATAATGCAAATAATTTGAATCATTTTGAAGTAGCTTCGTCTTATTGTTATTAATGTGGATTTTGTTATTGTTTTAATTTTTTTTATTTTTATTTTATAATATTTAAATTAAACTTTCATATGGCTCTTAAGTTGTTTTTGTTCTTTGTTTGCCTAAGAACAGGTTGGGCACTTTAAGTCTTAAACAATTAATTTGTTACCCTAGAATGATCTAGTATGTATGACAGGTAGCAGATAACCGTGGGAAATGCAAAAACTAGTCAAAACGAGTTAACTTATTAAAATATAATAATATTTGGGTCTTAAAATTTGCATTAAATGTAGCATGTTTGCTTTAAATTGGTTTGTGCGTCAAATTCGAGATTTATGCGAAAACTAGTTAGATTCTGTTGTTTATATCTTGTTGAATCTTTTGTTGACTTTTGCTGTAGAATCAAACGAGAATCATAGTAAAGCTAGGTGAAAGCTGTTTTTTCGAAGATTTTTGCATACACGAGTTACTCTAGTAGTTCTGAATCGATTTTTATGAGGCAATTATGAAAAAATGGGGTAATCCCAAATATTTTGCACCCACCTTCTTAAATACAACTGTTTGGAAGTCACTCTAAAAAGCTTTGAGGTATTCACTTTGTAGAATTTAACTGCACGGGAGTGGCTTTGAGTTGTAGGTGTAAAGACTTAACAAAACTTACTAAATTTTATTATTAATTAGTCCCTCTCGGGGAGATTGCCACCTTGTCATGGTGAGAGGTCTTATTAGAGCGATGAATCCAAGAATGATGCCGGCGGTAACATAGCTATTGGTAGGGCCACCCATGCCAGTACGGTCGAGGAAGAGTCCTGAAGCTAAGAGCAGTCCACAACAAACCTTGATGCCCTTTTGGCAGCCAAATTGCCATCATCTGTTTCCACATATCAAGGGCGGCTTCTAACTAAAGAATCTTTGAACCCATCACTCATTGATTCTCATAAAAGATGTCAGAATAACATGGAACAAAACAATAATGAAAACATGTCTCCAAGGAGTACCCAACAATTATTGGTATATCCCACTGCTACAGCAGACAGCACAGAGGATTTGGATGTGCTAATTTCAGAGGCTCAACACTTTGAAGTCCAGAATTCGTAGCAGTAGTAATAGTCCCGAACAGGGCCGTACAGTGAAATCCGGTCTCGGGCCTCTCAATTACAACTTCAGCTTGAATCACTAAAGTAATATAGTAATTTCACTGGGTCCCTTTCTTCCTCTCGTCGGGCTTCTACTCTTTCTTCTATGGCGCGACGAACCCGATGTGGGCTTAGGCCTGTATTGCTCGCCTCCATTCTTCCCTGTTCTCTGCTTTGTTTTTCCAGTCGCATCTATATCCCTCCTCTGTACAGCGTCAAACCGTCGTAGTCATGGGGCTTGAAAAGGAAATAACGGCTGACTGGGCCTTCGACTCCCTTGCATGGTAATAGATATCCACTTACGATTCCATGCGAAACGTCCTCAAACGCAGATCGCCTGAGGGGCCGCCTTCTCACATTAGCTCACCCCTGGAAAGGGGTATTCAGGGCCTAAACAGAGGGTACCTAGCGTAAATCTGGAGGTTGTGAGCTACTTCGATCGGCTAGTTAGGGAATCGTCGCTGGTCACTCCCATGTGACAATCAGACAACTTTCCGCGCAAGCGCACCCCAAAGACCGACCGATTTTGTTCGAATTCGCTTTGTAAACACATGCCAAAAACTTCCAATTTCACCAAAACGAATTGGTAATATGGCGTATGGTACAAAGAGTATTTTAAGTTTATGCAAGACGAAAATACAGAAGACGTCGGAAAAAACAAAACCTTTTAAACATATCGTAACCAAGCACTGTACCAAGTATGATCAAAATCCGTTGATTGTGGCGGATTTACCCACTTTAACGCATGCAATCTTTTAAATATGGTTTAATGTTTTTACATTATTTGTATGCCGATTTCAATCAATCGGCCGTGCATCCGAAAACGAAAATGTATAATTTTATTCGGAATCGTTTTTGCGTGCTCCCAATTATTCCATGTGAAATGTATAAGTCAATAATATACCCCAAGTTCCAATATGAAAATCGTGAAACACTGCGAAGTTCCATGGTTTCAAAATTTCCAAGTTTGATTCCGCACAATTGTTTCAAAAACATTGGAATTTTGAATAAACAAGCCGATGTATGCGGGCTTATTATCTACCTTTAGAAAGAATTAATACAAAAGCGCTATTTTTTATGTGACTACTTCAGTAAAAACTAAATTTGTATGGGGAAGTACTCTCCCGATGCCTGCCAATAAATTACTGAAAGTGCAAAATCATGTTTTTCTCTTCTTTTTTTTTTTTGAAGACGATAAAGATAATATGCCATCAAATACAGAAAGTAAGCATAATTGGTAATTGAAAATTAAATACTTTAAAGATGCGTCTATAATTCTTAAAATTTTGTTATCCGTCAATAAAGTTTTTTGCTTGATATGGTTTTCCTTATAATATATACCTATTTATGCTTAAAAGTTTAGTATCTTAATATCTCAGTTGTAAATATACATTATCTAAACTCTGACTCAATATCTTGAGCTAGCTTTAAGGAATATTTTTATAAAACACATTGCAAATTAATTTAAAGATTTATTTGAATGGGTTTATAATTCTTACCTGGTTTTGTATTTTTGTTCAATTCCTGTATTATATATTTAGCTCGTCAATAAGTTGCTTCCGCTGACACTAATAGCACTAAAAGTCTGACTGCTATGTAACTAGCTAATTGGTTGTGGTCTTCGCTAAGCGGCAGTTTGAGAGCGTGCAGTTCTCCTCAAACTGTAAGTTGACTTCACTTAAAACTGTCACTAACTTATTTCAATTTTGTTTGCTATTTATCTATCTGTTTCTACATTAAAATAAAGATATAGAAACTTTAGAAGAATTAGTGGGTGATTTGCTAAGCATTTATTTTTAAAAATATCAACCATCTACATTACTCGCCATAAATTTGACATGAATTAGTGGCGAGCGGGGATCCAGGATAAATAAAAAACAAAAAATCAAAGCTCAACGGCAGGAATGTATTTCGAGCTCGGAACTCCGACAAAAAGTAATAGTCATAAACCACTAAAAAATTGTAAAAAGTTCGAAGCCGCTTAGAAATACTTTTGTATACAATAGCACAAAATTTAAAGATATAAAATTTCGTGGCAATTTTTTTAATAGCTTCGTTAAGCAACCTCTTTCCTATAACAACTTTAACACTTGAAGAGACTCAATTTATATAAGAAATATTATATTCGTATATATGCAAATTTTATTACATCATCATAAACTTAATCATAACTTTTTTACATTCTCAATATAAGGGTTACTAAGGAGTTCAACTTTTGTATAGTACTAGAGGCACATAAATGCTTGTATATATGTGTTTTCGTTTATATTATGAAATGTATTATATGTATATATATTTATACCTGATTTTAAATGAGGCATTAACAGTTACTACATGTACATATGTTTTATGTATATAAAGTGAAGATTCTGGTTTCTTTTTAAAGCAGTGCATGTAAATACTCTGTAGATTGCAAACTGCCAGGCACTTATTTTTACCACCCAATCACTAGGTCTTCATCATCTAATACTCCCATTTACAATTCCAGTGCATTCTTTTCCTCTTCCATTATTACAATTTTGACTTGACCGGTGGCGGCTGCGGTATAATAACATCCCGCCACCACTTGGGACGCTGAAAGGCGGTCTCATTCGTCATAAATTCTTTTTGCAAATTCTCATAAAGCAATCCATCGGTGCGAGCTATTACAGAATTCAAAGCAAAGTCCGGTGGAGCAATGGCATCTGCCACACTGACTGCCACATCCTTCAGTTGCGCGCAGTTGAGCAGCAAATGCTGGCGCACTGCCGTGGCAAAGGAGCCGCCCACAGCAAAGCTACCAACGTAGAACGTGGTCATATGCTGCTCCAATAGCCGCATGGCATAAATATCGTAAATCTGGTGCAGAACCTTCATAGAGGATGCATCTACGCGTTGGGCGCGCACATGCGAAACATAACGACTGAGAGCACAATATTCAGCATAGGCCAGGGAGAGTTCACGTGCTCCGGCTACCTGCGAATCGTTGCGTGCATCAAATCGATTCTTGCCAGCAGCCAGATCCTGCTTAATATGCTCGGAAGTGTGCGCCATAAGATGACATAGCAACCACTCAAAGCAACGTAAAGCAACTGAAAGACAAAAGGAAATGCATCAAGATCTGCTTATTAACAAAAAAAATAAAAGCCAACTTACAGTCCCAGCTAGTCAAAGGGCAACTTTGCATTAGTTGGTCGAACTGCAGCTGTAGCAGCTGCTGACGCTGCTCCAAAAACTTTATTGTGCCCAGAGGCGACTCCAACTCCTTGGCATCCCATTGACGCAGCAACCAGTTTGAGGCTTGCTGTCCCAGCACATTATTGTCGCCTTCGTAAGTGCACAGAGGATCGTGATCGCTGCGCATTTGTCCCAGCCTAGCGGCTTGAAGATAACCATGACCGCCACAAGCTTCGCGAGCCTCTTGGATGGCATCACGTGCGGCCCATGTAATACGCGGCTTGCTGGCCGAGATGACAGCATGAATTTCGCCCACACTTTGCGTCTAAAAGTAAGTTAAAAATTAAATTAATGCGCCGAGTTAATTAAAAAAAGCTTCGAGAAACATGGAGTTATAATTTCAAACCCAAAGCTTATTTAGTAGGAATTTAATTAGTTAAGCAATATTGTTGGGAAGGACGCAGTGAAAACATAAAGAACTATTTTACTTCCTACTAGCCCTCAGCATCTCCAAATTCCGAAAAAAAAACTTAATTATTTAGGATGGTTCTATTCGGGTGACGTCGCATATCATCTGGCAGGAGTTTCACACTAAATAAGTACATCCTACAGGCTTGACAATCCCTGATGCCAATCGTGGTACAATATCTTGTAACTTTGATACATACAAATATTTGAATCACGGTAAGCTCTTCCTAGATCCTATCCTGCTATCGATTAAATAAGAATTCTATTACACTATGTTTTCTATAGTTTTGCAACCGCTCGTTACTGTCAAGGTGCCTCTGAGAAGCCACGACAACAATATTTAGTACATTCGGTATCTGATAAGTATCTTCAAACTTTTTACACACCAAAATATCAAAGCCATTGGAATCCGCCTGAGAACGTGCTATGATATCCAAATAAGTGCTGGTTAGCTGCTCTACGGCCACCTTCTGCACGCAGGCAGCAGCCAAATACGGAAAGATGCGATATTGCTATAATAAAAAAAAGATACACATCAATAAAATAATTTTTAAACCCTTTCCAACACCACTCTTACATGTAGTTGGTACTCTATAATGGGGATTTCTTCCCCCTGCCGCTCCGGTCCGAATTGTTGACGCACGGCAGCATAACGCACTGCAATAACCGCCGCGCAACATAGAGTATTGGCTGATTCCTGCATGATGCCAATACGTCCAGCCGAGAAGCTTTCTAACGCAGCACCCAAAACCTTGCCCGGTTCGGTAAAAACGCTCTCATAAACGCCCTCAGGCGTTATATCGCTGGTGCGATTCAAGAGATTGTCACGTGGTATGCGATAATTGTTAAAGACCACAAATCCATTGTCAATGCCATGAAGGCCACACTTTTCGCCTATATCACCCACCAAAACGCCTGGATAGGATAGCAATGTCTTGGGATCGCGTATGGGTATGAGAAAGCCATGCAGGCCATGATTCTGACCATCAGCTGTATGGAGATTAGCAAAAGTCATGGCCACCGTAGCGGTTTTGCCCAGATTGCCGACCCAGCATTTGGCTGCCTCAAAATCCGGCGTATTGATGATAAATTCCTGCGTGGCTGGATCATAGGTGGCCGTGGTGCGCACACGCTTGGTATTGCTGCCATGCGAGAGCTCTGTAATCGCCAGGCAGGTGACCACGTCACGATTCCAGGCGGCCTCAATATACTTGGTGTGCTTCTCTGTGCCCATAGCACGTATGGCATTATTGAAGAGACCCACACCAAGCGCTATCTTAACGGAAAGACTAGGCGAGTAGCTGGCCAAGGCTTCGTTGATATACATAAGATATTTGGTCTTGGCGGAAAAGGACAAACTATCGATTTCTGGTGGCACCAAGTCCAGCTGCTTCATGCGATTCATTTGCATGGCGCACAAACGCTTTTGTTCGTCTGTGGTCGGCGTTGTCGATGGATGGGCAAAGAGCGGATCATTTTCAAGATGGCGCCACACATTATACTGCAAAAAGGGAATATTAAAAAAGAATTTCTATTTTAGGCGGCTGACCTACCTTAATGCGTAGTGCTTGCTCCGTTTCGAATATCAAACGCAGACGCTTCCAATCAAAGCTGGCGCGTTTGCGATAAACAGCCAAGGGTCCGCCTGTGGGTAGGTCTGGTATAAAGCTAGTGTCAATGGTTGCTTCGGTCATCTTGTCGGAGCTGTAAAAGAACAAATGGCTGTTAACACTTGGCAGTCTAATGGCATACTAAAACTATTTTGTAAGTTAGCCTACTAACTAGGTAAGTGGAGCACTAAGCGAAGCCATAACAATGCCTTAAGTCAAGCAAATGACTTGCATGCAGTTGCGGAGCAATTGTTAACTTAGCTAGTTTTGAGAGTCACTGTGAAAGTTTTACAGCCACAACTGTCTGGCTTAAACTTTAGTTCAAGCAGACTATGCCCTAAAATTCAAATGCTTTGGCATACATATACTATATGTACCATATATTTTATTATTCCACTAACATTCCAATAATTTAATATACAAATTTACTTTATAATATATATACAATGTCGCGCCGTGAGCATGAGTTCAAGCGCGTTGCACGTAAAGTGACAGAGAAATTACCGCCTCGCGCTTTTCGGGAAGTCACTTTCGATCGCGTTAAGATACGCTCCGAAATTGCACCTCTTAGCTTCGATGAGGCGCGTCGTCGTAAATTTCCCATTTACAAAGCCCTGCAGGCAGAACTATATCGCGATGGCTGTCAAATGTTACCAGAACTTTTACGTTGTTTAGCCGAAGAGGAGCATGCACTCTACGAATCACTCAACATACGCGCACGCATCAAGGACGATCGAGAGCTGCTCTTTGGCATGGTGGCGAAGCTCAAGCAAGCTGAATTGGCTACTGTCATGCAAAAGCAAAAGGGTCTCAAGGAGAGTTTTACATGCTTTTTTGAAGTTCTACAGATGCTAAAGCCGCACCATAATCAATACGAGTATGCGGTCAAAATGGTCATGGAGAAGATCGTGTCCCTATGCCACAAAATTGACGGACAGGAGGCTGATGCAATCGAGATGGTCACACGCATTTACTACTACTATGCGCTGTATCTGATTAAGGCTGATATGCCCGATTTGCCCATGGATTACTTGAAAAAATCATTGAGTCTAGTGCGTGGTCACGTTTGGAGTGCAGATTTGTTGAAACCTTTCGATCCTTTAACATTGCACGAGTGTATCTCAAAGAAATTGGCCAATCAGCTGCTCCTAAAGGCTAATATCACAGCGCACCATCACCCTGAGGATGCTGAGGAAATGACCAGAGTGGCAACACTACTCTTAGCGGAGAGTAAGTAAGAAGCAGCTAAGCATGAAGTGAATTTGCTAATGGTTTAGCTTTTATTCTCAGTTGGAAAGGAGGCAAACTCAAAGCTCTATTGCGATACCTTTTTGGAGCGAGCCTCTGTGCTTATGGAGGTAGGTAAATTTCGGCAGGCATTGCATGTTATAGAGCAGATCCGAACAAATGTGATAGCTCGTACGGAACACAAGTTTGTCGACTTAAATATCAAGTATTACCTGCTAGGAGGAAAGTGCGCCGACAAGTAAGCTTCAAATTATTTAATTCTTTCTTTAAAGCATTGTATTTTTTTTATTAGCATCCAGGACACCGATTTGGCTTTATCCAAATATAAGAAAGCTTTGCGTCTTGCGCAAATCTACGACTGCAAAATTCAAGAAGCCGAAATATTGGTCAGTATGGGCAAAATATTGGCCAAGAAAGCACGAACGACCACCATAGCTCAAAGGTTTTATGAACGGGCTATAAAAATATACGTACAGTTCAATGACATGCCAAATAAAAGGAAAGCCACTTACTTAATGGCCAAGCTCAAGGCCGATGAGATAACTCCGCTTTTTATGACCATGCTTAAGGAGTCTACTACAAATTTCTGCGCTTTCTATAATTTGCGTCAGTGGAAGAATCGTTGCAGACCCTTCTGGATCGTGCAGGGTAACGAGATTGTAAAACAAGAAAATGATAATATCTATTGTTTAATAAACGAGGAACAGCCAGACGCCAACGAGGACGTCAAATATTATGCACTTGCTGATCCCAAGGAATTCCTGGCTGATTAGTTTATTGTTCTATTCTTATGTAAATTTCCTTAAATGTCTTAAAATCAAAAAAAAAATTAAAGGTTAAGAAAGCACTCCTATCGAAAATTAGCTATACAAACTTAAATTGGTTAATTTTGGTGTTTCGTTTTCCGAATCACGGTCGAATATTGATCTTCTAAACAGTTTACTTGTTTATTTGTTGGTTTTGCCGAGAGAAGAACAGAGCTTGCTAATGTTTCTGATAAATAAATTTGTTCTCTTTATGGAAATTAAGACAAGTTAAAGCAAACACTTTAGCTTACTTCTTACCCTCGTATGCCAACAGAACTATGAACCTTGGTAGAGCGGACTTAAGGTTACTGGTAGCCTACTTTTGTGGGCCCAAACATATCTATCGGACACTTCAGAGTGCAGGCTTTTTTTTCTAGAAGAGAAGACATCCAGCAATAGTTTCGGACAGAGTTATACATTTGAGAACTGAGCGGATTAGCTCATTTTAGCTACGTCGACAAAGGCTTACTACTCTTCATAAGGAAGAATAATCCTTTCTCATAATAATTGGTACGGTACAATAGATCTTCAGATCGAAATGCCCCTTAGATCCTTAGCAGGGTTCTTTCCACGTCATTTAAAGCTTATCTCTTTCTAAACAGTATTTAAATTTTCGTGATATTCAGGGGACTTTCCTGTGACAGAACCTGAGCATGTTCGGTATCACGAACTAACAACTGTAGGCGCTGTGTAGGAAGCACAATAGATTGTTAGGGTCACGATGCACTTTTACCAAAAACAAAATAATTACATACCTAGCCCGGTTGCAAACTTAATATACCCATCATCTTAAGGTATGGGTACTCTGCAGTTATGAAAAATATATTTTTTAAGTCAAATTCATATAATTCATATAATTCTTATGCATGCATAACATTTTTTAGATCCAGATAAACACTAATGACACCAAGATATATCTATTCATAAATCAAATAAAGCATGTATATATTCAGTAAACATACAGTAAAAGTCATAAAAAAAAGTTTATTAAAATCACTTGAACAGCGAGATTTCATAATGGTTATATTACTAAAGTCGACAGTTCTTGCTATGACGTCAGCACGCCTCTAAGAGGTGTCTGAGTTCTATATCATAAACGAGTATGTAGCAGATATATACAGCTAATTTCGAGATTCTGACAGTCGAGCTATAAAAGCTTGTCAATTAAATTATTAGTAAATTGTCGATTTAGCAATTGTATATGTTATTTCTCACACCAGATTTGGAAATATAAAGAACATCAGTTAATGCAAATATCAAATCTATTCGTAATTACGGATCCAACGAAGCTAAAGTTCTCTTTTAAGGATTTTTATAAAAATGTAAAAATATTTAAAAATTTCCCCAGGGATCAATAAATCAATACACGGTAGGTCCAAATTTTTAGAAAATTTTATACGTAGAGTAATATATTGCTAAGCAGAGAAAAAATTAAAATAAGAATTTATTAAATTTAAGACAGTTGGTTCTGCCTATATGCTTTGCAGATTAAGATATTAAGTAATTAAGAAATAAGTTCTTTATTTTATATGTTTTTTGTCGTCCTTTTAGTACTCCTCCAGGGAACTTATGGCTTCAACAAGAACATTTCAGCGGTCTCTATTTGGCGCAGTTTGCTTAACTGTGTCCCAACTGATGTTGCGTAATGACAATACGCTTAGTATTGTACGTCGCCAGGTTGTTTCTGGCCTTCCCACTCGTCTGCTTCCTTGGGGGTTCTACTCCAAAGACATCCTGACAATACTGCTTCGATTTTTCCTAAGAGCATGGCCGATCCATCGCCACTTGCGTGTTCTTATCTGAGTGCAGTTAGGAACTTTACTAGTATAGCGCCATAGTTCTACGTTTTATATCCTGTTGGATATTCTGGATTCCCGCATATAATTCTAAGGCACTTGTTGACGAATGACTGTAGTTTTGATCTCATTCTCATTCCAGCCACGTCTCACTGCCGTACAACAGGATAGATTTGACGCTCGCATTGAAGATTCTCAGCTTATTTTCTGGATTCTCCATATACAGAACAAGCTTCCAAACGCTGATCGCGCTTTGTTTAGACGATTCTCTATATTCTCATCCACCCCACCACTGGTGGAAATTGTGGTACCAAGGCATTATAAACTAGTGCAAAGTTCGGGGAGAGAAGTTCGTTACAGAGACTTTTCACTGTATTTTTATATAAATTAGAAATTTGCGGTTTTGGATTCGTGAGCAGAAAAAAAAGTGTGACATCACAAATATTTATACCATATATGCACTTTGTGGTTTGTATACGAGTACATACGATATCGTGACAAGTTTTTCCCCGAAGAGATTTTGTTTAGTATACGTGATAAACAGTGCTAAAAGCCTCGTTCAAACATTTATGGAATATACTAAAAGCAGCAAAACTTTGCCGTGAATTCTATTTTAGTGGGGAATTTATAGCGACTACGATTTGTTTTTACTACAACCAGATAAAGTTTAATTGAAGCGAATATATTTAAAGCATACTCGTATTATTCATATGTACTGAAAGTGATAAGTTCAAAGCAATGACCCATTAGAATTGAATACTCCAATAAAGAAAAAACATTTTGACGTTTAATTCGCTTATATGAAAAGTTATTTAGTGTCAATTAGCAGCAATTAAAAGATACATACATGACACCTATTCTAATGATAAGACGAGACATTCAATAAAGTATCGGAACAATTAACATTCGATTGTGCAAACTCGCAGCAGGTATGAAGAAGCAGCAGCAGATAAGCTTCCTGAGAAAATTCATAGGCAAAGCTACTTATTAACACATCGCCGATGAGTAAGTATCTCAAGTTGGAAGCCAGCAGCGACAATCACGAGTACAGATAAATATATATATTCAAGTTGTTTACATAAACTCATGAGTAAAAAATGCGCACAGGTAAATACAAATTTTTTGATAGTAAATGAAGCAAATACAGAGTTTGAGAACAATCAGCGAAAGTCAATTGCTAAGAACAATAGAAGAGCAACCCTCCAGGCAGGAGATTATGCGACAGCCCGATGCCCTATCAACAACTTTTACAAAGAAAATTGTATTTATTTATATAATTATAAAGTAGAAGTTAATTCTAGGTTATAAAAGGTTTGTAGCCAGAGCAACGTAGGCTGCAAAACCTATAAAAATATGATTTTTTTTAAAAAGGTAATTTTGTGTTAACCATGAATTTTGGATAAGCTAAAAAGTTCTGATCAACAATTATTTATTTAGTGATGCAAAAAGACAAGGCTTAACTTTAAAATAGAAAAATGGCTTAAATTGGGGATAATCAAACGAATAATGCACTTTAAACATTTTCGAGCGATCGGTGTTATAAGATAGAAATTTGCAAAAATCTTTAAAAAATCACAAATTTGGTAAAGATATCTTCGAGTGCTCTGAAATACCCCAATAATATAACCCCGATTTAGGATCATCACCATATATAGCATTAGTACCATATATGGGCAAAAGTTCTTTCACGATGCCGCTCCATATCACTCGATCCATTGCTTGGACTTTGTAGTTTTGGAAGGTAAGTTTTTGATCGCCCTCTTGCTCGCATTCCATATTGTCGCCCTTTCAGGAGCTATCTTCCATGTGTAGTATATGCCCGATCCACCGTAGGCGCTGGGACTTGATAAAGATCACGATGGTTTCATAGCGAATCATTTCTTCGAGCTCTAAGTTGTATTCTATGTTTGGACGTTTTCTACAATTCGGTGGACTCCTCAAATGCCACGCTACGAAACCAAGAAAAACCATCCCAGTTGTCAATGCCAGCCGTTATTTCAGGTCTTAAATACCAAATAAATTAATTGAGACAATTTAAATTCCAGTTCGGTTTCCGAATATTGCTATTAGCTTATTATACCCTGTACCGTATGGTACTAAGGGTATATTAAGTTTGTGCAAGCCGAAAATGTATGTAACATATAGAAGGAGACGTCGGAGACACCCTAAAGTTACCTAAAATATGATCAGGGTGAATAGAGAAGTCGATATACCCATGTCCGTCTGTCCGTCCGTCCGTCTGTCCGTCCGTGTGAACGCCTAGATCGAAATCGGTTGACTATATCATATAGCTCCCATAGGTCCGATCTTCCAAAAAATCGATTTTTTAACAAAATTTGTTGTGTTTCGTTTGTTTGTTAAGATATTGGGACCAAATTTGACATTCGTGAGTATTTTATAGTTCCTAAGCACTATACCAAATTTAATCCAAATCGTTTGACTAGATCATATAGCTCCCAAAGGACCAATCGGTCCAAAACACGTTTTTTATACAAAACAAGATCCCTAACGATCCCTGAAAGTTTTATCCATTTACTTTTTTTTCCACATAAAACTCTTCATTTACTGTACCATAAAACCAATTATCAATAAATTTATAACCTAGAATAGCAAGGAATATTTAAAAAACCATTTCAGTGTAAATTCGTATAGTTTTGGAGGTATTTTACCAATTCGTTTAAACATAATACCATCTTAAGACAAAATAGTCGGTTTAAAAACACACAATAGGCGTGTCCAGATCATTCTCTTTTGACAAATGTTAAATTCAGCAGGTTTTAGCACTGTGCAAGCCTCTCTTACCTTTATTTCTAAATTTCGTCAATCTATTCCAATTTTGGTAAAACATCACCGTTTCGTTGGTGATAAGGCTATTTTATTATAGAAACATAGTGGCAAATTGTTGCTGTTTATGCGGCACGGATTTTTGATTATATCTAATAAAGATTTTATCCAAACATAATTTTTCAGTATTCAATTTGTTTCTCAGAATCTTGCTTCGAATGAATAAGAAACTTTTTGTTCGAATTGAGTACTTGTACTGTCTATAGAAGCGCAAAGTTTATTCCCTACCCGATTTAATAAAAAGCCATTTGTCAGGCACGATATATGGGTCTGTGACGGCATCCTGCACAATGCATAATGGCCCTTTAATTGTAGTGTATGAAGAGCTTAGAAGCAGCTATGAATAAGTAAAATAAACAAAATATTTAAGTAAACAATAAAGAAGGCACCATCATATCACATAAGAAGCCATAGATAAGAAAATAAATAAGCTACAGTTTCGAAAGCTCCTCAACTGACTTCGAAGAGTAAAGCGGGGCCGCAGAGTTTGCCCTTAGCGAGAGGATTCCTAATAAGAAAAATATGATATCTTCATACGTTATACAAATTCTAAGAACCTGTGATATAAGTGGCAGAAGGAGGCCGTGGCAGATCTATGCATATATTTTAATGAGCTTAACAAATGTGAAAAATGGATCTCAGAGACGGTAGAAGCTATAGAGATGGAAATGTTATTATAGAATTTCGGGGATTACTTGGCGGCTTTGGCGTTTATATTCATTTCGAGACATTTCGAGTACTTTCTTAATATTTACTTTGAGATCGCTACAGTCATACCAGCCCGTCTCCAAAATGCCCGGTACCAGAGCTTTTAAAAGGACCCTCTAGGTTAAGATTAATTTGGTTATTGGCTATAACTCCCGAATTTCCGAAAATCTTTTAAAACTTTTTATTGCAAATTATAGTCAACAAAACCAGCGCGTAGAATATACAAAATTTGGCTAAAATATAAAAAATCGTTTTTAGTTTTTGGGACACCAACTCCTTTGCTCTTTAATAGTTTTATACTGTTTGCTTACTGTTTTACTTAAACCCAAAAATTACTTCGTTTATTACTCCGGTACAGGGCACTTAAAAGTCGGGCAGGCACGACTTAAGCATTCTGGATTTCTTAGAAATTGGGAAAATTCCAGAAGGCCGTATGTGGTCTGGCGTGCAAAGCAAGCAGCAAATAGCTTTTTGACTTAAATATGCAAAAAAGCATATCAAATTGAAAAAAAAAAAAGTTCTCGACTATATTTCTATACATCAATTAACTGGAAGTACTTTAGTTGCAGACAACAATAGCCAAGAATTTCTAAACGACATGGCACTAAAAGTTAAAATTTATATCAATCATGGCTACGTCCGACAATGGAATACCCTGCCAACATTTTCCTAGAAAATAATTTTTTTATTTATTACAATGTGAACAATTCATAACTTACATATATGTTAAATATCCAACAAAAAATGTAATAAAGTCGAAGTGTAAATACCCTTCTCCCTTATCTACATTAGATTTATTTTTTTTTATAAGTGAACTTTAGTATTTAAGTACAAATTATTTATATTTAGGCTTCAAGTGATTTGTGCTTGAAAAATTAATTTTATTGGTAAAAATTATTTGGAAATTCTTTTAATCAACAACGTCGTTGTGGAGTGACAAAAAATTCGTGGGCCTTTTGTTTATTAGACCTACATGATGGTTTGTGAACCTAGATCGAGTAGTAAATTACCAAATTCACTCGAATTCCAATACATCTTATTAGCAAATGGACTTTTGTTGTATTTGTTCGAATTTGTTATAGAATCTTCATTGCCGTAGAGAAACATTTACGGCTGGTGACTATAGTCATTAGTATTTAAATGTTGAAGCATTTTTTAAATCTTTCGGCCTTTTAAAAGATTCCTGTTCCGAAAATCCCTACGGTTCCTCCGGCCCATGTAACAAACCAAACAAATATTAAACAGCAAAACAAACAGTTTGTCCGTATAAATATCAGCTCAATCTAATCAACTTCACCTGAAAAAGTTTTTGTTCGTAAAATTTCGAGTCTATAGCTCTCGTGGAACTTCGGACTTCATACGGACTGTAGTACGGGCAGAGAGACGGATAAGCCTCAATACTCTTCCAGTGGCTATAAGAACCGTCTACATGCATTACAAAAGAACTTTCAGCAGAGTAATGTTTTGAGTCGCAGGACTTTGTTAGCTTAATCAACCAAATATTGACCACCAAAATTTTATGCTCCTCAGTGGTCGTTTCAATCAAACGACACAAATTTAATTTTATTTTATTCTTCCAATTTTCAAAAATTAATTTTTGATTGAAGAAGAAGACCCATACCCAGGGATGCCTCAATCTTCTAATATGCCCCATGATATCTTTCTTTTTTAAATTTATCGGTGAGTGATAATTCACCGCGACTACATTCGGCAAGCCATCGTTTTAAAGTGGGACTGGATTACCCAAAGCCCAAAGAAGTTTCTTATTTCGAAATAAGACGATACAATACGAAATAAGATACAATATAATTTTTGGACTGCGAAAAAGTTTGTAAGCCACTTAAAAAAATTAAAATCAGATCATCGCTCAAAACTCAAAAAAAAATTGTAATTTTTTAATTAAAGTTCAACACTGCAGCTGATAATATTAGTAATGGCGAGATGCAAAATATAAAATGATGCGAAATACTATAATATTTTCAACAGGCACTTTTTTTCTACATTCCGACAGATTAATTGACCAAAGCGATACGAAAAGGTGCATGATTTGGGTGAATTAAAAATCACTTAAATAGCCAGAAATGAAACGTTTATCTTATAATAGCAAAAGCTACGCCCTCAAAAATCACAGTCTACAGATAACAGCTGCCATATAATAGTTCGTAATACGAACTCCGTATATACAAGTACTACACACATATATGTACATAATTATATATAACAATAGCATGCTCGGAACACTCAAAACCTATTAAGAGCACAATTTGTTACTAGACCCAGAGTGACACATACAGTAGAAAAAGTCGTTACATGCCCAACCTTGAACATGATAATATTTTTGCACTCACTGGACAGTTTGAGAGTAATTGATGCATACCATTGTGCCGGAATTTATTTCAAATGATTAAATGAGCTATTTATGATGCAATTTAAATGTAACTACAATAAATGCACAAAGACATCCACAACAACAACATGGGCAACTATAATGGCGACGAAATTAATGTTAATTTTATTATTATTATTATTTACATGCAACAATTGAGCAGGGCTCCCCTTTCCCCTTACTTATATTGACAAATTAACGCGCACTCTCAGTACACACTTACACATACAGTTTGACAAGCGTACCACAAAGCCGGCAAATTAATTACACCCAGCAGACCAAATGTTTGATATTTTGCTTATTTCCTTGTTCACAAACGACGAATGGGTTTTTTTTTTGTATAGAAGAGGTTATTTTGTTGTTTTTTTTTTTGTTAATATTCGAAGCGACGAATATGTTGGAAATTTAGTTTTATTCAAGTAGCAACATTTAGACTGCCACTGGATTTCGATCATATCCGGGAACTTGCTCTCCGCTTCTAGGATTCAGTTATCAATTCGTATGGGTTTTTTGTAATTTTTCCTCCAGCATGATTTTTGGCATTTTATTTAGATTTAATTTTATAATTATTTTTATGTTATAGTTGAAGAGGGATAAAACTACTAAACACTAAATTGTATAAATTACTTATTTGTTTAATAATATTGTTGTTCCAAAAGAGATAAATGATAAATAAAAAAATGTACATACTGCTACACACATAGTCGATTTAGGTTCAGGTGTTTGGTTTTACTTTTAAATACTTATTAAATCTTTTAATTTAAATGATCCGTGTGTAGACAGTGAAAATGAATTGCAAGAGGTTTCGAGTAGTACCAACAAAAACTTATATGAAATTCTCAATCTGTTTTTAAATTTTTGTCAAAAAGTTCATAAATTTGGTCACGTAGCTTGGTTACGGTTCCTTATGATACGAATGATATAATATATTGTATTAATATCTAGGGCAAAGAAAGCTTAGTAATACATATTGCATATTTAGGACTCGCTGTTAATTAATGACTACCATAAAATTTGTAACTAAGCATGAGAGAGAAAAAACGAAAATCTCCGACGAAATTTATAAACAGTTAAAATTTGTAATGCTTGGTTACTTAATATTGTATTTAAAAATAAAATTTTAATTGGGTGATTAACATTAAATTAGGTAGAGTATTAAAATTTGAAAAATAAGGGTGAAACATCTGTAACCATTATTGTAAATTTTATCACATCGATAAGAAGAAAACACGTTTATTTGTCACTAAACACTCCCTATAATTGTATTTGTAAACGATAATTAAACATGGTTTAAGGCTTAACCGGTTTCTTTAGTATGTTAATTATTTTGCTGTATATGATGCAGTATGATGGTACACATCATTTTTTTTTTTTTTTTTTTGGGATAACAAATTATTTAAGCTTTTGGGCTTAAAAATAATAAAAAAAAAGGTCCAAGTAGCTCCTATAACAAGCGTTTGCTTTTTTGGTCGACTGGGTAACGCTACCGGCAATGCCGGCAAAATAAATGTGAGTGAGAGCATACATGTACATACATATGTATGCATGCATGGGTGAGTGTGCTTTTGTGTGCGTGTCTGCTCTGTTGCAACAATAACAATCAAATTAATTGTGTTTGGTATGCGAACGCACGAATTTTTTATTTATTTTCTTACATATGTACATATGTATTTATGTACACATATGTAAGTATGTATATTAAGCCGCGTTTTTTTATGATGTAGAGTTTTTCTTTTTGCTGGCATGATATCATAACAAGCAATTGACCATTTTTGACACACCCTGACTTAGTTTTTTCCACAACTTTGTTTAAGGACTCTCAAACTGTGTTTCTCACTTATTACATCATAAACTTGCCAGCCAGCAACAGGCTTTATTTATCTTACTTTATGCATAGCACATTTTTCAGTATCAGATGATTTTATGCTGTGTATATAGCGAATACAAGCAAACATCTGTGCATATGCACATATATGTATACATATGTACATGCATATGTACAAACCAACCTGTAGAGCGTCTCCTGCTGTAGAGCTGCTTCTGGTATATGGTATATAAATTTTATAACTTTTTTTTATTTATACAATAATTTTTGCACAAAACATTAAATTTTTCCAAGCAGTTTACGTTATTTATTTAAATTAGCTTTACCAACTGGCTGTTAATAAAATAAGTTAAATATGATAGCCCGTAAATAAAATAAAACACATGGAGAACATTCACACGCGACAAAACGAAAACGAAGCAGCGCGTCGGCAGCAGCAGAGAACGCAGAACAGAGAACAGAAGCGACACAACCGGCACCGGCCAACGGTTAAAACTGACTCAACTCTAACATAAAATAAAAACGTTTTTGTATATGGAAGGAAGCACGCTTGGAAAACCAACTACACTAATACACCCGCACTGTCGCGTTCATACACAGACACATTCGTTCGTTCACGTGCAAGGGCCCGGGGGTAGACTGGAAAGTGAGAACAACAACAATTCAAACGCACGCGGTTGCCATCTCTCACATCTCAATGTCAAGGTGTGAGCGAGTCAGCATAAAACTATATTGGGGCATGGAAGCAAGATAAAATAGAGTGGCGATATTTGTATACTCTTCTGGCCGTCTTTTAGCTAAGCATAACGACAATTCTTGCAACATTGAAACTAAAATAAGGGCTCCTTTTTGAGTTATTAATTTATAAATATCTAAAAATAAGCAAAATTAAATGATATATAAATAAAAAATAAAAATAAAATATATTATTAAACATATAATTAAAGCCGATATTCTTGGCTTCTGTAAATAATGAAAATGCGGAGCTCAACTTACACCAAGGAATTTAGTTTTTATTTGGTGATCTTATGCATTTTGATCTAATTTTTTTAAAGTTATATATTTTTATTAGCGGCCTCGATAGCAGTGAACTAGATTATCATCCCTGAGTATGGGTTCGAGTCCAACATTAAGCATGGTCCTGCACTTTCTACTTTTCCTATTTCCATAATTTTTTCTGCCTATTCTAAATCCTTATCCCTTACTCCCATTATCGGTATTACAAACGGTCTGTTCTTGGCCTAAGTGAGTTGGGACGTTTCCTATTTAAATTAATTTACATTTTTTTCTCAAATATTCTTAAAAAAATGCATTTGGAAGCATCGTTTCGCATCGTCGATCTTAATTAGTTCGCAATTATTATTTATTATGTTACACAAATTTATTTTTTCCTTATCCAGAAGGAACGGGATCTTGTTGAGCCAGAGTGAAAATAAAAAAGTATATTTAAAAATGTTGAGCAGAGTATTGATTTAAATGTTTTATATATTGTTTTCTAGTAGGGAGCTGTGAATTTTTATTATGTTGATATCCAAATTTCTTTTAGTTTGAACGAAATATGATTTTTATAGCGACGAGTCATTTTCAGCTTTTATAAGAAAACAGTGAATATTAATTTGGACGATTTTAATGTTTTGTTAGTTTTAAGGCTTCATCCAACATATTGTATTTTGACTCAGTAACTAAATCGCTTTACTCCCTAGCTTGCCCAACCTTCAATTCTAAAGTTAGTTCGGGTATTTTATCGTTTTTTTTTTTTCAAGATTTATTTTTAACGTTGCTCAATAGGTCCGCGTGGCCAGATTAATTTTTGCTTTACTGATTATAAATGGCTAATTTTATTGTTTCCAGCACATTTAGACATATATGTGCGCTATGCAAATGTCTTACGTGGTTATCGGAACGACTACCAACTAAATATAAAAAGTTTTCTTCAGTTGACCTTGGGATATTACTTATTATAGATGAACAATTACAATTTTTATATATTTTGGCCAAAATCTTTAAATTTGGCCTGCTCTTTTGTCAAATTTTATAATTTTTCTTGAATTCTTATCAATAGCTTTAACTTTTTCCTGTTGCTCCAAAGAAACTCAGGCTCTGAATTATAAAAATATTTTCGGTCTACTTTTTGCGTGCATATTGCCAATATTTTTCGGAGTATTGCTTTTAAGGTTTTTCTTTTGATGGATTACTGACTCAATCTTTGTTTTTCCTTACCAGACCTTGTTTTTATTTAATATAAAAATTGGGCATATTTTAAGTCGTTAGCAATGGTATGATATAACTTTCAGTGAAAAAATGCATCATTTGTTTTTTTAGTCTATACACCCAACTCAGTTCAGTGAGCATTATACTCTCTGGAAGCGTATTTAGCATATAGCCCTTTTAGTCAAGAGAGAATCAATAAGCGAAAAAACAAGATAAAAGATTAAATGTTCTTTTTTTTTACATAACTTTTGTAAAAGCTCTGACTAGTGTATACTCTTAACATATACCAACAAAACATTTATTTTATTATATTTATTTCATTTATATAAAAAAGTACTTCAAAGTGATTATCAGTGGGAGAAAAAATTCAGTTTTATTACAAAAAATTGGGTGCTGTTGTACATCTGTTTCATTTTTCCAGCAAGCCAAGATGTACTTGTACCAAACCACTTCACATACGCAGAGTGATCGTTTATCCATGCTGTGACTATAGTGTATGAGCATAAAAAATGAGCACAGAAAAGATGAGAGCATAATTATCTCATTCATGCTATGGCTTGGTTTGTGTCTTGGCTAAATATTTTAAAGTGGTGTTTGGGAGCTTTAGGACGAAGCTTTGATATTTATCTCTATAGTATCAAGTTTACATGTTTGACTTTGACCAAAATAAGCCCTTATCCAATTCTATTCCCTTCATTTCTCAAGCAAATCGATTACCAGACACTTCAATCTAGAAATATACAACTTGGCGCACCTCCGAACTTTTAAAACTCAAATACCCAAGGATTTGGCAATAACCTTTAAAAACGCAATGAAACGAGTTATTTTTAAGCGCAATCTCAGAAGCCTGACGTGCGTGACATTTTTGGACATCGGAATCGGATTCAACGACCTCATAAACACATGAAAAAAAAATGGCGGACGTAAAGTCGGGCGCGGACGACTTTAGGATACCCTGTACCACTAGCTTGCAATAAAGTCAGATTTCTTCACAAAAAACCAAAAACTGAAGAATTTTTAAGCAAAAAATTTTTTTTGACCGATCGTTCCTATGGGAGCTATATGATATAGTCAACCGATTTCAATAAAATTTGACACAGTGCTTAAATACCTTAAAAAAGATCTGAATGCCGAATTTAGTTCAAATATCTTTACAATCAAACGAAACACATAGAATTTTGTATAAAAAACGTTTTTTTGGACCGATTGGTCCTATGGAGCTATATGATATAGGAAAACGATTTGGATTAAATTTAGTACAGTGCTTAGGAACTATAAAATACTCACGAATGTCAAATTTGGTCCCAATATCTTAACAAACAAACGAAACACAACAAATTTTGTTAAAAAATCGATTTTTTAGAAGATCGGACCTATGGGAGCTATATGATATAGTCAACCGATTTTGTTCAAATTTGGCACATTGCTTAAGTGGTCTAAAAAATTTCCAAACGCCAAATCTGGTTACGATATCTTTATTAAAAAACGAAATATAGCGAATTTTTCTTTAAAAAAGTTATTTTGGCCGATCGGTCCTATGGGAGCTATATGATATAGTCAACCGATTTCGATCAAATTTGGTACAGTGATTGGGAAAAAACTTTCGAATACCAAATTTGGTTACGATATCTTCATAAACAAACGAATTATTTATCTAAAACGCTTTTTTTTTGTCGAGGTCGTCTCAAACACATGGGGGTGTTATAGGGGGAGCTATATAATTTATCCCTATTTTAATTTATATAATTTGTCTCCTATGGATTAATATGGGATCTAATGTGAAAGTTTGGTAACTCTAGCTCTTACCATCTCTGAGATCTAGGCGTTCACACGGACAGACGGACGGACAGACGGACGGACAGACGGACATGGGTATATCGACTTCTCTATTCACCCTGATCATATTTTAGGTAACTTTGGGGTGTCTCCGACGTCTCCTTCTATATGTTACATACATTTTCGGCTTGCACAAACTTAATATACCCTTGGTACCATACGGTACAGGGTACAAAAAACGTTGGTCAACTTGTTTTAAAAAAAGGGTCGTCGAATTTTTCGAGGTTATCTCGGAACACTTGGGTTTTTGGATCCACATATCCCATTCACATATCAAGTTGATACCAAAAGTTTTTTTTTATGGGCCATAATGGCCCATATTTTATTCGGGACTTGAGAATTTCGATCTTTATTTGTCCCAAATAGCGTACGAGATCGACAATTAGAATGCATATTTTTTGGAGGACAAAATATTTTTGATCGTGAACAACCCTGGGAATGCAAATCTGATGCTTTAAAAGAGGCCCTGAACGAAACAATTTTCTGAAAGACTTAAATTAATTTGTCATAATAATTGTAACAGTTTTGACAGTGAAAAAAAAATAAAAAAGAATAACCAATTTTTGGATTTCATAATTCATTTTATTCATACAAATTAAAAGTTGATGTGTTATTTATTTAAAAAATATGTTAAATGGCAGCAAACTACAAATCAAGTGAAAATTTTTTATTCATTATTAGCAATCAAAAATGATTGAAAACATAACTATAATCGATATAGTTATGTTAAGATTTTATGAAACGAAAACTAAACGAAAATATTTCAATTACAAAAAGGCATATCTCTATAATAGTACGTTAATTAACTATTCCGGCTAAACATTTACTTAACTTGGCACAAAATGGAAGCCGTAAACGATTAATAATAATCGTTAAACGGCGGCTTTTAACAAACAGAAATATCAGATGACAGCCAAATGGCGATAATGAATCGATTAGTGCCTAAGTAATTGAACATAATCATATCAAAACATATCATATCATATCGAAACATATCGTTACACATATTATATCATATCTTGTGTTTGTCTGTCTGTATATATATATGTATATGTGTATATATTTACGTGTGTGTGTGTTGTTGTGTATATATATTACTAATTTGACTCGGTTATACAAAGCACAGATTTATATATATGTATAAATATAATGTTAAGTATTGATAAAAATCGTAGAACGTAGAAAAAACTTTATCATTTAGCTCAAATCTAAAGATTAGCCGAAAATCTTCTCGAAACAGATGTGACAGTATGGTTTATCCTTTTGCTCCTTAAAGGTGCCCTTGTTCAGCTGCTTGAGGCAAAATGCGCATACAAAATGTTCCGGATGGAATTTCTTAAACATGGCCGTAATGCAGCGACCAGTAATCGGCTTGGAACAGCCAGCACATAGGGAGCCACGCTTGGCATGGTAGTGGGTCTCGCAGTAGGGCAGACCTTCGTGATCAAAGAACGAACCACCCTGGAAGGGCTGCCGGCAGTCCTAAAAAAATAAATAAAGATATTATTCAATTGGAATTCAAGAAGTTATTGTAAATCAACAAATGTAACTATTTTTCAACAACTTTCGCGTTAGAGTTTAAGATTTTTATATTTAGTAGTTTTTGATCCAAATATTGCTTTTTTATGATCACATTTTGGTTAGTTTTTACCCGAGAACAAAAAACTGGTCCGACCCACGAACTAGAACTAATTTAGGTAAGAAACTAGGGGAGCAGAACCTAAAGAAACGGGAAGTCCTAATTACACAGGTCTACAAAGTAATTTGCTGCGTGGAGTCCGAGACCGGACGTAATTTTTTTTTAGATATTTGAGGTTATGTACCCGAAGAAAGGTGTTTTTTCTCACTTTTGAGGTTATGTGCATGGTACAAAATGTTGCGGTCTCTTATTGCTGAGAACAAATATGAAGTCACAAAAAAAAAAACTCCCAAGTAAACAAAATGGGTGGAACTTATTTTCCTATTGGAACAAGAACCAATTAAGCCAAGAGAGTAAGGATGAGTTGCTAAGTATAAAATAACTTAATAAACGATTAGCTACAAAACGAAATAATCAATGATTGTCTCCTAAGTAAAATGGAGCTAAAGGAACAAATAGTTCATAAACGATTTAGGAAATTAATGTAATGAAGTTATGATTCATTTTTAATTTTGAGGTCCTTAAATGAACTAAATAAATGATTTGTTTCAAAGTAAAAATGAGCTAAAGTAATGATTGGTTTATAAGTCAAATTAAACTAAAACTGCGGTTGTCGAAGTAAGAAGAAATCTGAAGAACGAATAGTTCAGAAATAAAAATAACTATAGAATTTGATTCCAACTGACAAGAAACTAAAAAAAGAACTGGTTCAAACAACCTAAAGAAAGTAATAGTTGGTTAATAAAATGTAACTAAGCAAAAAGGAGCTTCATTAACAACTAAAGTGAAATAAACTAAAAGAATTTGGGTTATAAGTCAAATTAAACTAAAACTGCGGTTTTCGAAGTAAAAAGAAACTGGAATAACGAATAGTTCATAAGCAAAAGATTAGAAATAAAAAGAACCAGAAAATTTGTTCCCAACTGACAAGAAAATAAAAAAAGAACTGGTTCAAATGATCTACAGAAAGTAATAATTGGAAAGTAAAATGTAACAAAGCAAAAAGGAGCTTCAGTAACGATTGGTTAATATGTGAAATGAAACTAAAGGACTCTGGGCGTGTCAAAGTAAAAAGAAACTTGAAGAGTGAATAGTTCATAAGCAAAAGATCAGAAATAAAAAGAACTAGAAAATTTGTTTCCAACTATCAAGAAACTACAAAAAGAACTGGTTCAAACGACATAAAATGGAACTAAGTTAAAGAGTAAATAAAAAGTATCATTGGATCAAAGTAAAATAAATCTGGAAAAGGATCTAAGAAAAATATTAGTTGCTAAATGAAATAGAAGTTCTCTTGTTGAAATGATTTTAAGTTATGATCGGATTTTAAGGATATAAAGTAAATTGCGTTTCGTGAGTGAAAGTAAGCGATTAGTTCCTTAGTTTTAAGTGAAACAAATGAATGATTGGCTAAGATAAGAAAAAGAGTTTTATATAAGGAACTAAAGAAACAAAGTGAACAGAAGTGGGGAATAAGTTTTTAAGTAGAGTGGTTTCTTTTGAAATTGAGTGAAAGTAACGATTAGTTCTTAAGTACAATGGAACTAAACGATTTGTTTAAAAAAAAAATAAGCTTAAATATTGAATGGTTCCTAAGCAAAATGAAACTAATAAAGGGTATGGGTCGGAGAGAAAGGAACCAGCACAACGACCGATTCGTCTGCGAAAAGTAACCAAGGAACATATTGGTTACCAAGTAAATGAAACTAAATAAATTTAAAGAAAATAAGGTAACTTTGTCTCGCAAGTGAAAAGCGAAAAACTAAACCCTTCGTCTAAAAACTAAGTCTTCGAAAATAAATTAAATGAAATGAGCTAAAACTAAAACTAAACTGGGGCATATCTAAAAAAATCTAGTATACCCTTTGTACTTTTAAGTACAGGGTGGTATAATGATTCATCGAACATGTTCCGAAATTTTCCAAATCATTCCAACATGTTATGAAAAAGCGCTTATCTTATTGTGTCCCGATGAAAATATATTCGATAATTTTTCCCTTCCTTAATAATAGCTAATGTTGAAAACCATTATTATTAAATTTGAAATAAATTTTCATAATTTGCTGTTTTTACGTGTCAACCTGTCAATATGACAGCCAGATGTCAGATGTTGTAAATGTGAATCGCAATTTCACATCTTAAAAAATCCCACGCGTTCCGCTTAGATGTGCACAGTGTGAAAAGGATTTTTGTGTAAAATAACGTAGAATCAAATAAGAACAAGTAGAAGAATAGAATTTACTGAACTTGAGGAACAAAGTAAAAAGAACGGCTGATTTATTTGCTAAATCAAGAGCCATTGGTTCCTAGCCCAACAGCACCTAGAAGAACGTTTGGTTTCCAATTCCTAAGTAAACAAAAGAACTTAAGAAACGCATACTTAATCCAAAAAACCTATAGCACGGAAAAAAGTGAAAAGTAACTAAATATACTATATACAACAAAGATGCTGCATTTGCCAAATTTATTTTGCATATCTTAAGTAATACTTTGATAAATTTAACGAGCTCTTGAGAATTATTGCCGCTCATAATTCAAACATTTACTACTACAAACCGCTTGAGTGTTTGCCAAAAAAAATAAAATCTCAACCATAATCCCAAATAGACAATAAAAAAATTTTCAACTGCGCCATATTAGCCATATACCAAAAAAAAAAACACAATCCATCTTAAGATGATCTCAAGAGCTCCTACAAAACAAAAAAACATCAGGTACAATATAATAAAAGTGAAAATATTTATAAATTATTATTTAGCAAATGTTTTCGTATATTCCCCAGAATCCCAGCCAACTGTTACTAATTACAACTATAAATTAGTTGCCATAAAGCGTAACCCTGCCCCGCCGCCCGAATATCTGACGCGTCTAGTAAGTACTACGTCGAAGAAATTTTATGCGGAATTATGCAGAAATTCGATTTGCCAAAAATTGTGAGAAATTTTATGGCTGGCATGCAAAATGTAATTACAATTTTGTCAAAACGATTATTATTAAAATAGTTTCTCGTCCCGCTCTTTTTTTGGGAACTGTTCACTTTAGAGTATTCTGACATTTGGCACAAATATTTTATGCCAAATATTTCGGTTCATTTTTGTTTTTCTTGTTTTTTACGTACATGACTTTGGGCTAATTGAATTGGGTTAAACGAAATCGAAAAAGAAAATGGCTAAAAATGATAAATTTATACGTTTTTTGGCGACATTTGTTGTTTTGGAAAATGTTAAACAATAACATTTTGCGCACGCTTTTGGCACGTCTCCAATCAGATATAAGAAAGATAAATATCTATTCTTTTGCATCTCTATATATATACATATATAAATATATATATATGCACGTATATAAACAATAAATAAATATGTACGTGAGCAATATCAATTAAAAAAATAATGACATAATGAAACGTAATATATCTAATGATTAGCTCAAGGTTATTTGCGAAATAAAAGCAGAATTGAATATAATTCGGAATTCACAAATTTGCCAATAATTCTTCTCTTTTAATATAAATTCCAAAGTTATTTTTAAAGTGTCATAAAAGAGATACTTTGGAGACCACGAATTTTGCAAGCGCAGAAAACTGCTTAAATTTTTGTATGGCAGCTATATGAAATAGTAAACCAATTTCGAAAAAACTTCGCACAAACGCTTAGTATGAAACAAAAGACAACAGGTACAGTCGAGATCATGCCCGACAGTGGAATACCCTGTACCTTTTCCCTCGAAAAAATGTTTTCAGCATATTTCTTCTAAGAACTTTCCAATTGGAATACATTTTTTTTGGTAACATACGATATTTATACCTATAGGTTCCGTACATTTTTAGCGAATGTAATGAAACTCGAAAGTTACGTTCAAGAAGCTATTTAAAGTATATGGGGTAAGTTTCAGGTTTCAAGTTAAGGGGGTGGGAGAAAACACGGTAAATCGATTGGGGGGTGGGAGGCCCGCATCGATAAAATTTGGATGTGGATTTGTTCACAGACGGACGGACGGACATGGCTTAATATAATATCCGAGCTTATGATAAGCATATTTGAGTATAAAGGACTTGGGGTCTGCCACACCTCCTTCTGGACCTTCAAAATAAAATTATTATACCACATATCCATGTGCTTGCTCTTTGTAAGGAGCCCATGCAGGAAAAAAAAATGTATTACATTTATTCTAAGCTTTGTGTAAAGTTGAATTTGACTTGATCCATAGGGCTGCAATAGTGCAGTTGGATCCTGAGCCTCATGGGGTTTGGCTCTACGACTCGGTGGCTTTCTCCGATCTAGTGCAACCTTCGTTTTTTATTAAGATCCCAAGATATTTGATGAATCCCTTGACGATACACATAGTGACAACTTTTTTTTTGTCGAAAACTGTCCGCGCTGAATACTTTCCAGCAATTTTGTTTTTTTTTTTAAGATGGCGGGAAGGAAGAATCTTTCCAGTCTAAAGCCACATTGGTACTCCCCAGGTACTTTTTCTGCTGCTTTGCTTATCCTTTTTGCAAGAACTCCGGAGAATAATTTGTAACATTTAATACTGTAATTCCCTGATAGTTCTCAGCTAAGATTTTGTCGCCCTTTTTGAAATTGGATCTATAGTTCCCATTAGACAAGCTTCTCATCGTGTCTCGTCCCCCATACTTTTAAAATTACTCTCGATGATTTGTCAGTTTTAATTTTTCGATCAACTCGCCAAATATTGGTTTTGGTTCCGGTGTCTCTTAGTCTACACTCTATTTAAATTAATCTCGTAGATTCGCTATAAAAAGCTTAAAAGATAAAACTGTAACACAGCAAATATAAAATAACGACTCGAAAAAAACTTTGATTTATCAAAGCGATATCTTTATTAAGGGCAGTTTAATAAACCTAAGACTTTACCCAATTTTCTTAGAGGGTTCCCAAAATGAAAATAAAATTTTTTACTTCAAGAGTTATGCCAGTTGTTGGAAAGTTAATGGTAATTTTTAAAGCAATTTGCTGCGTAGAGTCTAAATCCGAGGTCATAATTGGCCCCTCACGTCAAGATTTTAAGACATTCAGGGTTATGTACCCGTTTATCATTATTGATTATCTTCGTTTTCATTCTTAAATTCATTTTATTTGGCTTTAAGTCACCTGCGGGTCTAGCAATATAATCTCCAAATGTTTCATTTGCTATTTTAGGAACAGTAGCATATATTGTTTATAAACAGTATAAATAAAAAATAAACAAAAGAACCCAATTAGAATAGATGAGATTAAATACCAATCTTAAGAATTTTTAGAATGATTAATTTAAAAATAGCATAAACTTAATTGTGCAATATGCAATCATTATAAATTCTAAGAAATAATCAAACTAAAATCTATAAGAAAGAAAAACCCAATCAATAGTCACTAGGCGTTAGATAATACTTCTAAATTTAAATATTAGTTTCAATCTAATCATATACAAAGTTTTATAATACAATTATAGAACAGCTGCGTAATTTCTTTGATTTCCCATAAAACTTTTGTCTGGTTATTATTGTTCTAAATAAAAACTGTGTGCCAACGATTATGGAAAACTGGGCCAATAATCAATAAATAATATAATTACTATACCATAATTCTTTTTAACCTTCAGAGTGTGTCCGATAAAGTGACGCTGACATGTGAAATCTGAATTTTTTAAATTTCTGCTAAATGATTTCTGAAAGAGTTATTCGTGCATTTAATTCTATAAATGGTTATACTAGGTATATGCATATGCATATCTCAAAATTTGTTTTTGCATATAACGAACGAGGTTATTAATAGCCGAAAATCTTGCATTCCAAAGCGAAAATCGAAAATTTGAGAATTACAAGTGAAAGTATAAATTAACTTTATATAGAGACAGTATTACATGCGTGGAAAACTGACTAAATTTTATACAAGCGTAGAAAACTGCCTATATTTTGTATGGCAGCTGAATGAAATAGTTAACCAATATCGAAAAATCTTCACACAAATGCTTTGTATGAAACAAAATACAGCTAGAATAAAATGGGTCACGATATTTCAAAAAAAAATTGAAAATTTTTTGTAGCATATATTTATCTGATTGTTCAGTGTCTGCGAGCATTAAATTGATTTTACTTGACTTTCTGAATTTAGGGGTTTTTGAGCCAATCACCAATCGGGTATACCGAAATTACATGAACATTAAAAAAGCATCAAAAGAAGACTTATTTAGAAATCACATTTAGGAAATGGCTTTGTATTTAGTATCACCTTTGTTGAGCATCGGCTTAAATGTAATATTTCCTAGAAAATATCAAGAGTGACACAAAAACATTCTTATTCTTAGAACGAGTTCCAGTTATTATTATATAAATTTCTAAAATTTTGACTTTCCTAGAATATATTGATCAGTATGATTAGTCAGGTCGATAAAACCTAATGCTGCAAGCGGATAAAAAAAACTTTGGAGAGTATAAAACTTGGTATATATAAATTTTTAAGCTTCTTCTAGGAAGCTTTTAAGTCCTAATCACTCTGCTTCTCTGTTCCTTCAATTAATATCTAAGTTTTGAAAGTATTATATGTAAATTTAAAAGAAAGATTTTGAGAAGATCTTAACCAAAGTGTTAAAGCAGATAAAAAACCAAAAACTGTCACAACGATATTAAGGATTATGACAGATACATATATAAGTGGTGAGTTTCATTTGTAAGACCTTTTTTTTCAATAGTTAAGTTCCCTTGTGGATCACGCCTGATACCGTGACAGCTGTCAAAGGTACATTAAGTTTGTGCGAGCCGAAAATGTATTTAACATATAGAAGGAGACGTCGGAGACATCCCAAAGTAACCTGGAATATGATCAGGGTGAATAGAGAAGTCGATATACCCATGTCACGTCTGTCCGTCTGTCTGTGTGAATGCCTGGCTCTCAGAGATGGTAAGAGCTAGAGTGACCAAATCCGTTGACATTAGATCCAATATTTTGTCCAGTGAGGAGGCCCACGTTTGACTCTACGGTTTTGTGATATCGGGCATAAATCGCCGTAGCTCCTATGGGGATGTTTGAGATCAACTCGACAGAGATTCACCAGCTGCCATTATAGCCATGAATAACTACGGTTTGGTGCGGTCTGAGGACATGGTGGCCAAATTATGGTATTCGAAAGTTTTTTATAGTTCCCAATCACTGTACCAAAGTTGATCGAAATCGGTTGACCATATCATATGGCGCACGTCATCGGACCGATCGGCTAACGTGACTTTTTGACTGTCTGAAATTGCTATGTCCCGTGATCTCAATAACGATATTCGTATCCAGACTTAGCGTATGGAAACTCTCCGGACTACTCAAGCAATGTGCCAAATTTGAACACAATCGGCTGACTATATGCGATAGCTCCCATAGGTTCGGTCTTCCAGAGATCGATTTTTTAACGTAATTCGTTGTGACCCGTACCTTGGCCGCCAAGATCGTGCGACTAAATTCACACCGCTCGAGACTATTTTATCGTTCCTAGGGACTGTACGTAAAGTCAATCCAAATCGTTTGACGTGGACAAACCAGCAACGACTGAGGACCTATGGAAGTCCAACATTACTCGTGCTATTGGCCAAATACCGATGTGTTTCGAAATGCTTGTAACGATATCATGGAATAAATTTGGACCTTCAGGATGGACCATTTAAGACGCAGTTGCGGCCAACATTTGAACGAGATTATTTTTGAAATCAATTAATGCCATATCATATACCTCCTATCGGAACGATCGATCAAATAAAGATCCCATCATTCGCTTTAAAATTCTTCGGATTTGTCGAATCATTGTAAAAAAATCGGTCTTAATTGCAAGGTCACCCGTTACAGAGTATCCTAAAGTTGTTCATTTTTAAACCTTAAAAGTTAAGTTCCCTTTTTTCTAATTGTAACTAAACTAATTATCATTTTTTAACTGTACAGATAAGGCACAAGCTGTTTAGTAATTCCTATATTAAGTATCAAAAGAATGGAGAAACCGATATAGATATTTCCTGTTGTCTATACGTCTTTCAAGTTAGACCCCATATTATGATGGAAAAAATTTAATTTTTTTCATATAGGATTTAAATAAGAATTCAAACCGATTCTTAGTACTTTGTTAGAAAAATAAACAAAATTTTTAGTATTAAAAAGTAATGATGAATAAAACTCTTCTTTTAAAAACCCCCAATGAAAATATACTTTTCTATCTAGTCTACATTTTTTTCAGCATTTATATTATTAAAAGACGGTGTATATTAAGGTCGGGCGCTGACGACTTTAGGATACCCTGTATCACCACTTTACAATCAAATACTGCATATTGCTTACGAACTCCAAAAAATATCTCTTTGCAAATTTGATTACGATATTTTTATAAAGAAAAGATTAATTTTTCACCAAACACGACCGGGATTTATATGATATGGGCAACCGATTTTAATCATACATATTTGGTAGTGCTTGCGAACTACTAAAAACTTCCGAGTGCCCAATTTGGTTACGATATCTTCATAAACAAACAAAGCATATTGAATTTTTACAAAAATATAATTTTTGGGAACTAAATGATAAAGTCAACCGCATGCTTATTTAACAATATCTTTGTAACTAAAAGAATTATCCTTCCAAAAATTTTGGCTATTAACGATGTCTTCTACAAGACCTTCTATGAGGGAGGGCTATATAATGTAGCCCGGATTTCAAAAAATGAAATGAACTTGTCTCCTACGGAATAAGGGAACTAATCTGAAAGTTTGGTTGCCCTAGCTCTTACCATCTCTGAGATCTAGGCGTTCATATGGACGCACAGTCAGACAGACGGACATCGGTATATCGACTTTAGGTAACTTTGGAGGGTATCCAATGTTATATGCATTTTCAGCTTGCACACAATGTTGGCAAATTTAAAAAACAAAATTGGCAAATTGTCCGCTAACAGAAAGTGGGCGAAGGGAAGTAAATTTTTTCATCAAATAATTCACAATGCCGAAATGACCTGTGGGAAAAAAACGTCTTTAACTGAGAAAAAGGTAAATATTTTCGTATGTATTTCAATACGAGTTCCCTAGCAAAATTGATCAAAAGCGTCTAGTTTCAAACCTAACCTCAAGAAACACTGAAAAAAATGTTCAATACCGGTTATACAGCGATATTTTTTAGCGTAGCTCATTCAAATCCAAAGGCAAAAAGATCTTAGCAAGTCTGGTTTCATATATGTTTTTGAATATGCTGAATCCGTAATTCTGCGTAATACTTCTTTAAAATATTTTCACAGTTATCGCCCTATAATAAACGCTATAAACATAAAAAAACTAGTTCCAGATGAGAATTATGTATTGGAAAAGAGATTTTACTTTATATGTTTATATAACTAGTTCTTATGTATAGAATTAGTTTTTATACCATGTACCGTATGGTACCAAGGGTATATTAAGTTTGTGCAAACCGATAATGTATGTAACATATAGAAGGAGACGTCGGAGACACCCCAAAGTTACCTAAAATATGATCAGGGTGAATAGAGAAGTCGATATACCCATGTCCGTCTGTCCGTGTGAACGGTTGGATCTCAGAGATGGTAAGAGCTAGAGTTACCAAACATTAGATCCCATATTAATCCATAGGAGACAAGTTTATTTTATTTTTTTGATATCGGGGATAAATTATATAGCTCCCATGGGGGTGTTTGAGACGTGTTTGTACCAAATTTGATCGAAATCTTTTGACTATATCATATAGCTCCCATAGGACCGATCGCCCAAAATAACTTTTTTAAAGAAAAATTCGCTATATTTCGTTTTTTAATAAAGATATCGTAACCAGACTTGGCGTTTGGAAATTTTTTAGACCACTTAAGCAATGTGCCAAATTTGAACAAAATCGGTTGACTATATCATATAGCTCCCATAGGTCCGATCTTCCAAAAAATCGATTTTTTAACAAAATTTGTTGTGTTTCGTTTGTTTGTTAAGATATTGGGACCAAATTTGACATTCGTGAGTATTTTATAGTTCCTAAGCACTGTACCAAATTTAATCCAAATCGTTTGACTAGATCATATAGCTTCCATAGGACCAATCGGTCCAAAAACACGTTTATACAAATTCGATGTGTTTTGTTTGTTTGTAAAGATATTTGAAATAAATTTGGCATTCATAGCTTTTTTAAGGTATTTAAGCACTGTGTCAAATTTTATTGAAATCGGTTGACTATATCATATAGCTCCCATAGGAAAGACCGGTAAAAAACAAATTTTTGCTTAAAAATTCTTCTGTTTTTGGTTTTTTGTGAAGAAATCGGACTTTATTACAAGCTAGTGGTACAGGGTATCCTAAAGTCGTCCGCGCCCGGCTTTACGTGCGCCATTTTTTCTCTTATTTATATAGACCTACGCTTAAAGAATGCAAAAGCAGCCAGACTTAAAAAAGTTGACTTCCAATTCTTTTCAGTCTTATGCATAACGTTTATCCATGGGAACTGACATCTTTTTGGCGTATACCCAATGGATGACCGTCTACTGATTACCTTTCCTGAACTATATGAGGATTGCTCAACAACCCAGTATTTGAGAGAATTTTTAGGATTTTCTTCATTTTTAGTTGAATCCCACCAGTCAATCCTATAAGTCTCTGACCAACTACCAAGTGACAAAAACTAATCATTACAAACAACGAACAAATAACTTTCATTATTTAGTGCAATCTTGTCCTAATTAAATTTAATTGATGTTGTATCTGAAGAAAATGGCGTACATGATTAAAGGAAAATATTATATGCTTATTAATGGTTGTTAAAGCAAATGTCAGATACAAAAATAGTTTGGCCCAAACCGGAAACACGCGGCTTAAGCGCCGCGGTGGGGGTGTTGAGGGGCGTGGTACACCTAACTAACAATATTGTAATTTGTTTACAAATTATAATACAAAAACAACAAACATACGACAGGCTGCAAGTTCAAGAGCAAGCCAGGCGCGTGTCAAGGTCAGCGCCAGCAGCCACTGACCTTGACACTGCGCAGTGGCATTGTCAGGGGGGTGGGCGGCGTAAGGGGTAAGCTAAGCGCCATGTTACAGAGCAGCTCCACCCACTGCTAAGTATCTTTGTATTTGTCTTGTGTTTGTTGTTTTGTGTTTTTTTTTTGTTATATATATTTTTTTTTTGTATATTATTATTTAAATTTTATTTACAAAAACAAATTACAATATTGCTTTATAAATTATTAAATTTAAAAAATACCTAAAAACTTAAGCCTACAAATTTACTGTGTTTTGTTTATATAAAAAGTTCAACATTTAAAGTTTTACGGGGGATCAGGGGAAAGACCATATAAAGGAAACGGTTTGTAATTTTATTTTTTTAATGGCGGCACACACCGTTAGTTACAGTGGGCCAGCCATTTTAGTTTAAACCGTGGGTCGGGGGGCGGGTCAATTGGTTGTGGCTGTTGTTGCTGTTCCTGTCTGGACGTTTTCGGAACTAACTAGACCAACATCTTGGCAAATATTTATACAATATATAATTATTTATATATATATGTATATATATTTGATTGTGCGTGTGTGTGTGTGTGTTTTTTTGGGTTGGGGCAAGCAAAATGCCAACAAAAATAGCCTGGGTCGGCAGCTGTTGCGACATAGTATTAAAATCAGATACATATGCAGATAAGTTAAAAAGTGGCACGCACTCAACTTAAACTACAAGATACAAATGTATCTTTTGGCTATTTTTGTATGGCATTTTGTTTGCACGGCACCGTCATCTGTCTGTATGTACTAAGGCTTTTGCTGAACTTGTTATTGGTCTTAGCTTATTCCTCCTCGTCAACGCCCACACATTGTGGACAAACGGGTTTACCCTCCATGGCATAGAAAGATTTACCACGCACGGCTTTCTTGCAATCCTAAATAGATAATATGCGTTGTTGTTAAAAATACAAAAATAGTTACATTTGTTTTGACAAAAGTTTGAAAAAATGTTCAAGAAATCTTCTTACCCTGCAGACAAAGCAATCGGGATGCCATTGAGAGTTCAAAGCTGAAATGTAGTTCTCCATAATGGCACGATTGCAGCCATTGCACTTGGGTGCAAACATCTCAAAGTAATCATTGCGGCAATATGGTTTGCCATCACGCTCATGGAAGCCATCCTCACCAAACTGCTGACCACACTGGGCACAGAAGAAATGCTCCGTATGCCAGGTCTTGTCCAAGGCGGTTACGCATTTCTAAAAAAAAGAAATAAAAATTAGTTGCATATCCAGCAAAAGCTAAGTTTCCAATTCCAAACGTACATCCAAAATGGCGCCATTGCAGTAGGCACAACGTGGACTGAAGAGATTGTGATAATCCGGTTCGCAATAGGGGAAACCATCGCGCTCAAAGAAGTTGCGTGTGCCCAACTCCTGGTTGCAATGATTGCAAGTAAAGTGCTCTGGATGCCAGGTCTTGCCCAGTGCGGTAATGACCTGACCCACTATGGGCTTCTCGCAGGCATTGCAGCAGCCCTTCTGTACTGTGTTAACTCCTTGGCGACTCATATTGGCTTGTAAATTACCAAGCATAGAATCCAACTGATCCTCGCGTGTATCTTCGACGATGGTCGTCTCCTCGATGGTTTGCGTTAGATGCGAAACGCCCTTGTTGGGTTTGGCGTAATCGGTAACCGTCTGGTGTTGATGATGATGCACTTGCTGCGATGGAGCTGTATGTTGACCGTTGGCGTTGTGACCGTTGCTCACCTGCAACAAGAGTTGAATTAAATATTTTTTTTTTTTTACTAATGTTTTCGGAAAAATCGTTTTTCGCTACCTTACGTCGTCTAGGTCTAAAGCGTGCGATGTGTTTGGGCCGACTGAATATAATTTTATGCGCGCGCTAACAGAAAAACTTTTTCTTTTCGAACGAACAACCAGCAAAAATATATATGAAAATTTCTTTCAAAAATCGCCCCAATGTTGTTGTAGCTTTTTTTGAAAAACTTTTTCGAATGTGTGTGTTGCGCACGACGCTCTCATCTCATCTCTATAAGATGATTTTAGTTGACGTAGTTTTTGTTCATTGCCAAAAATACAACAAAACTTTTCACTGGCTTGTCTGTCTGTCTTGTCTGGTAATTGTATTTTTTTTGCTTTTGGTTTTTCATTTTTCGCGTCGTCCGAGTTTCCATTTCAATACATTTTAAACAATACATACATAAACTTTGCATTTTCATTTCTATAATCGCTCTATAAGTGTGTGGGTGTGTTTCGATGTATTCGTTTGAATTTGGAAGAAAAGACCTCAAAGCTCTGCCAAGATCTAAACTAGACGCCTAATTGAGCGCTTTGATTCTGTTTATATTTTTGTGCGATCTAAAAGGGGAGCGGATCTTGCAGTAAACGGGCGTTAGGCGCCAATGATACAAAATATACGACAGCAGGATCTTTATTTTTAAAATTGGAGCCCGGAGTTTCCTAACTACCAGCGGGAGCGCTGGCGGTAACAGCCCTAATCGACAAAAAGTGCCTAAGGATTATATGCGGTATATTCTGGCCCAACAGGATATCAAACGTAGAACTATGGCACCTCACTAGTGAAGTTCCACCCAAGTGGCGTTGGATCGGCCATGTTCTTAGGAAAAATCGAAGCAACATTGTCAGGAATTGGAATGGAACCCCCAAGGAAGCAGACGAGTGTGCAGCCCAAAGGCAACCTGGCGAAGTACAATACTAAACGAATTATCCCTACACAACATCAGCTGGAACACAGCCAAATAGAGTTCGGTGGAAAGTTCTTGTAGAAGCCCTAAGCTCCATCGAGGAGTACTAAAAGGTAAAAAAAAAGTCAGTGCGCCTTCCAATTTTTCAAGTGTCGTCCAGGCGGAAGTATTTGCTTTTGGGGAGGATACTAATCGCACATTTAAAAACAACATTGCTATTTTGTCAGATAGCCAGGCTGCGATTCAAGCCCTGAATTCAGTCATCACAACCTTTAAAATGGTGGAAACAAGCAGAAGGAGCTTCACCACCGTAAGCGAAAGGCACAACGTTACTTTAATCTGGGTCCCGGGACCCCAGAATATGGAGGGAAACAAAAATCCCAACTAACTGGCATGATTGAGTTTGCCACGACGTGCCGCTCTTGCGTCCAGTTCACATCACTTAACGTGGTCAAGAGAGATCAACACAAAATACTTTAAAATAGCGGCTCCCTCATAATATTCACGGTCACAATTGCAATCAGTCAGAAGAAAAAGAAACCGTAATTCATCTGTTAATATCCTACTCTTTTGAAGCAGAGAATGGTCAACATAGGAAGACGGCTTTTCAATGGACTTACGGAGCTGGCCGAAATAAACATCAACGACCTATAGAGGCTCCTAAACGGAAGGGACTAGATCTAAGAAAACTCTCTACACAAGCAACCAATTAACGAATTGGTAACAAGGATGTGGCAAAGGCGCTTGTTGGCCTCATGGACTGAGTCACCACTTCAAGCAACCCACGGATATGTCCATCTGTTGACAAAGTCGTTCTAATACCCCAACTTTTTTGGTGTCGGACATGTTGTTGGTTACACAGACTTGGATCAATCGACACTCGGGGACTAAGAAGCTGCATCATGACTTCTTCCGCAGCTGCGGAACCCAGTTTCTGAGTAAACTATTCTTTGAAGATCTGGATAATATATAGTGGATCAGGCTACTTTTGTCGAAGCCTCAAAATGGTTCTGCAATAGGAGAGACTTGGGTGACTAGAAATGCCAACAGTAGTCTAACCTCTTCTACCCCTTTCCCCTTCTTTTAATCCTTTGCTTAACGGGTGATTATGTTGAGCAGCCTATTTAACCTTACCTAACCTTGCTGGCCTTGTAATGGAAGAATTGCATTTCACAAAAAGGAAATTTTGAATTTACGTCAATAACTACTGTGGGGTTGATTTTTGCACCAACAGGAACAGATTTATAAAAGCTGTCAACTGAGCAGCGACATGCTAAAACGTAAGGAAAATCGATATACGATTCTTGAAGCGTAAAAGTGAATAAGCAAGTTCTCTACTTTAGTACAATGCATGATTAACCTGATCCCGGTGTTCCATTGAAGTGTTGCACTGGAATCGAAATTGCGATCACTACTAAAAGATATTGTAAGATTATATTACAATTAAGAAAATCCATGAAAAAGCTTCTAAATCTTTATCACCACCAAAATATATTTTTTCTCCTTATTTTTCCCTTTAGCTCGAATTTAGATAAAAAGTTTGTGACACTTCTTAGCTCGACTACAAAGCAGCTTTTGATAGCCCAATAAGGGATCGCGTATATGCCGCAATGTCTGAGCGACCTCTTCAACTTCGTCATGGAGAGCGTTCTGCGGAAGGCCGGCGTACATCGCAGTGGCACTATCTTCTACAAGAGTGTCCAGCTCCTTGCGTACGCCGACGACATCGACATCATTGGAGCGTACCCAATGACCGCGCTCATCTTCGGGGTAGTCCTTGCGAAAATGGTCTGGCGTAAATGAGGCAAGCGAAGATTGCGATCGTCAATGGGACTCGGCGGCATGGTCCAGATTACGCCGCAGTATACTTTCGATGTTGTCAAGAAATTATCACCATGCACGCCGTAACACGACAACGATGTCAGCTTGGAGATCAGCGCAGAATAACTCTTGCCAACAGGTACTTTTCGCTTCTAGCCGAATTGGTAGTAGAGACCTCTCGCGGACACTATCCTCTACAGGCACTCTCTTCCATGCTTCTTTACGGCGTCGGACTGGACCGTTCCTAACTGATGCAGCTGTCTGGGAGTTTTCGAGAGGAAAATACTCGCAAATCTTTGGTCTATTCTGATTGGCGATGACTACATCCGCACAACCAGGGCTTGTATGACTCTTCAACGCATGGACGTTCTCAGCGTATCAACATCCAGCGGCTTCACTGGCTCTGGACCTGTGTTAGATGAACAGGCTCCGTTAAACTCTGTTCGATGCGGTATCAGCGCGCCGTCCAGAGGGCGGACAAGAGTGTCGCATTGGAAAGATAAGTGGAGGGCCTTTCTTCGCTCGGTGTGACCAACTGGAGAAGCGCGCGAATGAGACGCCTTGAGAGACGTTTTAAGGCAGGCCATAATGGTGAATCGGGTTGGTGCTATAAAGAAGAAGACACTTCTTAGCCATTTATTTATTTTATCGGAATTTCGGACTGACCCTTTTGGCATGTCCGAAAGATGTCAGTTATTATCTAAAGCTTCTTTTATTCTCTTAAAAAGTGATCACGCACACACATTTTCCTTTCACCCGATGTTGCTTCAATTTTGGGCGCCCTTTGGCGGCTTCTCCGCTCCTTTTTACCTTTTGGAAAAGCCACACCAATCGGTGCATAGAGTGCCATTGGCGTATAATTTTTTGTGTATTTTTAGACTATAATCATAAACACATATACGATTAAAATTTGAATGTATGCGAAATGTCGTCGTGAAGCGTTGGGGTGCTATAAAAATTGATGCAGCTACGTTGGCCAACAGGATTTCCCCATAAAAAGTGCCAGAGCACGTTTTGAAATGTTTGGAGCTAGCTGGCCGCGAATAAAATATATGAAATGTTTATTAGAATCAAAATCAAAAAAGCTCGAAAGGCATTGAATCTAGAAGCTAGATAAACGGGCAGGAGGAGTGCCATATGGCGCAAAAAAGAAGCTTTGAAGGCGGCACAGGAAAAGGCCAAAGAGGAAATTTCGTTCAATGGGAGCTGGCAAAACATTGCTGAATGAGTTTGCTGGTAGGACTTAAGAAGTCGCAAGGGGGGTGGAGGCAGGTTTTACGGCCACGGCAGACAGACGGACAGCAGATTGCCAACAAGAGCGGCAATGAAAAAGCATAAAAATATAAATATATAAAAAAAAAACAAATTTTATATATGTAAAAATTGTATAAAAACAATTTTACAAAAATAGCATGCAAATGATTTGCAATGAAAAACTATGTATGTACATATCATAAGTATATATATACTACATATATGTATTTATTCTCCGGCGTTTTTCTTTTGTGGAAACTGTTGACATTTGTGGAAGCTCTTAACGGGGTTTGGGTGTACGGTTCAAATGGATAGATATGAACAGTGTCCCAGTGTGGGCGCCCAATCAAGCGCCGCCAACGAGGTGCCGTGTGCAATATTGTTTATATTCATATATTCGTATATTTTTGTATTTTCTTTTTCGCACTCGTTCACACACTCGATCACCCCACCCCTGCGTCTAGAACTATATACCAGAGACAGGGACGGTGCAACCGGGGGTCGCCAAGTATATTCATTCCAAAGAAGGGAATTGAATGTTTCGAATCTCAACAATGATATAGATCTTTATGTGGTTGGAAAATCTAGTTATTCATTCTGACCAACCTCCATCCTCAACTTCTATTACACAGACCCAAATTTGAATACTTTTTCGGTTCACTTAATTCGAATCCATGATCGAAAATTGTAGCCCCTGGAAAATATTTATTTTTAAGAGTCTTTACCGCAATGGGCATCTGGCTCAGCGTCTTTCAAGCGGAGAACTATGCCATAGAGATCTGTGTCCTTAGTATCCTTCTCAAGGGAACATATGCATTTTTTCTGTTAGCCAAGCAGCTATTGGGGCACTGTCATCCTGGTGCATCTCCTCCAGGATAGTTAAAGAATGCCACAACTACCTCCAAACCCTGTCCGCCCGGAACAAAGTCGTGGTATGTTGGGTGCCGCAGGAGAAAATAGGAGATGCTGGTTTTTTCTACCGAGGATGCGTCGAGCGAAAACGCTTGTTAAGCCTCTGGATATGATCAAGACAAAATGTCTTGGAAGAGCGGACTTAAAGCTCCTGGTAGCATACCTATCTGGCCACCACACTGTTAGATATCATCTACAGAAAATTGGCCTATCGGACTCTTCAGACTCTGTCTCGAGGACGATGAAACTACCAAAAATATATGGGACTGAGCCTGTCACATGGGAAAGGAACGGATTAGTCCCTTCCATCTTAAGTCAATACCAACAAAAGACCTACTAATATTCATGCGGAAAGTTTTTCCCTTTAACTTAAGGATATTTTGGTCAGAGCCCCACCTCTCTGTAAGGAACCCTTTTACGGGAAAAAGTTTAGTTTTAGTTTTTAAGGCTATGCAGTAAAAACGATCAGAAATCCGAGATCAAAAATTTATTTATTTTTTATTGTGTAAACTTCGTCTACAAGGAATTCAAAAATGTCTCATCCATACAATACTGCTTAACGTGTATAGAATACGTTTTCGGAAGGAACCAAAATCATTCATTAGAAATAAAATTTGTATTTTAAATATGGTAATTTTTACAAATGATTTGAAATTGATCAACCAACTTTTAAAAAATTATCTGACACTTGTTAAGCCCAATTAAAAAATGTTCATGAACCGGTCATGACTGCGTCACTTACAGTAGTGAAAGATCATCTTATTCTGATTCAAAATCATCTCAATCAAATAAAGATTTAAGAAAAATTTCGCGAAGAAAGAGACTTTCGGACATATATTTCGGGAGTTTTGGAAATTATCCGGCATCACGGAACTTACTTAACTGACTAACCAATTCGATTATGACTTTCTCAAATACATCCGTTTTATATAAAAGAAAAAGTATCTCTTATTTAAAGTTCCTTTCTAGAAACCTTTTGTAGAAATATGTATGCAAATTTTATACAAATTCTTGTGAGACCAGCCAACCAAGACGAAAAGATACTTTTTTTCTTACCCAAAAGGCAATAGACAGGAGGCTGATTAAAGTCTTAATAGACGATGAGGAGAAATCAATTATTCCATTATATAAGTCAGCTCGGCTCAAAAATAGAAAAGGGTATTGGTGCTGGAGCATACTGCTCGGAGCTTAATGAAGGTCAAAGTTACAGGCTTCCAGACCACTGCAGCATCTTCCAGGCTGAAGTATTCGCCGCAATGAAGGCGGCTGAGCTGGCATGCACCAACACTTCAACTGGAACAAAGATAATCCTCTTTTTAGACAGTCAAGCCGCTATCAAGGCTATTGTATCGCACTGTACATCCTCCTTCCACGTCCTTGAATGCCAGGCAGTCATCCAGAGATTAGCTGCGGCTCGTAAACTGCATATCTAATGGGTGCCTGGGCATAAAGGAATAATGGGGAATGAAATGGTGGATGCAATTGCCAAAAGCGGTGTTGAGCTTCCGGAGGGACAAATACACGACGTACGCCGACCGATCAAACATCTCTACGTTATGCTGGAGTGCAACATGAAGCGCAGAGCTGAAGCTAGATGGAAAAATCTAGAGAGCTGTCACACAGCGAAAATCATGCTGGCTCATTACGGCAGAAAGCAAAGTAACTTTATAATGAAACTCTCACGCACTGAATGCAGGACCATCACGGGTGTGCTAACAGGACACTGCCTCTTAGCGAAGCATGCGCATAGGATGGGACTAACGGCAAGCGAATTATGCAGGATCTGCAGGGATCCGAAAGTCCCTGAGACCCAAGCACAAGTACTCTGTGACTGCCCACCCATCTCTAGTCATCGTTTGACCACCCTAGGAGAACCAGCGTTTGTCGGTCTAGAAGAGGTGGCCAGGCTGCAAGTTGGGCGGCTACTTAATTTCGCTAAAAAAGTAAAATTTTAACCAACCATCACTTTCCGTAATAACTTCAAATCTGGCGCAGCTAAGGACCAAAAGGTCTATGCAAGGCTGCACTCTGTTGTGGCCGGCCAGTGTAACCTAACCTAACGTAAGTCAGCTAGTCAGGACTAGTCGCGTGGAAGTAAAGTTTTTTCCGCCTTTTTAAACTTCATGTGCATTACCCTCATCTCTTTATTCTACTGTATGCACTATTTTTAATTTCTCTACAAAAGTAACATTTTTCTCATAAATATGAATATCCATCAACTTTTCGTCTTGAATTTTGATCCCCTTTAAAAAGATTTGCTTACGACGTCACTGTTTCTACATTGTAGCTGTTGAACGTTTTTCATTTTCATATTTATCATCAATGCGGCGTATCAACAAAAGTCACGGACACGCCTCAATGTTGCCGTAACGCAACGTCTAATGCTCTTACGGCCGATCCGGCCCGGTCCATTGGTGTCCGTCTAGTTGTCCGCCTTGCCAACACTCGCAAATTTTCGTATAATTTGAAAATGATATTTAATAATTAACAGTCCCGCCAGCCTCTTTACGCCGCGCAGCGTATATATTATATATATAAAATTTTATATATAATGTATAAATTGTTTATGGCCACTCGTCAATGACATTGAATTGCAATTTGCTGCCGCTTCCGCCCGCTGCAGCTCCTCTCCTTACCACAAAAAAACGACCAACTAAATTTGTGATTAATTAAATTTTTAAATCTGCACGACAGACTCATAATGCCTTGCTAATAATTGGCGCTATCTTTGAATACCTATCTTGACCCTCGGTTAGTAAGTGCACATGGCGTACGTTGCGTATACGCAACAAAATATACGGCAGACATTTATGATCATTGGATTAAATGAACTGAGAATTATATGACAGCAAAAAATTTCGTAATGAATTACAGGGCTGCAAATGTCTAGAAATCTCTTTAAGACTTTGCCCTCTAAATATGCTAAGTATATACAGGGTGTTTTTTTTTGAGGTTCACAACGTTGAGTTGGCAACATTGCTTTATCTTACAGCCCATTTAACAGCTGATAGTTGCTTTTTGTTGCGATTGGTTTGACTTTTCAGTAAGGATAGACTCAAACCAGAGTAATACTTGAAAATTATTGAAATTTTTTATCGAAATAAGAGATATTTGAAACGCAGAAAATAAACATTCCAAGAGTTATTGGTGAAATACGGCCGCAAATGCTACGGAATGTTAGTGAAAATTAGTGTTCCAGAATTGCATTGTACGCGGCATCATTTTTGAATATTAATGTCGTATATTTTTTTATCCAATAAAGCCCGTTTTATTGATATTACAAAAATAAATTTTTGTTTTATTATGATTTAAATTTGTGTAACTCTAAAAAACAAGCTAACCACCTAGGAGAAAGTAACTAATAAGCCAGAATGTTTCCAACAAATAAATGTGCTTAGAGATGGGTAGCCCGGTAAAGATTTTGCGATCGTCCATGACATATCTAAAGGGAACCCAGAGTCCAATTGAAAAAGAAGTTGCCAGCGTAGGCTTAGTGATAAAAAGATTTTTAAAAATAACTCTTGTTGAACTTTTCTTTAATTCATATTTTCTTTAAGTAAAGGGACTTGGCAACCAGACGATTAAATTACTCTGTTTCAGCATGGGGATTAAATTAAGTCTAAGTAACTGAAAAGTAGAGTTCACTTGCGCTAGACTAAGTTCAGACTTTACTAGATGGACAACGTTCCTTTTTTCCTTTATAGCACTGAAGTAAAGTAAATACAATTATGCAACATTTAAGTCTTTGTGGAATTCAATATTCCTAATGTACCTAGAAGCATTTAATACGTTGCATAGCTGAATGTTGTTCTTCAAGTTAAAATGAGATCTTTATTACCATCCTGGAGCACCTCCTCCATAGTTTTGATTGTAGACCATCTCCTCTAGGGATGTTTAAAGAATGCCGGTAATACCATGCCAAACCCTGTCTTTCCGGAACAAAGTCGACCTGGCATGTTAGGTACCTGGACACTCAGGAGTGGATGGTAACACGATCACTGACGATTTGGCAAGACAGGGTGCCTTGTCAAACCTCTGGATACGACAAAAGGTCTGCAACATGGGAAAGGAACGTATTAGTCCCTTCCATCTTAGGTCAATACAAACAAACAACCTACTGCTATTCATGCGAAAAGCGGAAAGTCTTTTGCTGTAATTTATGGGTATGTTAAAAAGACCTTATGGCCGCAGTGCCCACCTCTTTGTGAGGAACCCCTCCGGAAAAAAACAAATGAGATCTTGACCCCAAGAGTAATTAACAGTATCATCAAACAGCTTAGTAATGAAACTTTCTTTGTATTAGCTTGAATATTGCTTAACCACATACCAAATCTGGGTTTTCCAATTTTGGAATGCTGTAACGCTCCTGAGGAAATCCTGTGTTTGTCTTAACGCGTGGTATGACTTTAAAAGATGTGTGGTCTTGATATTGCTATTCTTTACCCTAACTTGACATCATATAGCTAAATATTGTGTATAAAAATTTGGTGACATTTCTCAAGCGTCCTGGGTCCTTTTATAATTCCAAACTAATGTAAGACTATAAGGTTAAGATGTCCTAACTTTCTTAAAGATCATTAGTGAACTGTAACAATTGGCTATATGCTCTACACCAAACAAAGGCGAAAAAATAAATGTATCGTGACTTAGGTCACGCAATGATTCTTAAGCGAAACCCTATGATTCCCGAGAGTACGGACTATTGTGCTCCGCAGGAACCCTTTATAACTAAGTTCAAAGCCCATATTGCAATCAGGAAGGAGTGTTCAGAAGCACCAGGTCCAGCTGGCTCAATAAAGATTTTCACGAATGAGTCTAAGCTGGACCACCGTGTAGGCGGAGGCGTCTACATTAACGAACTTAAAAGCACTGTCTTTCTGGCAGAGGACATTGCAATCCAGGAGGCCCCGACAAAAGTTAGAAACATATGAGTACGAAATAAGAACATTTGTATCTATCTATTTTTGTAAAGACAGGCGGCTATTAAGTCCCTCGATTTGTGCATCGTGCTTGAAGTCAGTAAACGCCACCAGTCTTTAAGGAGATGGCTGAGCAGTTTTCAATCTTGAGGATGAATTGTCTCAGGACATAGAAATATCGAGGAGAACTGCATTGCGCATGAACTCGCAAGGAACTACCAGCATCCTCCTTTAAGACATGGAGGGCCTGAGCATACCCAAATCAAATTGAGAGTACGAATCTACTTCGCTCTCGAACACGTGGTGGATCTCTCGGAAATCGTGGCCGAAATACTGCACGAAAAGAACTAAGGAACTTGCTGTATTAATAGAGCCCCAAATGCTCGACCGTCATCCGTATTACAGGAAACTGGCTCCCACCATAACTTCTGTAAAAGCTGTGGCAATGAGGAGGAGCAAGAGACAGTGAATCACCTTTTCTGCCACTGCCCTGGACTGTGCAGGACAAGGTTCCGCTCTCTAAAATCACACGATCTTTATGATTTATCTCTTTAGGAGCAAAGTCTAAAATGCCTCTTAAGGATCATTCAGGTCGCCGAATGGCTGCGACTCTTCTTATAGAGGAGACCTCTCGAGTGGAGAGGCCTTTTCACTTTTTACCTAAATAATTCCTAATGATAGCTATGTAGAGTTATTCGTCTCTTGTTCTTAACATCATGTCGGATGGTTCTTTAACATTGTCATACCGATACCAAGCAGTCATGAAATAAACTGTATTGTTTAATAGACTCATTAAAATCCGCAACAGACCTCATTATTTCTATAGAAATTACAATCTTTGTTTACAATTATTTGTGCTCTCTAAATATTAATTAACACATTTCAATGGAACTTCATCGAGAATTGTAGGCACCTTGACCAAAATATGAAATACAAACAATTAACTGATATATACTTTAAACATGAACGGGTTTTCGGTGTACCATAAGAACATTTATAATATTATAAACAACTTTGTATTGTGCTTGTTATGTAGAACGAAAAAAACATCACAATAAAATGCAGAAAAACACATCTGTTATAATAATATATCATTATGTACTAGTACTATGTCAAAATGCTCTTAAAAACAAATGTCAGACAGAGCTGGCACAATGAGCACAGGCAATGAGCAATTTCCAAGAGGAATTGTGAAAAACCCAAATAAAAAAATATTAAAAATGAAAATATAAACAAAGATCATACTACGTAGATTGCTTTAAAGAAAATTGACATGAACTGATTAAAGTATGAAAAGCTCAAAGATTTTGCTTTATATTCTTTTTAAAGACTCATTGATCGATTGTTTTATGGTCTGACAGAAATCCTAATAATAAATAATATAATAAAAAGCGCCGTGTGCAATAAATCGTTAAAATTATTTTAGACCATTAATTGAAAATTTATGCTATCAATAAAAGCTTCAGCTTAAATTTGCTTAGACTATGTCAAAGTCAAGTGCAAAACTATACCTAATTTAGATCAAGAACTAACCTAGGGCGCCAATCTATTCATGCGTCAGTCAGTCCACCAAATTTGTTTATTTAATCGTTTTTATTACCAAGCTACAATACAATAAAAAATCGGTTTGGATGCCGTGGACGTAAAGCTAAAAATATGAAACAAATAGTGGGCGAAAATTTAAAATTCTATTCTATCCTATCTAGATACCTTGTTATATGGTAGCTGCCCTCCGCCGCCCTGCTACACATGTGATTTCTTTCAACGACAATCAAAGCGATTTTTAGATGTTTGACATTGAAATTGGACAGGTGTGAAAATGAAAACATTTGTTTAGTAAAGAAGCAAATAACAAATTTCCATGTTTTAGAAATAGATTTTCAAAAGGGTTCCTCATATTCCCATATCATAAAACTTTCAAGTCAAAAATAGATATATTCTATATAGTATGCCTTTCCGGTTGTAAAAAACGTTTTTCAGTGACAAGAGTTTACTTTGTTGATATTCTTGGAACCGTACAAAAAAACTGTTTGCTAAAAATAAAACGATTTATTTAAAATTATAATTAAATTTTTGAGAAGTAGAGGTTTGCAAATCGGAACTCATTTTAGTGAGCAACATTCCCAACGTAAAGAATGCCGACGATTTCTTTATGAACAAGGCTATATCTTTTAGTATGGCAGCGCATACAAAATGCATGAGTGACCCTAATAAGGACATTGAAGAAATCAGCGCAAGTTTTATTTAAAAACCTCTAAAAGCATATAAGCAGTCCAAAAATCAAGTTTGGTTATGCTAACTTCTTAATTCTTCAAGATACGGGCGTTCAGACATACGGAAGAACATGTTTAGGTAAATATTGGAGGTTGGATGCGTCTCTTTTTGTATGCTCGATACATTTGCACCTTGGCATGCAATTGTGTCCACAAAAGTGTCTCCAGAAGTCTGACTATAGAAAAATTTTCCAGTTCAGGACTACGTCGCTTCTGAATATACTTTTAACGTTAACTCATTCTGTGCTTTAAGGCAATTCAGATTTAACGCATTTAAGAGTACATTCATATTTACATTTACGGAGAAATAGGTTCAGAAGATTTCCAAAATAATTGAAACATCTAATTTGGTTCCAAAATAGCTTCAAAGGTTTTTGCATATATACAAAGGTACTTTTTCAGATATCAATTTCCACTCCTACGGATCAGAACAATGAATCAAATTTATGTTAAAGTGGCTATAAAAGACCTAATCTTATTCCCGAAATTTCAAGGCAATCCTTCATAGTTACCGAATTACTGACTTAATTTTCTTTTTATATACAAGAGCTCTAGAAATACCACAACATATATCGTTAAAATCAACTTTCAATGTTATGGAGAAAATCTAAAGATTTGAACATTTAATCCAATTACAAATTAACTATAATAATAATAATAATACTACATAATTCCAGTTCCCAGATCTTGACATCATTTGCTATTGATACGGTATACAGAATGAAACTCATATTATATCGACTGACCGATAGAATATTCTAATTATAACTCTTTTTTTCTAATAAGTCAATGTGTCAAAAATAATTTAAAAAGTGTTGCCTTCTACCGATGCTTAGTACTTAGCCCTACTTAGTGCTCTTCTGGTTTATTTTCCAACTAAAATGATTTCCTCAACAGCTAATAATACCATATGACGAAAAGTTTATGCAATTTAAGGAGTTTTCATAGTAGAGTATAAATTATATAGATATTTCAAACTTCCTATAGAAGGCTTTCTTAAGCCTGCTTTATTTTTTTGATAACTACAATTTTTTGGAAGTTATAAGAAGTCAAATATCGAAAATCAAGAATCACATTTTTAGTGGTAAATCGAAAGAAAGCTATTCAAATATGCTTTCGATTAAGGGTTTTGAAGAGTAAAGCATATTCTAAACTTTAAATGTATATAAAATTGTAATTTTAAGCTGGTACTCTATTTATCCAACTCGTTAAATCAGAATAATACCGTTGGGGAGCTAAGATTTCGATCAAGATCTAATACAATCTGTTAATAACAAAACCATACAAAAAAAACTTGTCTTTCGTCAGGATTTCGTTGGATTTTTTAACCTCGAAAACTATATGCAAAAAAAAATTTGAGTCTTAGTGAGTAATTTTGTAATCTATGTAGACAACTTCACAAATCGAAAGCGTAATCCCTAAAAAGCACAATTATCTACTTGCAAATATCTAGCAATATCACTTTCTAACTTTTTCCAAAACTAATTACGTTTAAAACCTAGGCGACTCTTATTGTTGAAAACAGTTCCAACCATTTCATACTTGTACACCCTTCCGCAAGACTTACCTTAAACTCCGATAACGATGCCATTAAGTCATCCAATTCCTTGGTAGCTTGTGAAGTGTATGCAGGATGTTGAGGCGGCGCTGCTTGGTTTGGTGTAAATGCGTCTTTTTGCTGCACAATCTTCTCCTCAATGGAGCCAACTGCAAACAAAACTCAAAGTTACAAATATTGTCTACAGATAAATGCAAGCACATGTAAATACCTGGACCATCGGGGCCCGTCATCTTCTCGGTCTTTGTTTCGCGTACAGTAATGGTAACATGGCGTCCGGGTGTTGGAGATTTATGTGCAGAGCTTTACAAGATAAATATAAAAGATAAATAATGCATTGGAAGCAGCTTAGCTTTGTTATATCAACCTACCCATTGGGCACGGCATAGATATGCGCATTATCCAATTCATTTAGCAGACTATCCATGGTGGGACGCTCCTTAACCGATGCATAACTATTATAGGTATTATATTTCGAGACAGGCGTACTATAATTGACGGGCACTTCGATTTCTATAAGTAAAAAAGAGTAAAGAATTAGTAATTGTTTGGGCAAGCTCGAAACTTATGACGCACCTCTCTTATCCACACCATTGTTGTAGCGTGCATTTTGCAAGTCGTTCAATAGTGAATCCAGCTCCGATAGTCCGGAACTATTCGGGGCAGCTGGACCATTGTTATAGCCGCCAGCGACGCCCGGTCGTGGCAGTGAGCCAGTGCTCTGGTTTTGGTAGCTATTACTTTGACTAGATCCATTAAAGTCCGTCGTGGGAGAGCGCGTCTCCACGCTGTAATGTTCCTGAAACTATAAGCAATAAAATGGTGTTATATAGAGCACTATCTTGGTTATCTAGCAGACTTACCACCTGAGGAGGCTGTTGTGCCTTGCCTCTCAAGCTGCCATATCCGGGCGTGTTGTCCACAAATTGCTGCGACTGTTGTTGTTGATGTTGTTGTGGTTGGTAGTGATGCTTCGATTGCACAGTTCCATATTGTGGCTGCTGTTGGTGTCCCGGCACGCTATTTTGCAAATCGGCGAGCAGTGCATCTGCAAGAAAGATTTAAAAAATTTTCGTATTAGTAGATTTCACAAAAGATCGTTTTATAAACTCTATAACTACCCAAATTGTCATAATCGCCATACTGTGCCATGGCTTCGTAATTCTTTACCAACTTATGCAGCACTGCTGACGCATACAAGGGTTCGAATATGACTACTATTGGGTATGGTCTGTGGACGGGTTGCTCGCTTTCGGTTTTGTCATATATCTTTGAGAAACTTTCAGATAAGACTCTTTGACAATTTTTGTTTGCTTTTTGCAATGTGTTATCAGTAAGTCCAAATACTTGACGACGTCAGCTAGCTGTAAAAGAGCTTTTGCAGCTGCTTCTAGGGTTCTTCACTTGGCTAAATTCTTACCTTTTTTTCTCAGTGTACTAGTGTTAGACTACACAGTAGAAGAACTAGTTCAGAACTAGTTGCACGGTTCAACTTTGAAGTGAGTAAGTTTTGACAGCTTGGAAATTACAAATTTAATTCATAGCGCTTAGGGCGACACTGCTGCAGATATCTTCCCTGAGGGTGCACCTTCACTAGACAACTACCAGGGATTTTTTTTTGGTAGAATGAAGATAAAAGCTATTAGGTTTTTTTTGCAACTGCGCCTTTAGTAGGCTAGCACAACGTCCCTGGGAAAGTGTAAAATTGTTTCATTATCACCAAGTAGATTGTCAAAAATATTCACTTTCCAAGAAAAATCGCTGGAATGTTTACTGTGGATCATTATTTAAAACTGACTCCAAATTCGGTATCCACAAGAGACCCTGCTCCAAAACTGAACTGTTGCTGTTCGAGAAAGAAACAAAATAGTTCCTATAAAAAATTCAGATCTTTAACAAGAATTATTTGATTATGGCTACAATTAATTATATGGACTCTTTTGAAATATTTAATCCAGCTATAAAAGTGATATCAAAATATATGGCCAAAGATAAGTGCCAACTTTTCTAAGATTATGTGACTATGTAGTTGTGCGCATTATATAGAATTTCAAAAGTGTCAAAGTGGAAATTTTTTGTGATTCATACAGGCTACAAAATGCACATCGCTTCCAAACAAAATATATTTTGTTTATTCTGGTACTAAGTGGTCGGACATTTTGGGTTCTGAGTTTGTCGATGATTTAATAGTTTTTCAAATCAATTTTCACGGATGGTGCCAAGCTACAATAGCTATGTAAGCGGATGCGTCAACATTGACGAACTCAACGTCAAAACAGCTTTCCAACTTTTCGAGTGTCTTTCAGGCAGAGGTCATTGCAATCTAGGAGGCTCTGACAACAATAAGAAACCTAGGAGTACGAAATAAGTACATCCATATCTACTGGGACAGCCAGGCGCCTTTTAAGTTCTTCGCTAGGTTAACATTAAGCATGAAGTCTGTAAACAATAGGAGAGCGCTGAGCGTTTTTGAATCCACCTCATATGAGTCCCAGGACATAGGTCTATCGAGGGCAACTGCATTGCGGATGAACAGGCCATGCAAGGAACTGCCAACATCCCCCTTTAAGAAAAGGTGGGCCTGGGTGTACCCATGGGGCAGCTGCAAACTGAAAATACGGAATTCCTTCGTTCTTTTCAAATCAAACATGGAATCCTACAACGAACACGTACATAATCTCACGTCTAACTTGGCCTACATACTGCAGGAAAAGAACTATGGAACTTTGCTGTCTGAACAGAGCCCATTGCTCGTCATTACAGGGCACTGGCGGAAATCCGTCCATTCAGGATAAATACTGTGCACCATGCCTTCTGTAGAAGCTTTGCCGATGAGGAACTGGAGAATGTAGCACCTTTTCTGTCACTGTCCTGGTCAGTGGAGAACAAGGTTCTGCTTTCTAAAGTCAAACTTTTTCAGCTCTCCGTACAGAATTCAAAATGCCTCTTAAGGTTCATTCAGGCCGCCGGATGGCTGACTTGTCTCATGTAGAAGACCTCTTGAGTGGGGAAGAGTGGTAAATGTTCCACCGTAGCAGTGTCACAACGGACTTATTCTGGGCCTAAGTTAGTCTCAACTGCCGCCCTAACTTAAACCTCAAACAAAGATCATAAAGATCAGTCCAGCCATTCTTGATTTATAAATGGTTCGCAAGTGTAATAGATGTTGAGTAGAAATAATGGATACGCTTGAGGCACTATTCGATCTTTTAGCACTATAGGCGCATTAAGAGGAAAAAAGTAAACATTTGGTGTTCACTAGGCTCACATTAATGTGAGCCGATGACTTGATCATTTTCTAATAAAATAAAGTTGTATATTGTTTAAAGGAAAGGGCCTCTAAAATGAAAAACTTTGGTCTACATCTTTAGCCGTTTTTATTCGGTCTAAAAGATTTAGCAGCATGCAAGATCTTTAAAAAGCTTTAAGATTGTGCTAAATTGCAACCGTATAACTTTTATGCCACAGGGGAACGGTGAAAGATATTGACAAAGTTCAGTTTGGTGTTTCTAGATCTTATCTGAGATTGGCGGACAGAAAAACCGTGCTTAATCGTTGCAAAGGTTTAACGCTAAGCATTCTTAAACATTGTAAAGATCTACTACATCTTATAAAAACTAATACCTAGGCGCCAAATAAAAGATGTATGACCAATTGTTAAACTTTTATGGCAAACCAGCTACTCTACAAAAAGTATCTTAACAGCAATTAAAAAACAATAAAATAGTACTAAGCTTTCCAAGAACATCGCTCAAATGGTGTGAACCAAGCGTGCTTACAAAATAAAACACATAAATCTTCCAACAGGAATCCGCTTTTATGTGTAATTAGTATTATATTAAACATTAACAGACATTTATGTGAGATTTTTGAACCTTCAAAAAAACAATAGTCACACCTTTTGTAATTAATTTGTGGTTTTTGCTCAACACTTGAACTTGACCTTCTACCAAAAATTTCATTACAAAAAATCTCTTAATGTTTATGCCAAAGTCATTGGCATTTGTGACGTGGATATGCCCACCACCATCAAACTTACCCAAACGTCTCTCGAATTCGCCCACCTTAAAGCAATCATTAAGGGGCGAACTGTGGAACGATGATGATATCAGTTTTGAAGACATTTTTCACTATGGTCAAATATGGCCAGCAAAGACGATGGCGTTTTAATCGGAGGTATGGACGGTTCGTTGTTTCGTAGCTAGTTAAGTTTTTTGCTCTTTATTTTATGCTAAATTTAAATTTTATAATAAATATATAACGGCGCTTCAAATAACACAACAACAACAACAACTGATTGAACTTTAAAATTCGGTTGTCAACTGCCAGAAATGTGAACAAATTTAAGCGCAAAAGTCTCGGGCTGCATTAAGACTCAATCGATGTAGAACCAAAAGCTAACAACACCCACACAGCTTGGGCTCCAAAGTGGCCAAAAGCAGAAAGCCAACTATCTCACTAAACCGTCTACACACATTTTTGATATGATTTTCGTGGGACGAACTAGTCGAACAAGCTAAAAATCGCACCAAGTCATGAAATATCACATAAGTATATGCCGCCACTTACGTACCTATATACAAAACATATAATATATATATAGAGTAGTATGTATGTATATTGTATATACACATATATATTTGATCAAATTAATAGTGTTTGCATTCTTTTGGCCATAATTTTGCTAAAAGCAACCAAAACAAAGGCAGGGCCAAGATATCAGGTGAAACATTAGAGCCATAATGTCAGTATGGCATGCAAATGTCTAATAGAGGTCTGGAATAGAGGTCAGCCCATGTGCGGAATTGTGGTTAGGGTAATGTCTACTGCATGGACTATGGAAAGCTTTATTGATGTCTCAAGGTCGCAGAAAAACTCATTGAAATGGATTCATTTAAAAGTTATAAACGGTTGTCACGCCCAGGAAGGATATCGTTTTGTTCTCAATTTTACACAATACAGTCGAACTTGACTTTAAGGAATTTTTGCATACAAGGAAGTAATTTCTTGATACCGAATCAGCCATAGAATCGACTGTAGAAGGAAATTATTACAATACTAGAACTATAAATACAATAAATCTTAAACTTAAATCTATAGATTTTAATTCCATATATTTTTTTAAACAAAGTGAACTTTTTTATGAGCACACAGTAAGTACTTCCCAAGCTATTATTAGGGCAGTATCATCTTGGAGCATCTCCTCCAGGATGGTTTTAAAATGCCATAATTAACTCAAAGCCCCGTCCTCGTTGGGTACCTGGACACTCAGGAGTGGATGGTAACACGATCGCTGACTATCTAGCACAACAGGGTGCCTCCACCTTTACTACATATCCTGCGCTGTTCTACGGTATTGGTTGGTCGACAATCAGGACCATGATAAACAAATGGGCTGCAGGAGAACATAGAAGATACTGGTTCTCCTTACCGGGGCTTCGTCAAGCAAAAGCACTTGTCAAACCTCTTGATATGATTAAGACAAAAGGTCTTGGAAGAGCGGACTTAAAACTCCTGGTAGCATACGTATCTGGCCACCACACTGTAAGATACCATCTTCAGAAAATTGGCCTATCGGACTCTTCAGAGTGCAGATTCTGTCTCGAGGACGATGAGACTAACAGACTATTCTACGTGACTGCCCAGCGCTGGTATTGGACAGACCCATACATATTTTTTTGTGCTGATCTTATAGGATCTGCTTGGATTCTATGGCCAACATCTAATAGCCAAAATCGAATCCTTCGGAGGTTCGTCTGACATTGACTGAGTCAATTTTGAAAACCCTGATGGTAAAAAATTAATCTAAGAGGGTTTTCACAATTATAATCGTAACTATGTGTTTAAATCAAATAAAAAATGGTTTCTGGCACACTACTTAATATTTTTTGTTTGAATATTTTCGTATTAAAAGAACTACCATGAAAAGTGTATTTCCATCCTGTCTGATAGTCAAGCAGCAATAAAGGCATTAAGTAAAGCCAAGATTACATCAAGGCTGGTTAAAGAAGTGAGAACGTCACTGGATAATTAAGGATCCAGGAATAAGCTCACGATTAGATATTCCTGGAAATGAGCTCGCAGATAAACTTGCAAGAACCAGTGCAGCAACACCGCTAATCGGCCCTGAAACACACTATAGAATTGGTTGCCCCGTGATACGGGACCTACTAAGAATAAAGGAGATTAAAAAACAACTGCTTCACTGGGCGCAAATACCAGGGCTTAAACCCTTCTCTCCAACTACAACCGTAAGAGGTTCAAAGTCAGGTTCAAAGGGAAGAACATCGTGAGAATCATGACGGGCCTTCTGACGGGACATTGTAGGCTACGCAGCCACTTAGACAAAATTGGCATAGTGGATAGTGGACTATGTCGCTTCTGTAGCATGGAGGAAGAAACTTCTTCGCATATATTATGTGAATGTATGGCAGTCGCCGGTAAAAGAAACAAGCACCTGGGCATGTACGTTCTCCCACCGGAGATCGTTGTTACCAGAAGTCCAAACAAAATACTGCACTACATGCAGGCCTTAGGACTTTTTAGAGAGCTCTTAGCCATAGAGGGAGTACAAAAGATCCACCTGGGTCGAAGTACATTTATACACCCAATAATAATAATAAATATTTTCGTATTAATTTAAAATTTTAAGAAATCAAAGACAAAATATTCTGCATCACGAATTTATGATTCTACGAAGAGCCAACAAATTATTACTGACTTAACCTAATGTTGAAATATTCTTGCTAAATAAAATTTTGAAAAACTAAAAAAAATATTTAATTGTATATCGATGTAGAAATGCAAATGTGACCAACAATTAATTGCACTGCAAAAATTTTGGAATATTGGCTGGACCTCTAGCCAGTGCTAGAAAAAGCACCAATATTCAAAAGTAGGGTGGATTATATTAATTAGCTTAGCGCCTGCTTTTTTCCGTTTTTGAGAGAATTCTTCTAACCAAACATTGAAAGTATTCATTAAATTGGGTTTAAAATAGTTTTCTTTCTATATTAATAATGATTTTCTAAAATACAGAGCCAATCTAAGAAAATTTAATGGCCTCTAAAATTAATCAAAGCTAAAAAACTAAGTTCAAATGAAACTTTTCAGACCCTAAGCATATTTATTTTAAGAACTTTTGCAACAATGGCAACCCTACAGTATAGAAAACAAAATTTTATCTTTTATGCATAAGCAAAGTACGCTAAATGACAGCAGCTGATTGTGCACAATTTTCTGCTCACGTTGTTGTGAGGCACTTTTGCATTTCTGCATCGATAAGCTACTTCGTGAATGAAATTAAATAATTTTTGTTATGCATAAAAGTGCAGAAGTAAATTTTTGTAAGCAAGCAAATGTTTTTATTTTATCTAATTGCCAAATCAAAATCCGGAACTGTCCTAAAATTTTTGCTTTGATGTGTTAAGAGTTGAAGCATACTATACTATATATATTTCTTAACAAACGCTTCACTTCGCCAACATCCAAATAAGTATTAAAAATTCGAACAAAAACATGACACATCGTGATTAAAAGTATCAAAAAAAAAACAGCTCATTATAGTTCGGATGGACAGGCAAGCATCAATGAAAATACATATAAACATATTCTACATAGTATAAAGTATACAAATAATTTTAGCCATAAAACAAGCTAACAAATTTCAAATAATATTTTGTTTGGCATTTTGTACTGGGGCAGAACTCAATTTTCAAAAAGTTCCAAATTTTGTGGTTTCCACTCAAAAAAAAAATAAAAAAAAGCAAAAACACCTGTAACTGGGCCAATGCCAAGAGAGAAAACTAAAGTCGCGCGTTTTGAGTGAAAATCGTGTGAGTTATATAAAAATTCGTTCAAGGAAAATACGTATATAACATATATAGGGTTTTATATACAAAGGTGTGACGCGAATTTTTTGGCAGCAAATTTATAATAACAAATGGTAATAAGCAAATGTTGACTATAGATATTTTTAGAAGCTACATATAATATGTAGACTAAGTTAAATTTTAAAAACATGCTTCAAAATAGAAAATATCGAATTTGAAAAAACAAAAAAAAAGCAACACGCCCAAAAAGAAATAAATGGCAAATTATTTCGCAATATGCTTATAAATAAACCTATAAAAGTCGAGCGTGCCATCAATCGAACATGTGGTTGAGATTCTATAGAAAAGTAGCGCGAAAAATTCTGCCAGAGATATGAATTTCCAGCAAAGATTTTTTGCCATATGGTTGGGTTGTTTGGAACGCTTCTCATCTCGTCTCTATATATAGCAATGGCCCGGCGGTCCCATTGCCATTTGTACAATTTACAACACACAGGGTTATCAAAACGTTGCGCTTCAGTGGATCAACCCAAGACTTGGGCGACATTTAAAAAGAATTATGATCGACCGAATGCCGGCAGGCATAGAATCGAGTTCAGATTGAAACGAATCGGAAACTGTCATGATTTTTGTTTTTTGAGTAGCGTAACGGAAATAAATTTCAAAGTGTCAGGCAAGTTGAAAATCACTTAGGAGCTGCTTTTGAAGGTAATGGGGCGCGGTCGGAGCAGGCAAGGCCTTGAGGTTAAATGACTCGCATTAAGTGGAGAAGTAAAGCGGTATGGAATATTCAAATAATTGTTTAAGGTTCGAAAGATCGATCAGCTTGCAAAAATTTGTAGGGAGTCGATTTTGTGCGGGCAATAATTTTATGCAAAGACAATTCTATTTCAAGTATGCTCTATTTGTAAGATCGCCAGGGAAGCCGTATCCGAGGGTTGCCTTTTATGTTTCTGATATATGCATTTTGCTTGACCGTCAATCAACATCAATGACGAGGGCGTGGAGTGCGTACTAGGTTTTAGTTGTCTCGGCCGTTTGGTTACTCCAAAGGGAGGTGCAGATGAAGATATTGCAGCGAGAATTGACTAAGTAAAAGCGGAGTTTGGTATGATTCGCGAAACTTACCAAAACCAAAAATTTTCAACTCTAACGTCGTAATCTATCTTGTTTTATGGCTGCGAAACTTGGAAATGCACGAGAGGAACAGATTCACGCTTACAAGCCTTTTGCAACAAGAGTTTACGCCATATTCTGTATATATGGTAGCCCATAAGTATTAGTAATGTAGATCTCTGGAACGTAACTAATCAGAAATCTGCACCAGTAGAAGTAAGCGAGATCGGAGATCCAACGAGAGCCTCGCTCGACATACACTTCGTTGGATTCCTCAGGGAAGAGATCGTCGCGTTACGGCGCCAGAAAAAACATAGAGAAGATCTATGGATCATAAACTCAAGCCGCCAGCTATGCATGGAAATGATATCTGCCGTGAATCCCGTAATAGAGTTCGCTACAATAGGATGATAGGTCCTCGACCTATGCTCCACTGGGAGCAAGGACAGAAGCAGAAGAAGATCGGAACTAATCCGTAGTTTATTCTCAATCAAACAAGTTTTCCGCATAATTTAAGCCCAATTAGATTGAAATGGGTTCAAGCGACTGTTTTTGTGTTTTCATTTTCATTCAAAATATTTTGAAAAAATTGTTTTCTCATTTCTTAAAAAAGGTGCGATCAAAATTTCTGTCTATTGCGATTCTGTTTTGGAACTGACCCTACAAATGGCCAATGCACTTTTAATTGGCTTCTTATTCGATACACCCCATCGGAATTCACATAAAATATTCTTTTGAGCACTTTTCTCAATGCGCTGTCAAACTTTAAAAGCATACCATCAAAGAACGATCCATAACAATTCCATTAATTGGTAACGTCAACTGCAACAACAAGCACTTTAAATTCTTAACTAATGTAGAAAATTTAAAGATATTGCGTTTATTAAAACGTAATTAAAAACAATTAAAAGCCACCATAAATGATGCGACAAAATAAACACTATCCAACAGATGCAACAGTTAACCATAAATCAACCCAAAACGTACCAAACCGGCTGTTAGGCAGGGATGTTTCGAATTTCGCTTTAACAGTCTTTTATATGATTTTTTGATGGCTATTCTCACATTAAGTTTTTGAATACAAGTTAAATTTGATTTTGTTGCAGTCATGGAAATAGAAAATCACCTTAATCGAAACTCCATTTTCATAGATATGCTCCATTTGATAAGGTCTGTGCTGAGGGAAAACTATTGTCTGCATTTTTTCTAAGCTCAGTAGAACACTCACAGTATTAGGTAGTGGTGTATGTAGGACTTGAGAGAGATAATCCGGGTACCTTTAGCTTGGAATCATTGTGTTCCTGCTCCAATTACACCGGGCGCCTGGGAAAATTCCGGGCGTTGTGATGTGGTGGGGTTGTTAATTCATTTTATTTTTAAAAACGTAAATGATTATTTTTTGGGATACTAGTACAGCCACTATGGCGATCGTCAGAAACACTGTAAAAGTCCAAACGAGTTTTTCAACTGAGTTCATATCAGACTAAGGTCTACATCAAGGAGAAATAAATGATTAGGAAATCGAAAACTAGTACAGAGGGAATCATTTTCTTTAAATCGGTAAAAATACTTGGCTATGCGGATGTAAAAGAAAGTTTCATAAATCTTTAAAAAGACATGGAAAAAATGGGGTTTATAATAAATGAACAGAAAACTAAAATCGTAATTTCAACAACATCAGAAGCAATAAGACATAGATACGGCCAGAACATCAGCTTTGGTGACTACAATTTTCAAGTAGCCGAAAATTTGCAATCGATGTCAACATAAATATAGTCAATAATGTAACACGTGAGACAGACAAAAGAATTACATTCGCGAATAAATGCTCTTTTGGACTTTAAAGACATTTGAAAAGTAACCTCTTCGACAGAGTGACGAAAAGCCTCCTGTACCGCACATTAATTGTACATGTACTCACCTATGCGAGTGAAACATGGGTTTTAAGTAGGGCATATAAAACCAAACTTTAAATATTCAAACGTAAGATCCTGCGAAAAATATTTGAAGGAATACAAGAAAACGGAATATGGCGACAACAATATAACCATGTTATACAGCCTATACGGTCACCCCGACATAATTACATTCGCTAAAACAGACCGACTACGATGCAGGTAGCCGAAGAAGAGGTCGACCAAAGTTTAGATGGTTGGATGGGGTCCATCAAGATGCTGAGGGTTTGGGACTGAGATATTGGAGAACACAAGCACGAGAAACTATGTACAACAGACAGTGACCCGACCAGGGTTGTCTCGCCAATGATGAAAGATTCTTTAAAATTAATTTATCTATTTTTATATTTTGATAGCTTCGGCTCAATTTTTAAAAAATAGTTATATTTGAATTAATTAGTCCGCTTTGATAGAGTTGATGCATTAATTTTGAACAGTCGCAATCGTAATCGAAATCCGGAACAGGCCTGCTGATTGCTGCAGAGACTGCCATGGTAGTCAGGCGTCAATTGAGAGAAGAGCTACAAATGACAGATGGAGAGCAACGCAAAAAGAGAGACAAATCAATTGATGACAGCAATTGTGACTGCGGCTGCAAAGCGCCAAGCACAGTGACAGCTGTTCAAATGCCATGGCCTGCAAATTACACAATGCACTGAGATGAGAAGACGTGAGAGTCAGCTGGAGAGAGAGAGAATGGCGCATAACGTGCTGAGCGGGAGAGTGAGAGTACGTGGGCGGTGTGATAAGTGCGCGCAAACGTAGAGCAGGTCAAGACACAGGCGCATGTGCAATTATTTTGTTTCTTGTTGTTATTGTTGTTGTTGTTGTTGTTGTGCCACATGTCATGTCACTTTTATGCAGCGTCTTGTTGTTGTTGCTGTTGTTGTATTTTGCAATTGTTGTTGACATTGTGCGCTTGTCACTTTCATTTTTGTTTAGTGAGCTTTGTGTTGTTGTTGCTTTTAAACACTTTTGGTTTTGCTATTTCTTTTAATTTATTACATTTTTCACACACACTCTTCGCAGCAGCCAAATAATATTTATATGGCAAACAAACAGACCCACACACCAGACAAGCACACACGTACGCGCAAAAACACTAACACAAAAGCATTGCAGGTTTTTCTCGTTAAATTTTCACGCGCCGCAGCAGCAATAAAATATCTCGATGCGCTCCGAGCAAAATCTTAAAAGCAAATGAACAAGATACCAACCAGCAGCAGCTGCTGAGGGAGTTGAGTTTGAGTGTTGCTCATGACGACGACCAGAGTTGCCAGCTATTTGTCACAAAACGAACAGCCAAGTTCTTTTTGTTTTGACTACAAAAGGCGCTTGATTAAAAGCATTAAAACAGATTTTAAATAAAAATGTTTTTGTATTAAAAGTAAACTTAAATATGAATCAGAGAATTTATCAGAGTCTTGAAATCGGTTAAAAACATTTGCTACCTTCAATAAGTTACGCAGCTTGGAATTTTATAGAATCAAGTGTTTTTGATTTTAGAATTAAGAATGATTACGATCGTCCTTCCAAAACATTGTGATTTCATTTAGTTTATATTTCGCAACTGTTTTTCACTATTTACCTATAAAAATAAACAACCTTAATCTTAACAAGCACAATGAAAATAATACAATTAAACTTTTGTTTGCAACCATGTAGAAATCTTTGAGAAAAACTCGTAAAAACAGGGTATATCAGATCAACAAACTTAATTTTTAAAATTTTTAATACGTTTATTTTTTACCAAATAATCAAAACTCTATTTACATGTGAAATAAATTTTGGTCTGCTGCAAATCATGAACATCTTGCCCACTTACAAGAAGAACGTCGTAACTAAAAAAAAAGTAATTTTTCAGAAAAAAGTTTTAAAACGAAAATGTTACTATCTTGTCACATGGAAAGTAGAGCTTGGCATCGATTCGATTTGAAATCGATATAATCAAATCTTTTTTTCTGACAATAAAATCGATTCTTGTTTATTGAGCATCGATCTTTTCGAGTCGCCAACTTTTTTAAAATACGTATGTTCTTTTTTCAATATATTCAAAAATCGACTAAAACCTTTCATTCACAAGACCGAAAAACGTTATTTTTTCTTCTAGCCTAATGGAGGTTTTCGGGGTCGAGGAATCCATTTTTCCCATCTATTTCTAATTTTGAGAGCTGCGTGTTTTTTTATTTTTTTTAATAAATTGCGACTTCCTTTTTAGTTTTCTCTTATTAAGTTTTGAATTTTGAATGAAACGAATTATTAATTTTTTGTTTTCTTTTATCAAGTTTTGAATTTTTGTTTTCGGTATTTTAAATTATGGAAATATATTTAAGTGAATTTTGTATACATTTTCTGCGGTTTTAACTTGTTAGCGCCTACCGTTTTAGTCCGATTAATCGATTAAATCGATTTTTTGGAGAGAATTAGTCTAAAAGATCGATTCTCGAAAACTGAAGATCGAGCCCAGCTCTAATGGAAAGTATTTATGATATCAATATAAAATTTTTACACAATGTAAATGTTAAAAATATAAAATACATTAACAATAAATAAATGCTTATGAAATAACTAGTTATGTTGCATTGAATTGTAATTCATAACTTTCAAAATAAAAGCATAACCCGTATTATAAAAATAAAGAAATTTATTAAACTTAAACTTAATTATTTCTGTAAATCTAATTATAAAGTTTTTTATCCCAAAATATAAATTATTTTCCCCCACTGTACATTACAAATTTAAAAATAATTTTTAAGTTATAGTTTATTATTGTGTAAACCCTAAAAATGGCACTAATTCAATTTGACTTTTCATACAGCCAAAAGTGCACGTCAAATCAGACAACTAACCCATAAAAAAGAAAGCTATTTTTACTTTTTTAATATTACTTGACAAGGTATTGTTTTTTTAACCACATTTGTAAACTTGTATTTTCAGTGAGACGAGATTTTTCTCAAACCTAAAATTTAAAAAAATAGAATCGTATTCTAAAAAACTTAATTCCTTGTTTTTTTCCGCTATTCGTGAACAAATTGTTAAAAACAATTTAGTTGTTTCAATTCCAATTTTACGCTAAAAAATATAAATCGAAGCAGATGTGGCAACACCGACAATGAGCGGCGGCCAGCATAAGCACTCAAGCATTGAGTGAGTGAACGAACTCACTCAAAATGAAAATCAAACTCAGCAACTGTTGTTGTTTGCCACCGTTCGTTACTGTTGTTGTTGTTTATTGCAATTTATTTACTTGTTGTATATAGCAAACAAATTATGTAGAATGTTGAGCAGGTAACGGCAATGACAATGCCATGTGTCTGCAATGTTTAGTGTTGTTGTTGTTGTTAGAGTCAAGTGTGTGGGTGCTGCTTCACTTTGGCGCCCTCTATGACAATTTGTTAGCAACAACAAATACAGCAACAAGAACGAAAGAGAGAGCGAGATATTTGTTTGGGGCGTCGGACTGTTCAATGAATCACTTGACTTTGACTTGACTAAAATTAGTAACAACAACAACAAAAGCAACAAACAACAAATAGCAACAAATTAAAAGTGTTGCTGTTGATTTTTTTTGTCTATTAATTAATTTTTTTTTCACAGAGAATTGTCGAATTTTTCTAGCCAAGCATTTTCGTAGCCCCTTAACGATTATTTATGTGAACTTTTATTTGCTTTTATTTATATTTTTGTTGACTGCGTTCTTTAATTGGCTGCTTAAGATGTTTATTTATCAAAAGTTCAGAGGTTAACTGGACCAAGTCTTGGAACAGATTGAACGAAAATAATAATAACAAACCAGAGAGCTGAAAAGCAGCAATGCAATTATAATGTAGCATAGCAGTGATGTAGACAGGGGGGGCTGTTTAGGGAATCAAAAAAGAGATAATTTGTAAATCTGAAAAATGTAAAAAAGTTTTTGAAAATATCATAATTCAGATCTAGTAAGTGTTCAAGAAAAAGCGTGCATGCAGTATAAACACGATCAAGTATTATAATATATTCAAGGTAGAATATTTTCGAAATGAATGAATTCTTTTATTATACACTGTTCGTATACAAAATATAGAAGGAGTCGTGGTAAGTGTGTGGTAACTCCACCACAGACCAGATCTTCACGCTACGACAAATCCTGGAAAAAACCCACGAAAAACAGATCGATACCCATCATTTTTTTATCGATTACAAAGCTGCGTTCGATAGCCCGATAAGGGATCGCCTATACACGTGTCTGAGTTCGGTATTCCTGCAAAGCTGATTCGTTTTTGCAGAATGACATTGAGCGGCACCATCAGCTCTGTTAAGGTAGGAACAGACCTCTCCGAACCTTTCAATACTGTTCGAGGTTTCAGACAAGGCGATCCTCTATCATGCGACCTCTTTAATTTCGTGGTGGAAGGGGTACTGCGGAAGGCCGGTGTACATCGCAATGGCACTATTTTTTACAAGAGTGTCCAGCTTCTTGCATACGCGGATGATATCGATATCATCGGGCGTTGTAAGCGAGATGTTACTGCTGCATTTTCCGCAATAGAAAAGGAGTCAGCGAAAGTGGGTCTAGCGGTTAACGAGGGCAAGACGAAGTATATGCTGTCTTCGAACAGGAACGCTCGGCGTCTGGGCTCCCATGTTGTAGCGGAACGCTATACTTTTGAAGTGGTCAAGGAATTCACGTACCTTGGTACCGCCGTTAACACTGAAAATGACATCAGCCTGGAGATAAAGCGGAGAATTACATTTGCCAATAGGTGTTTCTATGGTCTCAGTAAGCAGATGTGCAGCAGAGACCTCTCTCGCAACGGCAAAGTAACACTCTACAAGACGCTCATCTTGCCCGTGCTCTTATACGGCGCAGAAGCATGGGTTGTGTCACGGACAGATGCAGCTGCTCTTGGGGTGTTTGAGAGGAAAATTCTACGCAAAATCTTCGGTCCCGTACGTTTTGCGGAAGGCTATCGCATACGGATGAACCACGAGCTGTATGAGCTTTACGACGACATGGATGTTGTCCAGCGTATCACAATACAACGTCTGCGCTGGCTCGCCCAGTACGTATGGATAATGATGCTCCAGCGAAAAAGGTACTCGAAGCGAAAGCCGACGAAGGAAGACGGGGACGACGACCACGACTCCGATGGAGAGATCAAGTGGAGGAGAACCGATCCTCCCTTGGTATTTCTAATTGGAGAACGCGCGCAAAGCAGAGACGCCTGGCGAGAGCTGCTGAGGTCGGCCGTAACCCGAGAGCGGGTTGTAATGGCCATACGATGATACGATGACGATGATGATAGACGAAAATATACTGCAGGGGATCGGGGAAAGATATTGACATGATTCAACAAACTTCATCTTTCGAGGAAATATGCGCACCAGCTGGTAAAGTTTGGTGTCTCTAGCTTTTCTAGTCTCCGAGATCTAGGCGTTCATACAGACGGACGGACGGACCTGGCTAAATCGCTATACCCTTTGTACTTTTTCAAACTTTTCCAATAACAAGTAATACATCCCCATCAGACAATACAAAAAGCTAACTACACCACTGGTTCGCAGTAATAACATTGAAGTTGAAATACAAATACGAAATATGGCATTTTTACAAAACATAAATATTTATAGAATTGGTATTATTTTATACACATATTGTAGTATTTCCAGCTGTTGAGTATTTTTTGTTTTTTGGGAGAAGAAACTGGTTCTTAAATTTCGTCAACTGTTTGTCTAAGCTTGTTTGCATGTATTGTTCAACGTATCTAAGTATCTAAGTAGGTTTTTGTCTTAAGCATTGACAGGTTGATTGGATTTCCGGTAGTTTTAAAAATACACAGCCCAAAGTCAACATTATGTAAATATAATTGTCTAAGCTAATTACCAGCTAAGCGGTTTTTTATGGGTTCTACTGTAGCTATTCCGGGCCTGCGGCAAATGACAATATTTTACTGAAAAAATTTGACTTCTACATTGGGAAAACGCTTACACAATAGTCAATAGATATTGTATCTAAATCGTTCTGGAAGCTAATAGATCAGCAAAAATAGACAAAAAGCTCAAACGCCTACGTCAGACGAGTTTTTTCTTTTTTTGCTGTCACAAAGATTTAAATGAATGAATGAATGATCTAATATGCGCGTATGAATGAAATATTTATAGTAGATACGTTTTTGTATCTTATAGATACTATCTAGGCATCAGCTATGGCTTACCGTTTTTCATTATTATGCCGTCAAGTAACTATTGCAATATTTTTTACACTAAACCGCACAACGTCTGAATGCAAACTAAATTCATAATATTCAAATCAACGTCTACCAAGTGGAACTCCTCTCCATATCCAATACACCCAATCCCATACACCCAGACAAACGCATTCTCATTGAATTGCAATCATAATATTGAGGTGTTTGTGTGAGTGTTGTAATTACTCGCACTATAAACAAAAAAAAAACAAAAAAAAAAACCGTGGGCAAAATTCAATTTCAGAGCAAGTTCCTCTCAGTTCAATCTGTGATGACGTAGCCGAACAAATTTGCCCCACTGTGCTGAGGTTCAGAACTTGATTGCATCATCGTTGTTGTTTGCAAGTGTATTGGTTTGTTTACGCTAATGCAACAACAAAAAATACTTGCAACCAGCTGGTCCTCGGTCTTCTAAATACAAGAAAGCTCAACAAGAACATTCCAAAACACTTATGATGCGTTTTAACGATCATTCTTTGCACAATTTCGGAAGCATTAACTAGAAAGTTGTGCCGGAAATCTTTTTCAACGGAATTTTAAATAAATCGAAAAACTGTACGCTATTGAAATCTAAAAATCATAAGTGGGAGCATTTAAATGGACTCTTGAAGAAATTAAACCCACTAAAGATTAAGCCGCCTTAGATATGATTAGCCTATAGATATCGGATGGGATCAAAAGGTTAGGTTACACTGGCCGGCCACAACAGAGTGCAGCTTAGCATAGACCTTTTGGTCCTTAGCTGTGCCAGATTTGAGGTTATTACGCAAAGTGATGGTCGGTTAAAAATTTGACTTTTTTAGCGAAATTAAGTTTCCGCCCAACTTGTAGCCTGGCCACCTCTTCTAGACCGACAAACGCTGGTTCTCCTAGGGTAGTCAGACGATGTCTAGAGATGGCTGGGCAGTCGCAGAGTACGTGTGCTAGGGTCTCAAGGACTTCTGGATCCCTGCAGATCCTGCATAATTCGCTTGCCGTTAGTCCCATCCTATGCGCATGCTTCGCTAAGAGGCAGTGTCCTGTTAGCACACCCGTGATGGTCCTGCATTCAGTGCGTGAGAGTTTCATTATAAAATTACTTTGTTTTCTGCCGTAATGAGCCAGCATGATTTTCGCTGTGTGACAGCTGTCTAGATTTTTCCATCTAGCTTCAGCTCTGCGCTTCATGTTGCACTCCAGCGTAACGTAGAGATGTTTGATCGGTCGGCGTACGTCGTGTATTTGTCCCTCCGGAAGCTCAACACCGCTTTTGGCAATTGCATCCACCATTTCATTCCCCATTATGCCTTTATGTCCAGGCACCCAGTAGATATGCAGTTTACGAGCCGCAGCTAACTCTCTGGATGACTGCCTGGCATTCAAGGACGTGGAAGGAGGATGTACAGTGCGATACAATAGCCTTGATAGCGGCTTGACTGTCTATAAAGAGGTTAATCTTTGTTCCAGTTGAAGTGTTGGTGCATGCCAGCTCAGCCGCCTTCATTGCGGCGAATACTTCAGCCTGGAAGATGCTGCAATGGTCCGGAAGCCTGTAACTTTGACTTACATTAAGCTCGGAGCAGTATACTCCAGCACCAACGCCCTTTCCATGGGATCAAAAAGTAATAGGAATTATATTTTTAAACATAATTTTTAACTTTGTAGAGAATCCGACAAGGCCAAGAAACTGTTGCGTCATCGCTTCAAAGGGTAGTCAATGAGAATATGTTAACAGGAGGTGATTGAAGCATCTGCTCTTCGGCCTAACACCAGGGCTTTAAGTAGACACACTAATAGAGCTTTCGTTTGAAGAGAGAGCTTGCTCCGTTTATTAAGAAGCCAATGGAGTCGGAGTCGATCTCTCTTAGAGTAGCATATAGCCATGGTATAGTTATTAACTATACCATGGCATATGGCAGCGGTTATAATGATATATGATATATGATATGTCTCTCTTGTGACAAAGTGCCGTAGGCAGAGTTTTCTTGCCAGTTTTCTGTTAATGGATTTTGTTTGAACGCACTGCCTAAAATTATGCTACATTTTTTTTGTTTACCAAAAGTTTACGCTAGATGCCGCTTTGGTAGTCATTTTTAGATGCCGCATATAATATATGTACATGGTATTGGTATTATTTATGGTATTGGTACTAAAGAAGAAATATTCATTTAAATTAATATAACAATCGTTTCAATTAAATTATAAGTGGATAAGGCATTAAAAAAAATAATAAAGATATAATACAATATTTACAAAGATTTTGTTCGAACAAACAGTTAGTTGGAAAATATGTCGTCAATATTGTAAAAAGTGTGACGTCACTAAATGCTTTAAGATCGCATTTTACTCATGTGGCTCAAAGTATATACGCAAAAGGGTCTATTTTGAAATGCAATTTGGAAGACTTAACCTTAATAAATGCGCATTATTTTTAGGAAGTTAAAGTTACGCTAAATATCTGACGCCGTTTGCTTCGGAGAATCGAACACATTACACAAAGTTTAACATCATCTACCAAGAAATTTTCATAAATCCTTTAGGCGCAGAAAAAAAATTGTGTATTGCACTATCGTCAGATAGAAATTTTTTAAACTTGCTTTAAATCGTTCTAACACAAAATTTTCTTGCTTTCTTGCTCCAATCCATTGCACTGTGGGCCCAGATTTTTATGTTTTGGCCAAAAACCCTATTATTTCCATAATAAATATTTTAGTATGTTTCGTAAAGGATCAAGCTATTCTTCTAGGAAATATAGGGCTCCTCAGATTTTTATAAGATATAGATAATATGTTGCAGACTAAAATTAGGAAAAAAAAGGGGAAAACAAGCCTATACACTATATCATATAATTTATTAGGATATTTCCTAAGGAGAAGGCTGAGCTTCTTTAAATCGATACCAAACAGATTCTTTAAGCATTTACCTTTCACTCTTTAAGTATTGTCAGCGTGACGTCATTGGTTTATATTTAATGAGCGTTAACTTAAGATTGTACAATGTGGCTCAACTAAATAGGTTCAGTAAAGTAAAATAGTAATTTGGACATGCATATAAAATTGTTTGACTTGACTGACAGATTCATTCACTGACTAGCGACCAAATCGTAGACCTAAGGCCTAAAAGGCCAGAACTGATAATTTGAATGTAGTTACTATGAAAAGATTTTGGTTAATTTCATCTCCAACTTTTGTTTTGTATAGGGACCATATGATTTTTTCGTCAAGTGGAATTAAAGAACAAATTTCAACGTTTCTAATAACTAACTAGCATTTTTCACATCAAATCTGCTAAAAACTTGCATTTCGTTTAATTGACAGTTTTATTTATTGATTTGATATTTTTGTATGGGAACCCACTGAATATAGGGTCCGGCACTCGAAGTGTAACCAAATGTAACCGCTCGCGCAGCTGACGCACGGGCATCAGCTGTCTATAAGTTAGCTAAATGACAGTTTAGAGTATTGTTTACAAGCGCACGAAAGCATTTTGCCGTGAGTAAACGCCAAAAAAAAATCAGTAATGGATTTCAAACGTAATAGTGTAGTTGCATTATATTTAGCTGGAAAATCACAACCAGCGATTGTTCGTGAGCTCGAACACCTTAAAGTAAATAAAGTTTTCGTTTATCGCACCATAACTCGTTACAATGATACTGGTAGCATCGCAAAACGTCATGGAGGTGGTCATCAAAAGACTGCATCGTCACGTGAGATGGTTCAAAAAGTGAAGAAGCGACTTGAGCGAAATCCCCGACCAAGTGCCAATCAAATGCCGAAAGAACTGAAAATATCTGACCGTAGCATCTGTCGCATACTGAGAAATGATCTCAAGGTCAAGCCTTACCAGATCCAAAAGGCACATGATCTCACACCGAAGCAGCAACAAGTCAGACTTGAGAGAGCGAAGGAGTTGCTTCGCTTGGCCGAAAGCGGTCAATTGCCGAACATTGTGTTTTCTGACGAGAAAATTTTTACAATTGAGCAATTCGTAAACTCTCAAAACGATAGGGTTTACTTGAGGAACCGTTCATTCGAGAATTTGAGTTATCGATTGGCCACCAGGAGGCAGCACCCGCCACAGATAATGGTTTGGGCCGCTGTAACCGCAGATGGGCGCTCTCCAATCGTTTTCAACTAGCCTGGCGTCAAGGTTAATGCGCAATATTATCGGGAAAGTATTCTGGAGGTTGCTTTGAAGCCGTGGGCAGACAAACATTTCGGTGGCAGACCATGGACGTTTCAACAGGACTCGTCACCGTCTCACAAAGCTCGAGTGAACCAAGAATGGCTGAAAAACAACGTTCCGAACTTTATAACGTCCACACAATGGCTCTCGAATTCACCAGACGCGAATCCGATGGATTATTCTCTTTGGGCCATTTTGGAGAGCAAGGTCCGAACTAAAAGATACAACAGTCTCGAGGCGCTGAAAAAAGCCATTGTCCACGAGTGGGCCAAAATACCTGCAAGTCACATTCGGGCAGCTTGCGATTCATTTTTGGACCGTCTCAAGGCCATAGTGAAGGCAAAAGGTGGCCATATTGAGCGAAAGTAAATTGTTTCTAAATTTCGTATTATTTTTACACATTTTGTACCTTGAATTGAGTAAAGGTAATTTTCCAAAATGAATTTATGGCCTTCGAGTGCCGGACCCTGTACTTTAAGGTGTTCGAGCTAACGAACAATCGCTGGTTGTGATTTTCCAGCTAAATGTAATGCAACTACACTATTACGTTTGAAATCCATTACTGATTTTTTTTTCGCGTTTACTCACGGCAAAATGCTTTCGTGCGCTTGTAAACAATACTCTAAACTGTCATTTAGCTAACTTACAGACAGCTGATGCCCGTGCGTCAGCTGCGCGAGCGGTTACATTTGGTTACACTTCGAGTGCCGGACCCTGTAATATGTAATATGCAAGTAACCAAATAAATTTGGTAAAAATGAATAGAACGTTTAAAGGACTTGAGAATGCAATCAAATTATGCATACTTGTGGAAACATTATTCCAATTTGTTTGTATTAATAAACTAGCCACAATCATGTGAATCTAATAAATAACAAAAAGTTGGAATTTTTTAATTTAGAATAAATTTAAAAACCAATATTTTAAAATGTTTATACTTACATCCCGGCTGTATGCCTTTACTCAGAACCGTACGATAGGGTTGTCGCGCACCAGGATCAATTTTACCATACATAGTTCTATCCATTTTAAGTCACTATCTTTTTTTATTGTATTGTTATGAGGTATAGTTAATTTCGATTTAAGCTGCATACGAAAGTTAATAAAAATTTAAGTTTCTTTTTTTATATTTTTATAACCAAAGGCCACTTTGTAAAGTCTTTTTGATTTATTTCAAATGTTTCTTTTTTATTTTTATTTTTATTTTGTTTTATTTATTTAGTTTTTGGTCTACCTTGTCGTTCATTTGAATTATTTATAAGTGCATTTTTATTTTTGGCCTTTTGTGCCTGTCGACATATTTGTCGTTTTGCTTTCTTTGCGTAAAGTCTGTCAACAGGCCCTGGGGTCCCCTACCTCACCCTCACCCTCACCCAAGCCCTCACTACCTATAGTCGCATGTGTGTGCTACGTAATGCCCCAAGGCAGATCCACTAGACACAATATTATATGATTTAATGATACATACAAGAAATGCTATATGTATCTGTCGGGATTTCCAAGTACCATCCATACGATGCGGCACATTGAAATTTGATTTTAATGGTTTGCGACTGAGCAATTACAAAATGTCAAATTAGAAATGTTTGTAAATATATATATTATGGAAATTGCAGGCACGCGTATATACGTATATATATCTGTAATGATTTATTTGCACTGCCTTAGACTGCGACACAACGCATTATCCTAAGTTTACACTTCCTCAAACTGTGACATGCTGTATAAAAGATAAGATTACCTCATAATCCCTGCATGGTAGCCCTACGCAAAATGTTAGGTTTGCACTGCATTACACTGTGCCACTATGGATAATGCTATGTTTACACTGCCTCTCACTTAGTCACAATTCGTAACGCTCCATTTATACTGTCATATATTAACACACTACGCATAATGCTATGTTTGCACTGCCTGCGCATAATGGAAAAATTACATTGCCTCAATCAGTCTCATTACGTATAATTCTCAGCTTGCACTGCATCACACTGTGACACGCACTATACATAGTGACTTTTGTCAATTAAAAAATCGATATATTATATAAAATAAACTTATGTTTTGGGTGTTACGGGTGTTCTCATGAACGCGTCGATGTATTTCAAATCTGATTTTTGCGTGTGTTAGGTTTTAAGCCTATTGCGTGAATTGTGTCGAGAAATATAAACATTTTTGGGAACATCGGTTTTTGTGTGTTCATTGCCATATGTATATACAAAAACTGGTATTGTTGTTAATCAATGTTCGAGGTCCAACATCGTTTCAATCATTGAGAACAGTGAATGGCGTATTTGTTGGAAAATGATTTGAACTGGGATCAAACTTTAGCAGATGCTGCTATTACTGCTTATCCCTATCAAATACGTGTTCTATTTGCGATTATTTTGGCAGCATGTTTCCCATCAAATCCACCTGAATTTTGAATAAAATATCAAGATTATTTTGTTTCAAGTATGCTGGAGTGCAACATGAAGCGCAGAGCTGAAGCTAGATGGAAAAATCTAGACAGCTGTCACACAGCGAAAATCATGCTGGCTCTTTACGGCAGGAAACAAAGTAACTTTATAATGAAACTCTCACGCACTGAATGCAGGACCATCACGGGTGTGCTAACAGGACACTGCCTCTTAGCGAAGCATGCGCATAGGATGGGACTAACGGCAAGCGAATCATGCAGGATCTGCAGGGATCCGGAAGTCCCTGAGACCCTAGCACACGTACTCTGCGACTGCCCAGCCATCTCTAGACATCGTCTGACCACCCTAGGAGAACCAGCGTTTGTCGGTCTAGAAGAGGTGCCCAGGCTACAAGTTGGGCGGATACTTAATTTCGCTAAAAAAAGTCAAATCTTAATAACCTCGAATCTGGCACAGTTAAGGACCAAAAGGTCTATGCTAGGCTGCACTCTGTTGTGCCCGGCCAGTGTAACCTAACCTAACCTACGTCAAGCAAAACGTAATCCAGTGATGGAATCTACGCCAGAAGTTTGCAATGAAGCTTTAATTCATATTGAAGATTGTGCTTGGCGGTGGCTAATAAAGCATTAAGACAATTGGAAATGCCGTCTCCTAATCGATCAATGCATGATGTATTTCAAGGGGAAGAAATTCAACGAATCAAATTAATCATCAATCTAATCGTACTGCCCAGGAACGTGAAGATCGCAATGAACGTGAAAGCATTGAAGAATTGTGAAAGACCCGTGAAGCGCGATATTAATAATGGCGCGAGTTTGTATCGAGCTGCAAACTAATCTAAAAATCTTATATTTTTCCAGATAAGCTAACTAGGGAATCTTACGATGTTTATTCACTTTAAAAGTATTCAAAAAGTGCCCAAAACCAGACAACGTTTGACGGGCTCACTAGTTATTTATATTGCTCATTTTTTAAAAAGTCAATTTTTGTAATTTTTTAGATCGGGTAAGCCCGATCGTTTTTTTTTTTTGCCCAATCTAGATTTATAATTTAATTTCTGTTGGTTTGACCATTGTTAGAATAAGGTCGGATTTGCCCCATAATATACGAAAATTCCAGGGAATACTATTTCTATGTAATATATATTTTTAATTATCTCTTCGAAAACTGTAATATAAGCTTACTTAGTGTTGCCGTTTTTGAGAAACAGTAGGAGTCGGGTTTACCCCGCCTTACCCTATATTAATAGATATTAGCAATATCTAGGAATTTAAACTCTTAAGTAATAAATATTCACAAGTGAATTAAAAGCAATGCAAATTAACTCAAATTCTCATACAATTTTTTAATTAGATATCTGCCTTAGTACTACTAAGTTCACATATAAAAGCAACCAACGAAAGCGTTCAACTCTTAGTCTCGTCACAATGTTCAAAATCTACGCAATTTTTTTTCAATTATTCGGGCTGTGTGCCATAAGCCTAACCTGTAAGATGACATCCAGTGTTAGAGATGGTAATAAAAGTTTTAAAGATTGCTTTTACGCGTTGCTTAACTCTAACTTGCCACATAGGTGTGCCAGCTGATCGCGACCTTGGAAATTATCCATTTGTTCTTATTGGTGGTACTTATTATTATTTCGAAAAGAATTTGAAAAAAAATTGGTTTGACGCCTACGAAAGCTGTCGCCAAATGGACGCTGCATTGATAAGCTTCGAAACCCTAAACGAATGGAACGCTCTTGATAAATATCTAAAAGATTCACATGATGTTGGGATTTATTGGACATCGGGCACAGATCTGGCCAACAGTGGTAAACATATTTGGTTTTCGAATGGTCAACCCATTACCATAACCAAATGGGCAGGCAGCGAGCCCTCCAATAATGGACTTCCCACAAACAAGGAACACTGTGACCACTTGGGGTATGTAACAAAAGGTACCACCATTAGCGGTCTAAATAATGTAGAGTGCAGCTTTGAAATGAATTATATTTGTGAAGCACCTAAACCGAAAACGGTTTCATTTGTTTTATGGTAAAAATAAAATAATATAAATTTTAAGAGAATACAATAAAGAAAATTTATGGGAGAATGCTGTGCTGTATTATAAGCTGGTTCGTCCCAAATTATTTAAAAATTACAGAGAAGCATTGATTCTTGAATCTCAGCGATCAGGTGGCGGAACCCCATATTTCGAATACAAAAGTTAACAAGAACAAAATAATCTAAGAGGGGTTGCTGGAGCCCCCTTTATATACCTCAAAAAATGAACTAAAACAACAAGCGAATGGGAAACAAACTGCACCAAAATTAATCAAAATGAAAATTGTGTAAACATTTTTAAAAAGCAAATTGAAAAAAGATTACTTTCGAATTACATACAAAATTGATATAGCACTTGGTGAGTTAAAAATTAAAACTCTAGCAAACATAAATTTGTACTCTTCAGTGATAAGAAATAATATTAAAATGTCATCCATACGCTATAAAAGCAACAGAAAGTTCCAAGGGAAAACAGTTTTAAACAAAATGTCCAAGAACTTGGTATTGATCCTGCAACTGCTGTGCTGTCTGAGCTTGAGCTGGGGCTATGAAAAGGTGTCCGCCTTTATAGAGGAGGGTAAGACAAGAATTGAAATAAAAAAATATATGTACATCAATTTAAGATCTAATTTAATAGGCATACGTAGCGATAACGATGTTAATATAAAACCATTTACCAAAATTGGGGACGGATACTACTACTTCGAAGAGAACTTAAAAAAGAACTGGTTCGAAGCGTATGAGCAATGCCGCAAAATAGGCGCAGAGCTGATCACTCTGGAAACCGAGGAGGAATACAATATTATTGATGCCTATCTTAAACAACGCAAGGATGAGAAAAATTATTGGATTTCTGCCAACGATTTGGCCAACACAGGCCAACATGTATGGTTTTCCAACGGACAAGCGGTGAGCATTAGAAAATGGGCACCAGGACAGCCTGATAATCAAAATGGCGTCGAACACTGCGATGTATTAAACTATAAGGCTAAAAATTCGGGTATCTTTGGTCTGAACGATGCACCCTGTTCCATACAGATTAGTTATATCTGCGAGGCTCCACATCCTAAGACTGCTTCATTTATAGTCTGGTAGTTAAGAAATAACTTCAGTGATTTTTAACTACTGTGTAAAATATTCCCAAAAGCTTTATAAAACATTTTGATTTAATCAAAACAAATTATTATTTGAATGTTATTTTTTTAGAATTGTTTAGTTTTTTTTTTTTTGGGGGGAAAGTCTTCTAGTACTTATGGCAAATTAAACTTTTCTCACTCTTCTATGATAAACGAAACATGCACTTTTGAGATTGATTGTAATTAAAAATTATTTTGCTTATAAAGTCCAAAATGATGATAGTATAATAAAAAATATTGCTGCATGTCTTTCTTTAAACTACTCTGCAGTTCGGTGGTGATGAGAAACTTCGTTAATCTATTATTAAAAATCTCTACTACAGCATGTTTTTTTTTAGAGCTTCACAATTTTGAGTTGGCAACACTGCTTTTTCTGACAACCCATTTCAACGCTGACTGTTACTTTTTGTTGAGTTTATATAGATAAATTATTATGATATCAACTTGTGTAACTCTACAAAAAAAATCACCCTTTATAAAGCTTTACAAAAACAGTTTATATTCTGGAAGAAGAAAGAGCATCATTCATCAGCTGTGGCATAGAAATCTGCGGTCCGATGGCAGCGTGTTTTATTACAAGATCTGTTGATAAAGTATTTAAGGGGGTTGCGTTTTCTTTTATATTTCAGATATAAAGAACCGGAAGCATCATTTTTTAATCATTATATCCTATTCACAGGGCAGTGGAACAATTGTAACGGACAACGACAATGGAACAAAAATTTAAGTGGTCACCTATTTTTTCTATAATGTCAAATTCACTTTTCCGCTAAGCTGCATAGCTCCCAGCTGCGTTTTAACCATTTCCAGCCGAGCTGCCATCATCAATCAATTACTCTTATCATATCAATTAGCAACTTGGGTCATGCTTATCAGCGCTGTTTACGACGTAGTCATGGCCAGCCGGACACTCCCAACTATTTAACTATTGGGTCATTTCGTGTTCAAAACGTGTTCCATAAAAGCGTGGAGAACATTTTACAACCACTGCATAAACTTCTCAAATTTATGTTCATATTATGGTATGGAAGGCCCAAAGGCTGGTCATAAAAAAAGAAGCATCGTCTAGTTCACAGCACCCACATGGAGATTTCTTTGCTGCGTTTTCACCTTAGCGCCTAAACAAGGTCAACTAACACACAAACGCAGATATAAATATAAACATTAAGATTCACATTTCAGCTTTATCTACTTACTAATCAAATATTTATATAGAGATCGAGGCATATAGCGGCGTTCAACACGGTCAACGAGAAGACACGCAGATGTAGAAGCTTTCTACCCAGTACCCAAAGAAACATGGAGCAATAGTTTTTCGCAATGTGTACGGGATGGATAGAAGTTCTTTATATCAAAATGATGTCACCTTGTGAAGCGTTTGAACCAAGTCCTAGAGGTTAGAGGCACTAAAATTAAGCACAGGATGAGTGTGAAGTTTTAAAACTCTTTTGAATATTGTGACGCTCAAGCCCATAGAAGAATTGAAAATCGTGCATTACAGGGCCAGTTTATGAGTCTGTCGCTTTCAGAACTTATCGTCTGATAACTTTAAATATCACTCTGCTCCTTTCAAGTACCATCTGTCAGCAGACCTCTTAAGCAAATTCGGTCAATTAGTTTGTCTAACCTCGAGAATATAAACGAAAATGGAAACAAGTTCTTAAAACCTATATTGAAACGACGAAATCTATATATAAAAGAAACTTATGTTTTACGTGTTACGGGTGTTGTCATGAACACGTCGATGAATTTCAAATCTGATTTTTGCGTGTGTTAGAGGTTGTCAATACGGAGGTTTTAAGCCTATTTGTTTGTGTGAATTGGTTCGTGAGTTTTCGGAATATCGTGAAAAGAGCACAGTAGACAATTGTTCAACACTGAATATTGGACATTAAGTGCAGACAGAAGCGTAGTCTCAAAGGGTTTGAAATGTAGTTTCTGTGGGGCATGAATTTATTGGAGATGCGAGCTTTCTTAGGAATACTTAAGTTCGTCCATACGGCATTTTAGAGAGTCATGAAAGTCAACTAATCCAAAATCAAGAGAATCTTACGATATTTATACACTTTAAGAGTATTCAAAAAGTTTGGGCAGGACAACGTCTGACGGGCTCACTAGTAATTTATAAATAAGGTTTCGAAGTTCTGATACGTTCCCTTAAACTTACTTAAATCCAGCCCTTGGGACAATTTTCAAAGCTGAAGAAATTTCTGTCATTACCTGACCCGGATCCAGGATTTGGTCTTATAGGGCTTTTTTACTTCGATGTGTATATATCTAAAAGCTCGCAAAAGGCTCACAATCCATTTTTCCAACTTTTGGGGGGACAAGACACCCCGGAACCGAAATCCCCTGAGAGAATCCGTCACTGGTTATCACTAAAGATATTCATATTTTGAGGGCCTAATAATGTAATTGGCAAGCGTAGCAATACATGACTCAAGCTAACGGGCGACCATGTTGACGAAAAAATTATCTTTCAATAGTAAAATAAGAGCTACTGAAAATAACCAAAAATTGATTAATTTTAGAACATTTCTGAAACTGAAACTGTTTCTTCATAAGAGAATTCAGCGTTTTACTTTTAGAATACAGAAATCATCGATCAGAATTTTTGGGCTTGTTCAAAAATGTATAACTCATTTCTAGATTATTAAAATCAATAATGGTAAAAACTTTAATTTAATTAAAACTGAAACGTTCTAAAGCGAAAATCTCTCATGCTCAGGCCCGACGAGTAGGAAGGTGAAAGTTGTGTCATAATTCAAGCTACATTTTCTTCCCGGGCACGGACTTTTTCCCCACGGCCTACACCCATCAATAATGGAAAGTGTATGCAGGGTATTCCAATATCGGTTACAGCCACAAATGTTTTAAATTTTTTCTCAAATGAAAATGTTTGTGCCTTTGACTTTTAAAAATAGCAGACGCAGCAAACAATTCTTCTAGGTTCTCGTTGCCGTCTAGGGGCAAGGTACCAGGTGTTGAATATATTAATGGCAACAACCGAAACCAATTTGTTTACAAAAAAATAAAAGCAGATAAAAAGCTGTAAGCCAAAGGAAAAACTGGAAAATTTAGAGAAAACAAGTTCGTTCAGGCACTACTGTCGCTTTGAAAGTTGTGGTTACTTTTTTGGCAAAGTTCTGCGGAAATGTTGCCGCATTTTCTTCAATCAATTTGACAACCCCTTTCGCTTTTCCGGCGAGCGCAAGAAAACGTCGCCTTTGATTTGCGATTTTCGTGTTCGGCGTGATTTTATTTTATTTTATTTTTAGTATTTGATCATTTTGTTGACGTAATTTGGCAACCTTGATTCCCATAAAATCGTGCCCCGTGCTTTACCCTGTGTGAATAATACATATGTGTTTTTTTCCGATTTTTTGTTTTTTTTTGGCTTTTACTATTTGTGTTTTAAATTTATATTTATTTCTTTTTACCTTTTTCCATGTGTCAATATTTGCTTAAGCAAATGCTAAAATTCACTCGATTTGTTTCTATTATCTCATTTTGGTAGTTCTATGATTAATAAATCCAAGTTTATGGGCTTTTAGACCTCAATGGGATCTAAGACTTGCTTAGAAGACATAAATTTAAAATTATAGCTAAATATTGTCAAACTTGATGTTTTAAATTTAAATTAATGAAAATGAAATATTTTCGCTCTTTTTAGATTAAAAAATATTATTAGTTGTTTAACAAAACAATTGAAAATAATATTATACGATATGATATATATGATAATGATAATTTTTATTTTGTAAGCTTTTAAACTTTGTTAAAACATACTAGAACTTTAAAATATACTCGGGAGCATCCAGTGCATGAAAACTAGGACGTAGAATTATTTACCGATATATCCGACAAATGATCGATTAATGCACCAATAAAATTTTAATTTTATTTGAAAGATTTAATAATTGCACTTAAAGATTAGTTACTAGGTGGTCAGTCTTGGAAATCGATTTGTATAAATCCTATTGCGACAAAAAGATGGGGTCTACAACCCCATTTAGTTCACTGGATTTACACAGCAATAGCAAGGCCAATCCATCAGCCTGGAGATAAATCGGAGAATTACATTTGCCAATAGGTGTTACTATGGTCTCAGTAAGCAGATGTGCAGCAGAGACCTCTCTCGACCAACCAAAGTAACACTCTACAAGACGCTCATCTTGCCCGTGCTCTTATACGGCGCAGAAGCATGGGTTGTGTCACGGACAGATGCAGCTGCTCTTGGGGTGTTTGAGAGGAAAATTCTACGCAAAATCTTCGGTCCCGTACGTTTAGAGGAAGGCTATCGCATACGAATGAACCACGAGCTGTACGAGCTCTACGACGACATGGATGTTGTCCAGCGTATCACAATACAACGTCTGCGCTGGCTCGGCCATGTCGTTCGTATGGATAATGATGCTCCAGCGAAAAAGGTATTCGAAGCGAAAGCCGACGAAGGAAGACGGAGGGGACGACCACGACTCCGATGGAGAGATCAAGTGGAGGAGAACCTATCCTCCCTTGGTATTTCTAATTGGAGAAGGCGCGCGCAAAGCAGAGGCGCCTGGCGAGAGCTGCTGAGGTCGGCCGTAACCCGAGAGCGGGTTGTAATGGCCATACGATGACGATGATAGCAAGGCCAATCCTAACTTACGGAGTTCTGGTATGGTGGCCGGCGCTGAATAAAAATAGTGAATTGAAATGCATTAACTCCATTCAGAGAGCGGCTAGCTTGAGTATCAGCGGCGCCCAGCAGCATTAAAAACCATGCTGCATCTATTGCCGATAGATCTATATAGTAAGCAAATAGCAGTGAACTCGTCCTAAAGACTAAGAGAATCTTCGGATCTAGCCAGAAGTTCTAGAGGACACTCCACAATTCTGCGCCAATTTTCGCTAATTTCCAGAACCACTGACTTTTGTAACTAAATGGAGCTTAGACAAACCGTTCAGTATAAATTTCCCATCTCGTGAAGATTGGGACAATGGTATACAAGACTGCAATAGGAAGAATAGGAAGTCATAGCTATAATGGTAATTACCTATTCTCATAATTAAGAATCGTGTTTTAATCGAAAGGGAAACTCAGATCTGCATAGGCAGAAGGAGACTAATTACACTGGGTTCCGAAACTGGGGATATTACTGAATACACCGGAATAAATAAGATCAATTCGTTTATTAAATCGACCAAATAAACCAACCAAAGAGGATACAGAAGAGTAAGGACTAACTCAAGTGGCATCACAACGGGCCTTTCGTAGGCCTAGGAAGACAAACACTTCTACCTACCTACCTAGGTACAAATATGGAAAAGAAAGATGGCGTACGTTACAGCCATGCGCGGACGACTTTGGAAAAGAAACAATAAACCAAATAATATCGATATTAAAACATTTATATACTTGAAAGTACCCACAACCCTTTTTTTTGACAAAAACCAATTTTTGCCACAAAAATGCAAACAATATTTTCTAATGACGACAAAAAAACGCCTACCTTCTAATAAATGCTAATTTTATAAAAACAAAACGTTTGTTATTGAAATTAATACGAAGATTATTCAATTTGATTAGTTAACATTATTACATATTTCGCAAACAAATGCAAGATCATCGTACCTCCCAGAAAAATATTAGAAGGAAAACCCCGATAACCTTTATAAGAATACATATAATTAATACAATACATATATTACTCTGGGATTTACCGAAGAGCGCTTGAAGCAGTTTTTGTCAGCTTATTCCCAATAAAACTCTCTTAAAATACTATATACGCAAAAAGCTTATCTCATTCTTCATCTATCTATATATTTGCTTCGGGATCACTCGAACATTTCACAGTTCTGCAGTAAACACATTACAATAAGGTGGTCTTAAGTTACGTATCCGTTGAATTCAAAATGTGTAAAATTTTGCTCACACTGCTTCTATTTGGCATTGCTCAAATCTACGCTCGCGATTCTATCGTGCCCCTTATTATCCAAGGTAAATAATATGCAATAGTATGCCAAAAGCGTGTCTTATGTGGTTCTTTCAAACCAGGTGCTCCGGATTACGTGAAACTTGACACAGAGCCGTTTGAAAAAATTGGTGAAGGTTATTATTTTGTCGAAAAGCATGAAAAACTCAATTGGTATTCGGCTTTTCAAAAATGCCGCGAACTTGACGCTCACTTGATATCTCTCGAAACCGATGCCGAATGGCGGAATATAACCAATTATTTGACTAGCAGCAATGATCGCAAATGGTACTGGACCTCCGGCACTGATCAAAGTCATGAGGGAAACTTCTATTGGTTCTCCACCGGACGTCCAGTCAGTTTGGCAAAATATGCGGCAGGTCAACCCGATAATTATCATGGCAATGAAGATTGCCTGCACATGGGTTGGTGGGACGAGGCGCTGAACAACGCACTAGACGACAGGCCTTGCGAACAGGAATTTTACTATATCTGTGAGGCTAATCCAATACGTACTGTATCCGTTACGTTGTGGTAATCTAATGAAATGGAATAAAATCAGAAAACTGTATGGAGTATTCTTTAAAGAGCAGGCACAGCTAAAAGATGTGATTTAGGCTGGAGTTTATTTCGGTCTGCAGTCATTTTCCGTATTTTAATAACTAGATAATCCACTTGTATAGTTTTTCTAGAATGCAGTCTTATTTAATTACATATGAGCCTTTTTTCCGAAAAGGGCTCCTCACAAAGAGGTGGGGCACTGTGACCAAAAGGTCTTTTGTACAATACCCACAAATTAAAGCAAAAGACTCCGCTTTCCGCATGAACAGCAGTAGGTCTTTTGTTGGTATTGACCTATGATGGAAGGGACTAATCCGTTCCTTTCTCATGTGACAGGATCTGTCCCATACCAGCGCTGGGCTGTCACAGAGAATATGTTTTGTGGTTTCATCGTCTTCTAGACAGAGTCTGCACTCTGAAAAGTCCGAAAGGCCAATTTAGTTATGGCATTCTTTAACTATCCTGGAGGAAATGCTCCAGGATGATAATGCCCTAATAGCAGCTTGGCTATCTAAATAAATGCATATGTTTGCTCCCCTAGTTCCCTTTAGAAAGATACTAAGGGCGCTGATCTCTATGGCATGAATCTCTGCTAGAAAGACGCTGGGCCAGATGCCCATTGCGGTAGAGATTCTGGTATTAGGTCCAACGACTCCAACACCTACACCCTGCTCAGTTTTGGACCCATCCGTAAAACATTGTTGCCACCGGAGGTTTCCACAGGACAGTAGTACATATGTGCCTTAATTCGTTTTCTTCAAAGAAAGTTATAGCCAATTATTCAAAATCTTCGCATCTTCGAAGACCCGGATTCTGCGACCTTTGCTGATAGACTGCTTTTTCATGGTTAAGTTGTTGGAAAGCTAAGGATAATTTCCAAAGTGATTTACAGCAGAGAAACCGAATTGACTTACCACTTAAGAATCTCGAGGTATTTGAGGAAAAAAAATCCCCCGTTTTTCGGGTACAAAATATCAAATATCTCGAAATCCTAACGCGCTAAGCCAATTCTGACCGCGGATTCTGACTCTACGCAACAAAATTTATTGATTAAGGAAACTTACATCGTGCCGAAGACTCGCTGATGTACGAAGCTTCGATTCAAGCATGAGCCTTTCCTAATTAACTCTTCTAAACTTCATACTCAGCGAACCAGTTCTTTTCAGACTACTTTTACAGCATCCGAATTTACCCAGCAAGTCAGAATTTTAAGGTATTTGAGGAAAAAAAATGGCGGACGTAAAGTCGGGCGCGGACGACTTTAGGATACCCTGTACCACTAGCTTGTAATAAAGTCCGATTTCTTCACAAAAAACCAAAAACAGAAGAATTTTTAAGCAAAAAATTTTTTTTGACCGATCGTTCCTATGGAAGCTATATGATATAGTCAACCGATTTAAATAAAATTTGACACAGTGCTTAAATACCTTAAAAAAGATATGAATGCCAAATTTATTTCAAATATCTTCACAAACAATCAAAACACATCGAATTTTGTATAAAAAACGTGTTTTTGGACCGATTGGTCCTATGGGAGCTATATGATCTAGTCAAACGATTTGGATTACATTTAGTACAGGGCTTAGGAACTATAAAATACTCACGAATGTCAAATTTGGTCCCAATATCTTAACAAACAAACAAAACACAACAAATTTTGTTAAAAAATCGATTTTTTGGAAGATCGGACCTATGGGAGCTATATGATATAGTCAACCGATTTTGTTCAAATTTGGCACATTGCTTAAGTGGTTTAAAAAATTTCCAAACGCCAAATCTGGTTAGGATATCTTTATTAAAAAACGAAATATAGCGAATTTTTCTTTAAAAAAGTTATTTTGGCCGATCGGTCCTATGGGAGCTATATGATATAGTCAACCGATTTCGATCAAATTTGGTACAGTGATTGGGAAGTATAAAAAACTTTCGAATACCAAATTTGGTTACGATATCTTCATAAACAAATGAATTATTCATCTAAAACGCTTTTTTTTTGTCGAGGTCGTCTCAAACACCCCCATGAGAGCTATATAATTTATCCCCGATATCAAAAAAATAAAATAAACTTGCCTCCTATGGAATAATATGGGATCTAATGTGAAAGTTTGGTAACTCTAGCTCTTACCATCTCTGAGATCTAGGCGTTCACACGGACGGACAGACGGACAGACGGACATGGGTATATCGACTTCTCTATTCACCCTGATCATATTTTAGGTAACTTTGGGGTGTCTCCGACGTCTCCTTCTATATGTTACATACATTTTCGGCTTGCACAAACTTAATATACCCTGAGTACCATACGGTACAGGGTATAAAAATCCCCCGTTTTTCGGGTACAAAATATCAAATATCTCGAAATCCTAACGTGCTGGGCCATTTCTGTCCCTGGATTCGGACTATACGCTATAAAAGTTATTGATTAAGTAAACTAATATTGTGCCGGAGACTACTTGATGTACGAGGCTTCGATTGAAGCATCAGCCTTTCCTCATTAACTTTTCTCAACTCATACTAAGCGAACCAGTTCGCTTTAGGCTTCTTTTAAAGAATCCGAATTGATCGTCAGAGTTTCAAGGTACGGGTACAAAATATCAAATATTCCGACTCTACGCAGCAAATTAATGTAAATCGATATACTATTTATTAAACTTTCGAGCATTTAGTAGCTGCCGATGTTAACACAAAAAAATAATTGAGACAAACCTTAAGAAACGCCATCGTCAGCTGATGGATTGTGTAACAAATATTTCCTCACACTCTTCATAAAGAATTAAGTCTACAAATCAATTTCCACAGCTTTCCAGCGTTTACGCAACTGCCATATAATTGGATACACTAATTGAAATTTTATGAGATCTGGAGATATTTATTGCCTGGAAACGTATACTACTAGCTATGCCAAAATGAAAAGATGAACTCATTGCAATGTTACGGAGCGTCGGGAATAACGAGTTATTATCACAATAGAAACTACTCTGGGGAGTGTACAACTCATTAATATTTAACAAAGATTTGTTTAAACACTTTGCAAAACGATAAACTGCTAAAAAGCTTAACCTTGACAAACGTCAAAAATAAACTATTCGGAGCGCAGTTTGCTGCATATAAATTCAAAAAAACCAAAAACAACAAAGTTGGGAACCAGTTTGGACGTCTTTCGAAGTTCAGTCGTTAACCCTTCCTTCTTGAACGCCTCGTTGCATGCGTGTGGGCGCAAATAAAGCGGAAATGGGCGTTGGACATAATTTTTCCAGACGGGGAGAGCCGAGAAGGGGGGATACTACAATGACAGCTGTTTGTCATAAACAAACGGCACTGGAAACTAAAAGCTACAGATACAACAATATGAGATACTCTTTGGAAATTATTGAAATGCTTTTGGCGGCAAATCAAACCAATTTTCATAAGTGCATTTTATAGCTAGATGTAGGGTGTGTGTGTGTATCTATGAGTATAATCAATTTGTATGCACTTTGTCGTCGGGTTTTTTTTTTTTTTGTAAAAAGTATCTCAACCCGTCGCGCCGTTTCGTTTGTTTTGTAACTTGAGATAAGACGGAAAATGCATTTTTGATATTTGTTTCAATTCTTTTTAAGTGGTTAAAATATGTGAAACATTTTTTTAATTGTAATAAATTAAATGGCCTGTTTTAATTGATTTGTGTTTGTTTTTTACAACATGTTGTTGTTGTTGTTCTAAATGACGTCTTTGCTCCAATTCTCGTTGTCTATCTTGATAATTTTCCATCTCATCACGCCCACAACTATTTTTCCAACATTTTTTTTTTTATAAATTCTTAATCCGCTTGTCTAGCAAATTAATGGCGCCTAGAGAATTTTTGGTATAATATAAATAAAAAATTAGCTGCTACATTTGGCTACATAATTCATATATCATATTGTTTTTATGGTTTTTATTTTGTTTTTTTCGCTTAATAATTAGTTACTTAATTAGTTGATTTTTAAATGCTTAAAAAATGAAGTCTTGTTGCCCAAAATGTTTTCATTGCTTTGAAGATATTCAAATTGATTGACAGTGATTATCATATTATTATAATATTCATTGGGCAAACATGGCTCATTAGCAAATCGGATGCATCGAATTATTAGGCAGATCCGAAGGTCTAACTTGTTAAAATTTTAAATAAAATTCATCTATCTATTGATGCTCAAAATGCATCAAATATAAAAAAAAAACTTTTACTCTTGTATTTATAAGAGATGTGTCCTTATTTTCACAAAAAAAAAATTCTTGTTTACAGAACTTTGAAATACGAAATTGATGGTTTTTTATTTATTTGTGTAAAAATTTGCAAAACTTTTAAGAAACTCCGAGATTAGGTATACCATCTGTACGTTTTTCCTGAACCCAGCCGGCTGCTTTAGGTTCCATATTAGTTAGGTGTAAACTAACAGCTGACTAACTCAGCTTCATGACAATCAACTTAGCTCAAAAACTCTCAAAAGTCAGGTCCCCAACAACTTAAGATCTTTAAATAAAGCCCCATAAAAATTTATCAAAAATATGAGCTAAAATTCCAAAAGAAATGACATCTTCACTAATTTATAGCCGGCATTATAAGAAATAATTTTTTATATAAAATACTGCAAATAGATTATCTCTTTATCATTATGGCGCCTAGTCTTTTTATAAGGCATTTTTAATAAGTAATTATACCCTGTACCGTATGGTCCAAGGGTATATTAAGTTTGTGCAAGCCGAAAATGTATGTAACATATAGAAGGAGACGTCGGAGACACCCCAAAGTTACCTAAAATATGATCAGGGTGAATAGAGAAGTCGATATACCCATGTCCGTCTGTCCGTCTGTCCGTCTGTCCGTCCGTCTGTCCGTCCGTGTGAACGCCTAGATCTCAGAGATGGTAAGAGCTAGAGTTACCAAACTTTCACATTAGATCCCATATTATTCCATAGGAGGCAAGTTTATTTTATTTTTTTGATATCGGGGATAAATTATATAGCTCCCATGGGGGTGTTTGAGACGACCTCGAAAAAAAAAAGCGTTTTAGATGAATAATTCGTTTGTTTATGAAGATATCGTAACGAAATTTGGCAATCGAAAGTTTTTTATAGTTCCCAATCACTGTACCAAATTTGATCAAAATCGGTTGACTATATCATATAGCTCCCATAGGACCGATCGGCCAAAATAACTTTTTTAAAGAAAAATTGGCTATATTTCGTTTTTTAATAAAGATATCCTAACCAGATTTGGCGTTTGGAAATTTTTTAGACCACTTAAGCAATGTGCCAAATTTGAACAAAATCGGTGGACTATATCATATAGCTCCCATAGGTCCGATCTTCCAAAACATCGATTTTTTAACAAAATTTGTTGTGTTTCGTTTGTTTGTTAAGATATTGGGACCAAATTTGACATTCGTGAGTATTTTATAGTTCCTAAGCACTGTACCAAATTTAATCCAAATCGTTTGACTAGATCATATAGCTCCCATAGGACCAATCGGTCCAAAAACACGTTTTTTATACAAAATTCGATGTGTTTTGTTTGTTTGTAAAGATATTTGAAATAACTTTGGCGTTCATATCTTTTTTAAGGTATTTAAGCACCGTGTCAAATTTTATTGAAATCGGTTGACTATATCATATAGCTTCCATAGGAACGATCGGTCAAAAAAATTTTTGCTTAAAAATTCTTCTGTTTTTGGTTTTTTGTGAAGAAATCGGACTTTATTACAAGCTAGTGGTACAGGGTATCCTAAAGTCGTCCGCGCCCGACTTTACGTACGCCATTTTTTTTATTATCTCTGTGCTCAATATTACGCACCAAGTCGGAGCTCTAGATTTGTTTATGTTTTATTTATATACTTAGTAAATATATACTATGCTTTCATACACAGTTTTTTGCGTTTTCTTTGTTTTTATATTTTGTGAGGTTCTTGTATCTATTTCTAGATTTCAGCAAACGCACAAAATATAAAAAGTAAACAATTTTCCCACGCTACAACAACCTGCAATTCCTCACAATATTTTTTTTTTCATTAACTTTTCTTGTGCAGCACTTTTATCTATTACTTGTTATTTCTTGGTCACATAAACTTTTTGTTAGCACTTATTATTTTATTTACAACACTTTATTATTTACTTATGAATTTGTAGGCGCAATGTGGTTAACACAAACTCTTAGCTGCAGCTCGTCACGTTACTTTTTCGCATATTATTATTATTATTATTGTTTATTGATATTTTATTTATTTATATTTTTGTCACACATGCGCTGACGCTGCCGCTGTGTAAGTAAAACGCGCGCGCGTTGCGTTTAGTCGAACAAACAGAAACGACTGAAATGGAACTCGCCGCAGTACTCGCCAAACAGAGCTGCCATTAGAAACAAACTTTTGAGCGTGAAGCTCCAAAGAGAGCAAGAGTTGAGTGAACAAGAGCGAGCGCCAAAGAGAGCCCCATAAACAAAAACAAACAGAAGTACAAAGAGCAGATGATGAAGCAGCGGCAGAAGAAGCAGCAAACGCTAAAAAGTTACTCGCCGTTCGATACATTAGTTCCGTTTATATTGCTGCGGCTGTAGCAGTGGTTGACTTTTTCTCCGTCTCAGTCACTGTCTTTGGCTCCAAATCACGATGATGACGTTGTGACAACAACGACTACAACAACTACAATAGCAACAACAACAACAACAGCTACGGAACCACAACTAAAAGCCGCAAGGCGGAGCAGCAGCTGGCAATCAAGCATACAACAACAATTTTTTATGCTACGCACACTGGGGTAAGCACTATTTGAAAATGCAATATTTTAAAAACTTGACAATGCACACTGGTCGAAAATTCAGATAGGATTAATAGTTAACTACGAAGAAGAAAGAAGAAAACTAAGGACAACATTTTCAGACCGATTGGTACCAGTCTATTGACCCTAAAATCTTTTAGAATTATAATAATAATAATTCCCTGTTTGACCCCTTAGAGAGGGGCATAGAGGATCTCTATTAATAACTGTTCGAACAGAACAGGGACCTACAGTTTATAGCCGAATCCGAACGGCGGATAGAGACTTTCATGGCAAATAGCGTCTTTGAGCTAACGATGCCAGTGCTAGGCAAATGCACCAGTGCTACTGCGGGGAATCGAACCACCGACCTTCGGTTTTATAGGCGAGTACGCTACCACTTACGCCACCGACGGCCACCAGAATTACACGATTTTATAAATCTATTCGATTTAAAAAATTATTAAATCTAAAACATGTAACTTAGTCAGGTTAGACAGCCAATGTCGCTCGATTGCCAAAAAGAACGATGACTATTTGGCCCTTTTTTTTCTTTTGAACTTGATTTTAATATTTCAAATATTAAATACTCAATTGAATACCCTCAAAGTTTCTTTGCTCAGTGTACCCATCGCTGTTTAACACTGTTTCTAACAAAAGGCACCTTGCATAATTTAACTTAGCTTTATTTTCTTAGTGTATTTTCGTCTTCTAGCAACATTGGTTATACGAAAAAAGAAAAAAATATTTTTTAGATGAATGCTTAAGCTAGAAATAATGTTTCAGTCTAATTCTTTTCTTTATTCATTCTATTCTTGCATAAATGCATGTGTCCAGAAATCTCTGCCAACCGAATTTCGAAGCCAAATTAATAAGCCCGTAACCCGTATATATTTTTATCCAAGAATAGAAATATTATTATGAAAATGAAAAATGCATCTATCAGTCTATTTTTTTACAAGTTAAAAAAAAAATTGAAAACCCTATTTTTTTGCAAGTTAAAAAAAATGGAAACCCTTCTAATAATATTTGATACAATACTTAATATGATATTAATTTAGTAGCTTTTAAAAGCCTTATTTCCAATTGCTTAACTATCTTAATAAAAACCTTGGTTTTTACTGCCTTGAATAAGTCCTAAAAATCTAAATATTTTTATTAAGTTAAGGTTTTTTGGGTACATCGTCAACTATCAGTTCTAATGTTACCATACCAAATCTGACATTGGTATTACAAAGATTTCAGTCTAAGTATATTCTAAAAGCTTGCATACTCACAGAATTCAGAATCAAATCGTGGCTGTCGTATGTTCAAGGATTTTCCAGACGTTTATTTGTACTTGTCAATACAAATAGATTAAACTTTCTCGTTTTTACATTTTTATACCCTGTACCGTATGGTACCAAGGGTATATTAAGTTTGTGCAAGCCGAAAATGTATGTAACATATAGAAGGAGACGCCGGAGACATCCCAAAGTTACCTAAAATATGATCAGGGTGAATAGAGAAGTCGATATACCCATGTCCGTCTGTCCGTCCGTCCGTCTGTCCGTCCGTCCGTCCGTGTGAACGCCTAGATCTCAGAGATGGTAAGAGCTAGAGTTACCAAACTTTCACATTAGATCCCATATTATTCCATAGGAGGCAAGTTTATTTTATTTTTTGATATCGGGGTTAAATTATATAGCTCCCATAGGGGTGTTTGAGACGACCTCGACAAAAAAAAAAGTTTTAGATGAATAATTCGTTTGTTTATGAAGATATCGTAACCAAACTTGGTATTCGAAAGTTTTTTATAGTTCCCAATCACTGTACCAAATTTGATCAAAATCGGTTGACTATATCCATATAGCTCCCATAGGACCGATTGGCCAAAATAACTTTTTTAAAGAAAAGTTCGCTATATTTCGCTTTTTAATAAAGATATCGTAACCAGATTTGGCGTTTGGAAATTTTTTAGACCACTTAAGCAATGTGCCAAATTTGAAAAAAAACGGTTGTCTATATCATATAGCTCCCATAGGTCCGATCTTCCAAAAAATCGATTTTTTAACAAAATTTGTTGTGTTTCGTTTGTTTGTTAAGATATTGGGACCAAATTTGACATTCGTGAGTATTTTATAGTTCCTAAGCACTGTACTAAATTTAATCCAAATCGTTTGACTAGATCATATAGCTCCCATAGGACCAATCGGTCTAAAAACACGTTTTTTATACAAAATTCTATGTGTTTTGTTTGTTTGTAAAGATATTTGAAATAAATTTGGCATTCATATCTTTTTTAAGGTATTTAAGCTCTGTGTCAAATTTTATTGAAATCGGTTGACTATATCATATAGCTCCCATAGGAACGATCGGTCAAAAAAAATTTTTTGCTTAAAAATTCTTCTGTTTTTGGTTTTTTGTGAAGAAATCGGACTTTATTACAAGCTAGTGGTACAGGGTATCCTAAAGTCGTCCGCGCCCGACTTTACGTCTGCCATTTTTTTCATTCGATATAGCATGTTTAAAAAAAAATTGCAAAGGACAAAAATTTGTAATAACTCCAATCTTCTAGAAATTTAGATGGGGCTTCCCCCTTCCTAATTTATTTTTATAACAGCTTGCATATGTCTGGAACGTGTAAAAAAAAATAGTACATCCGTTCTTTCTCCCACAATTAAATAAAACGAAAAACACTCAAATAAACACCCTATTGCGAAATCATTCCCACATTAAACACAAAACACTTGGTTTTACGCCTGAACACATAGTTCTTAGACTTAATGGAAAATCTTATAAAAAACTATATTTTCTTTAATCATTTTCGATAAAGAAGATATCGTTTTCTGTCTATTTGCTAAATTTAAATTAGAGTTTATTTCAATGATTATTTATTATTCAATATAAATTAGAGAGAGCCATTAAGCAACTAATTCTTTAGACAAAATAATATAAACACAGATGTTATTTTGTAAGTCGTAAGTGTAACTGGTGTTAAGCAGGTTAACAATTATGAATAGCTTGGACAATTTAATTAACAATAACAAACAACAGATGCTTTGACATTGTAGCCATTATTAAAAGAGCACAAATGATATAAAACCGATAAAGTCTTTAGGATTTGTGATCAAGTTTCCTTAGAATTGACGAATTTTCTATTTCGCCATTAACCCTTTTCCTTAGAAATATTTTTATAGAAATATTTTTGTTACTTATGTTTAACAATCCAACCACTGTGCGATTATCTGCATAGACCTTCCCAACGGTGCTAAGATCAACGCGCGCACTTTGTTGCCGCCAATCACCATAACGATCGGTCGTTCCTCAACTTATGCATGTAGATCATAATGATCTTGTTATGCTTTTGGCTGACTGAAGTGCGCTTCAAACCAAAAACGACAAACAAAACGCCAACGACCCTTAAAACAAGACACGACCGACCGGCCGACAAAGATCACGGACTGCATCATCAACCACAACGATCAACCGCAACAACAACTCATGCTCTGCCGGTTGTCAAGTTGTCACGTAACCAGGCATTATGTGGCGTGTCGAGTGCCACAGTCTGATTGAAGTCATCAATAAAGTGGGGGCACACACATACACAGCCGCACACTAATGGCTGGAAAATTGTTGCACTCAACAGATTCGAACCAGACTGAACGTCAACAGCACTGGAGGTGCACAGACATTGTGGAGTATGCATCCAACCATTATGCCTTACAAATTCCATTTCAATTTCATTCAAAAAATAAATAGAGCATTTCTAAAGCGGCACAAATACAATGGCAAAGCCCACTGTACCGACGTGGGCGTCACTCTGCAGTCAGCTGTGCGTGCTGCCAACTTAACTTTTATTTGTGCAGTGCTGCAATCAGTCATAAAATATTTCAAGTTTCTTTCTGTGACAACGGCCTTTAGTCATTTCTTAGGAATTTCTGACAACCCAGAAAGCAGTTCATACTCATACACTCACTTATAATTTATGTATGTACATACATGTATATGAGAGCGAGTGTGTGTGTGATTATCAAAAGATATTTAAGAGCAAGAGCAGAAGAAAATTGTGTCATAAAGAAAATAAAGCATGACAACGGAACAGAGCAGCAAGATGAACAAGAAGAAGAAGACGAAGAAGTTGTGAAGTTGCTGATGATGACTAAAGTGGCAATGGCAGAAGGCAAGAAAATAAGCAATAAAGAACAAATGTTGAGAGTGTTTGCGTTAGAGATGAGCGCGTGACTGCAGTGTGAAGACTTTAGAATAAAACGCTTCTGCCTATGCATGAAGATGCCGTATTCCGATTATAAAATGGTTAAAGATTTGTATTTTAAGAGTCTTCATAAAGAGTTTGATGACTGTGGTTTTTAAAAACAACTTCTTGAAAAGTTACATCTTTCTAACTCTTTACGGACGACTTTATTTGATGTTTGCGAATGCTTACTCAATTTCGTTTAAGTTCAACTAGAGAGTAGGTGGAAAAAACAAAACTACTCCCACATTTTTAAAGCATAACTCTTTTCCTTAGAGCTAGGTACTTACAAAAATGTTCAGCCATTAATCCATAACATGATTTTCTATAAAGCAAGTTTCTTATTCATTATTGCTGGAATGTAAACTTGGGGGATCACGCAAAAGACTTCGTCACGTGACCATCTCTTATTTGTTTGCCAAGCTTCATTTGGACATATCATTAACAATATTATAATGACCAATTGGGCACATTAAAGCTAAACAACAAAGTTTTTATCGGCAAGAACACACGTAAGATCTATCAATAAATAAGTTAGCTTATCATTATGTATTTGTATGCGTTGCATGCCACACCCTGTCTTTAATATCGGTCGATGAAATGCATTGTGAATGATAAGATTGCCTGTTGGCGCAACAGGACCGGATTTTGGGCAGCGTCCAGTGACTACGAAACTTTGCCAAAACTTCAGAGTTTCTTATGCGTTATTTGCGCATTTCTTGAATCAATAAATGACAGAAAGATATAGTTGTCGTGCCCGAAATTATAAAGAAAGTTCGTCATCGAAATATTATGAAATTAAGGGATCGAAGGGCAACAAGTACTTATTCAATGTTGCTTGCGCATTTTGGACGCCAAGAATATTTGTTCAGTTAAAAAATAAGGTTTTCAAATTTGAGTTACAGCCCTTTTTTAATTTAAATTTTTTTTGTTTTCATTGAAAAACATTGCTAGCGAAATTCGTATTAGTACAATAATAATCTCAATGTGACTTGGAATGAAGGAAACTGCACTTTAATTTTGATCGTTCATTGGAAATATTTTACATTTATCACGTATTTTTTTATCGAAACAAATAAAGTAACAGAATTTTTTGTACACTACAAAACTACAACTTTTATTTGATATTTCTTCACGGAGCGTATCAGAAACCGAAAACCATTCCGTCAGTCCGCCACTGTAATCAATAAATAAAAAAACAAAACTTTTTTCAATTCATTGCCAAGAGCAATTATGTTAATGCTTTGAATTGAAAACCAAATCAAAATTCTCCCCATGATGAAATGTCTCTAAATCTCTTCTAAGTCACGAACTCATACAAATAAATGATCAATTTAAGTCTTTATTTTTCGAGCAAATTCAAGTTTTAATATTGACAGCTTAAGATATCTTTTACTCAACTCAAAAGAAAAAAGTAAGGAAATCTTAAAGCTCATTTGTTATGGTATGCATTTTGGAGCCCCAGAAAACTTTTAACAAGATCCGTACCTGCAGCACAAAAATATGTTGATGATTTTGATTTGACTTCCTGGAATGCGTATAAATCATACAATGTCCAGCAACAACAAACCGGTAGATATGGGCTTAATGTTTGCGCTGAGTAGTCTGTCTGATGTCTTAGTTTTACCGATAAGCAAGGATAGCCGCAATTTTAAAATAAATTGCGACTTTTGTACCTAAAATTTAAAATTCTGCTGCGCTCCAAAAACTGGTTGTTAAACACATACATATATGTACTATATATACAACAATATCTTAATCATGTTGCTTTAAATGATTAAAAAGGCAAATAAAACTGATAAAGCATGAGTCTGAGCAATTTTTAAGATTAGGTATGTAGCTAAAATTCCAGACTGATTCAGAGGAGGACATTTTTGATTGACACAAATAAAGCGCCATCTATGGGCTGTTAGCCGGCAACAAATGGCATAAATGCCTTCACTGAAAATGCTAATTAACTATGTTGAGCCGCTAAAACACTTGACCTTGGCTAGTTGGCCCTGTATGTTTAATAGGCAACTCTCAAGTTATAGCCGCACCCTGTATGCTGCATAACATAACAGGAAGTTATAAAATACATATATATAATTAAATGTGTTACACTTACCCAAATCATCCATTGTGTATGTTTTTTTTTGTGTGTGTGTTAGTTTTTGTGGTTCTTCCAATTGGTATACACAGAGTTTTCACAATTTAAGCAGGTAAAGCGCACAATTTCTAATTAAAAGTTCAATTGAACAAAGAGCACAAATTGAAACACTGTCGCAAACAACACAGAGACACGGGCGTTAGTTAATTGATTTAAATTATTATATGTACATAAAGCGTATGTACTTTAACAAATTAATCCACGCAAACAGTTTTTGTACTATGACAAAAAAAAAACAATAAAAACAACGACAACAAGAACAATATTGTATGAGAGGAGAGCCAGCTAGCAACGAAGTTTTACCATCAACGTTGGAATTGAAATTATTTTTGCTGAAACGGCAATGGCAGGCAGACAGCGTAAGTTGTTGGGATCGCGAGTTTCGCGCAAGTTGGAGACGAGTTTTATATGATTCACTTTAATTTTGGAGCGGCGTCAACGTTTGCCGTTTGCCCCACAAGACCCGAGAAAAATAAAACAACAACAAAATGTAGCGTCGTGTTGTATTCAACAATCAGCTGTTGAGTGGCCAATGTTATAGCAGTCAAATGTTTGTCACGATGCCAAAACTATCGATAACTGCTGCACATTTAAAATGACCGCTCAAGAGGCTTTTCCGCAACAGAGTTAGAGTTTTGAAATCATCTTTTACGATATAAACGTTTGCTGTTAAGAATTCAACTCTTCAAAGTTGTAGTTACGGATTTTAAAATATCAAACATCACAAATATTTAGGCATATAAAGTTGCCACTCTCAATTTAACTTTTTTTTACATCTCCAAGAATGAAGATTTGACGAACTAAAAAGCTGTTCCAAACGTTTCAAAACATGAGGAAATCTAATTTTATCCGAATTCAGCAAAATCATTTCAATCAACATTGTTAAATAAAAATAAAGCAATAGTTTAAGCCGAAATCCCTAAAATATTGGTATTCCCCTGACCGAATCAAAAAGTTTAGTTGAGCAGTCATTTTTAAAAAGTTGAGAAGTTTTGTTATAATTTGCTATGATAAATGGCATTATCTGTCGGTTCTTTCTTGAGAATAAGATAATAAATGAAAGGTATAAAAAATGTCAGATATTTAAGGCCTCAAAAGTTTCAATACAACAACACGAATTTTCAATGAAACATACCGAAAAACTAAGATTTAAGTTCAAAACATTAATAGTAGTATATAATTAATATAATATACATAGTACACACTAAGACGAGCATTTCGTAAGTATTACAAAGGATAAGACGAAAATTGTTTAAACAAATTTCGAATGGCCCGGTTTTTGAACATCTGTGTGCATTTAAGCATATACTCTTGAGATATTAAAGATGATAGATTTCTATTAAACGATATATTTTCTTACAGTTCCATTTCAAACCATGCTTCTGGATATGAACGACGATTGTATTGAAATTATATTTCAGTATTTAACACTAGATGATCTGATGGTCATGTATGAAGAATTACACGATCGCATCGATGCCGCCGTTGAACGTCAAATGCATCGATTTCGTCACTATGAAGTCAACATGCGGGAACCGCCTCGATACGGCAAACATAAGCTGGAGCTGCTTGGCGGTTTTTTGCATAGTCTGTTTATAAATGTGGGCTACTCAATACGCCCCGAATACGCGCTGGCCATTTTGCATCCCTTGATCGTAGGAGCAGCAAAAAGTGAGCGCCTTCGAGCGCTCAGAATACAGCACGTCATCTGGACAAGCGACTACGTGGAAACGGTGCTTCTAGTGGCACCTCAATTGCGTGTCCTGGATGTGAGCAGATGTGATTTGACAGAGTCGCAGCTGCAGCCAGTGCTGGAGTCGGCAACTAAACTACACACTTTAGTGCTCTTGAACGTTTGCAAGTTAAATGCAGATGTATTGACGCAAGGATCAATACTTAATACACTTAAGGTTCTCAAATTAAATAAATTCCTAGGTCCTTTGAGCTGTTGCTGTGAAAAACTCTGTGAGCTACACAAGCAATTAAGCATTGTCTTATATAGCACACCGGAATGCCTAATATATAGGATTTTTGGAAGAAACATAAATATTCAACCAAACGATAATTGGTATCATGAGTACTGACTGCATGAGATGCCTTTACTTAAAGTTTTGCGATGCAAACCTGAAAGAAAAATAACCTTTTTCAATAATTAAACTATTTTAAATTTTCAAAAATTGCGATGTAAAAACTGAAGTTAACTCAAAAAAGAAGGAAAAGATTTGTGAAGATTTTAACATTTTTATAGAGTTCCTGGAACATTAGATTTAAAATAAAAATATATTTCAAAACAAATAAGTTTACATGTGACAAATTTTGTCAAATCCGTTTTTAAATAATTGTTTCAAGAAGAAAACCCTAAGTTAAACGATTTAGCCGAAAGACATTTTTTAAAAATATAATCATTTATCGACTTGTTTTGATAGTTTTTTGCTACAGCACTTATTTCGTGTCACGTACGCAGCAAAGAGCTTTTGTCCTTATACAGAGCTGCACAGCTGAATTGTTTACATATTTTTATTTGCACGCCGGTTCGCATCTGACACATTTTTTGCTATTTTTGTGCATTGTTGTGAAATAACATTTGTTAAAAACAAATTAATATCGTAGTCTTATAAGAAAGCACTCAACATGGTCGTGCGTCCTTATTTAGATGAGTTAAAGTATTTAGAAAAAATAAGCGACCATTGTTGGCGCATCAAAAAGGGCTTCCAGCCAAACATGAACGTAGAAGGTTGTTTCTATGTCAATAGCCGCTTGGAGCGTCTAATGTTGGAGGAGCTAAAGAATTCCTGCCGTCCTGGTGCCGTAGGCGGTTTTTTGCCGGGAGTTAAGCAAATTGCCAATGTGGCCGCATTGCCTGGTATTGTGGGTCGTTCCATTGGTTTGCCGGACATTCACTCTGGCTATGGTTTTGCCATTGGAAATATGGCAGCATTCGATATTGATGACCCACTGTCTGTCGTTAGCCCCGGTGGTGTTGGTTTTGATATAAACTGCGGCGTGCGTTTGCTGCGCACAAACCTGTACGAAAAAGATGTGCAGCCGGTGAAAGAGCAATTGGCACAGTCACTGTTTGATCACATTCCCGTAGGCGTTGGATCCAAAGGCATTATACCTATGAATGCACGCGACCTAGAGGAGGCCTTGGAAATGGGCATGGATTGGTCACTTCGAGAAGGCTACGTTTGGGCTGAAGATAAGGAGCACTGCGAGGAGTATGGTCGTATGTTAAATGCCGACCCCGCCAAAGTAAGCATGCGCGCCAAGAAACGTGGCTTACCACAGCTGGGAACGCTAGGTGCTGGCAACCACTATGCCGAAATACAAGTAGTAGATGAGATATTTGACAAATGGAGCGCCTCCAAAATGGGTATTGAAGAAAAAGGACAAGTAGTGGTCATGATTCACTCTGGAAGCCGTGGCTTTGGTCATCAGGTAGCTACAGATGCGCTGGTGCAGATGGAAAAGGCCATGAAACGCGACAAGATCGAAACCAATGATAGACAGTTAGCCTGTGCGCGCATTAACTCTGTAGAGGGACAAGACTATCTAAAGGCCATGGCTGCAGCTGCCAATTTTGCTTGGGTCAATCGCAGCTCTATGACATTCCTGACGCGCCAGGCTTTTGCCAAAATGTTCAACACTACGCCTGATGATCTCGATATGCATGTTATTTACGATGTTTCGCATAATATAGCCAAGATAGAAAATCACATGGTCGATGGTAAGGAGCGCAAGCTGTTGGTGCATCGCAAAGGTTCTACGCGCGCTTTTCCACCACATCATCCTTTGATACCTGTTGACTATCAATTAACTGGTCAACCGGTTCTAGTAGGCGGCACTATGGGCACTTGTAGCTATGTGTTGACTGGCACTGAGCGTGGAATGCAGGAAACATTCGGCAGCACTTGTCATGGCGCGGTTTGTTCAATTTATCAATATGATTATGTTTGTATTTTAAAATGTATTTTTTATTTTATTTATTGCAGGGCCGCGCTTTGTCACGCGCCAAATCGCGTCGTAATATAGATTACAAAGAAGTATTGGAGAAGCTGGACCAAATCGGCATAGCAATACGCGTAGCATCACCAAAATTAGTTATGGAGGAGGCTCCCGAATCATACAAAGATGTTACGGACGTTGTAGACACTTGTCATGCTGCGGGCATTAGCAAGAAATGCATTAAAATGCGTCCAATTGCGGTTATTAAAGGCTAAACAAAAATTTGTAATTACTACCGTATAAAATAATTTTATAAAATAATAAAGCATTTGATCTGTATTCCACTAAAATTTGTTCAAATTCATGTTTTTCCTTTTGAGTTATCAGTAACTACTAAACTAAAGTCTACGATACTTCCAGCTCTTAAAAAAAATCAATCTTCATGTTCTAGAACGTTTTCAAAATTGTCGAAATCAGAAGCATCTCCACGGGATATATATAGTTTTTTTTTCCTTAACCCTTTAGGTCAACAAATACCTTATTTTTCTATGCATTCATAGATATTATGTTACGCTATGTTATATTAAGAGCCGCTGTATTCTTCTTTCTTTAACACAAATTGTTTCTGTAGTCGGTTTTTGAATCATATCAATTTAAATAAAAGTAACTATTGCCGGCGAAATTGGCATCGATAACAACCGGCTTTCAGCTGGTCACCCTAAATGTGTTATCGCGTTTTAGGCTATCGCCATCGTGCAATCGACTGGCGCCCACAACAATTCGTTCTGCCAGTCCAATTGTCAGCTGGTGTGTCAACTGAACCTAAACGCGGTGTTTTTGCTAGGCGCTTCGTTCGCATTCAATTGTTTAATTATTTCCATGAGGCAATTATAGTAAACTATCAAGAAAAACTACATAAAATCGCGCACGGCAGCGGAGTAATTTGTGTCGCGAATATATTGCAACTATGAGAACTTTTCGTGTGACTTTAAATGTCATAGTGATTGATGACATTTAAAATACTTAAGAACAAATTTCAATGTAAGCCGCATGAGTTTAAACAATTGATAAAAGCTGCGCAATTTAATAACTATAAGTGAAACAAAACACCGGCAAGAAAATGACAAATATGCGCCCACCGCAAAAGTCCGTCCTACTCAAGGTCGTCATATTGGGCGATGGGGGCGTGGGGAAATCATGTCTTATGAATCGTTTTGTATCGAATCGGTATGAGGAAAACAATTTCCATACCATTGGCGTGGAGTTCATGAATAAGGATATTGTTGTGGACGGTGAGAAATATACGCTTCAGGTGCGTCAAGGATATATTAATATGTGTATGTACTATATGTGTCTTTATATAGAATATTATATACTTGTGACATTGCGCTTAGGCAAACATTTATTAGTTCAATGTTTAAATATGCATATTCGAGAGTCAAAAACACAGTGAGTTAAAAATAATTTCGGCACAACGTTACTTTCAAGGTTTATATCTGTCGATAATTAATAATATAATTAGTTAAAAACTAATAATTTATTGAAAACGTGATAGCACTGGTTCCACATACAAAGTGCATTAGAAAAAATTATTCAATTATTAATTACAAATTAAATTTGTAAACGACATGAGTTTAATATTTTGTGATACAAGTAATAAAAATAAAAAATAAAACCCATGATCTTTAATTCAAGTTAAAGTTTTCATAGTCCAGCTTTTACTTTCTACCTGGAAGTGTAAATAGTGAACCGAGGTCTAAAGTTGGGATTTCTTAGAAGAAAACCCAATTTGTTTATTATATCCATATTGGTACATACAAAATTGGAAGGGAGCAAAGCTTTTGAAAGATTCTGGTGTGGCTTTCTGAACGGATCTAAGTCACCCAGTAAATCACTAGCACATTCCAGATTCACTGGACAGTACTACATAGTTAGTGAGCTAGTCATTATTCTTTTAGAGAGTAATTCTGAGCAAATCGAAATTCGCAACTCTCTGAAAGGGGATTGTTCTAGCTGAGCTAATGAAAAGTAGAGAAATTTTGCGAAAACCTTAATATGATATTCAAGGATATAAACTTTGAAAACAGCGCTGAGCCATAACTTTTTTGATTCACTGTATGTATAAATATGTGCTAAGCTAATAGAACCATTTTAATAGTTTATCACTTGCTCACAATGATTTTTTTTTCGTAAACAACTTAATTTGTTTCACACCTCGAATAAAACAAAAAATCTCATTAACTTTTTCGTTCATCTATTACCAAATAATGTTATTTATTTTATATTACTCTTTTATGGAAAAACCGCTGTTAAATGAAGCGCATTTCTATCTGATATTATTCTAAACAAACTAAGCGTTATAGGTAGCTCTCTCTACGGCTGTATTTACCCCAAGCTTGTGATTTTCACAATGTGCTCACATTGTTTATTGCTCTCATCGTGAACACTTACTACATATGTGTGTACCCTACACACTTACACACGTTTATTTTTTGTTTTTTCAATTAACGTACGGTTCAGAATTGAAAAAATCCCAAAGCCGAATAATAATACTAAAAGAAATAAAAGTAAACAATGCTCTCACTTTGTTTTGATGCAAAAGTAAATTTTAATTCACATGTAGAGAACCTTAGTGAGACACAGTGGCGTAGCTGGAGGGGATTAAGGGCAGCGAATATATTTTATATTTGTATACTTTATACTTTATTATTATTTAATGTTATCATTGTAGTTTTTTTATTAAGAGGTCACAATGTCAAGAAGTGACTCAAGAAACGATTTCATAGTGCCTTAAAAATTGTGAGATCAAACAAATGCCATATGAATTGAAGACTCTTTATGTCGAAAACATATTTATACCCTGTACCGTATGGTACCAAGGGTATATTAAGTTTGTGCAAGCCGAAAATGTATGTAACATATAGAAGGAGACGTCGGAGACACCCCAAAGTTACCTAAAATATGACCAGGGTGAATAGAGAAGTCGATATACCCATGTCCGTCTGTCCGTGTGAACGCCTAGATCTCAGAGATGGTAAGAGCTGAGAGTTACCAAACTTTCACATTAGATCCCATATTAATTCATAGGAGGCAAGTTTATTTTATTTTTTTGATATCGGGGATAAATTATATAGCTCCCATGGGGGTGTTTTAGATGAAAAATTCCAAATTTGGTATTCGAAAGTTTTTTATAGTTCCCAATCACTGTACCAAATTTGATCGAAATCGGTTGTCTATATCATATAGCTCCCATAGGACCGATTGGCCAAAATAACTTTTTTAAAGAAAAATTCGCTATATTTCGTTTTTTAATAAAGATATCGTAACCAGATTTGGTGTTTCGAAATTTTTTAGACCACTTAAGCAATGTGCCGAATTTGAACAAAATCGGTTAACTATATCATATAGGTCCGATCTTCCAAAAAATCGATTTTTTAACAAAATTTGTTGTGTTTCGTTTGTTTGTTAAGATATTGGGACCAAATTTGACATTCGTAAGTATTTTATAGTTCATAAGCACTGTACCAAATTTAATCCAAATCGTTTGACTAGATCATATAGCTCCCATAGGACCAATCGGTCCAAAAACACGTTTTTTATACAAAATTCAATGTGTTTTGTTTGTTTGTAAAGATATTTGAAATACATTTGGCATTCAGATCTTTTTTAAGGTATTTAAGCATTGTGTCAAATTTTATTGAAATCGGTTGACTATATCATATAGCTCCCATAGGAATGATCGGTCAAAAAAAAAATTTTGTTTAAAAATTCTTCTGTTTTTGGTTTTTTGTGAAGGAACCGGATTTTATTGCAAGCTAGTGGTACAGGGTATCCTAAAGTCGTCCGCCCCCGACTTTACGTACGCCATTTTTAGAAATAACTTCGTAAATGCGGTTAGGCAACGAATCGTAAAGCGACCTTAAGTAGTTTGGTGATAACTCACTCCAGGCAAGTTTGATGGCATTTTTCAATGATTGACATCGTCAAATTATCGTCCTCCTTCATAAACCTTTCTCGAGAGCCATCCCCATACATTCTCAATAATATTGAGATAAGGAGAGTAAGGCGGCCACTCCATTAAAAGAACATTTTGATCGCCAATCCACTTCTTTACTACTCGAGCAGTATGTATTGGGGCATTATCTCGATGAAAAGTTCAGGATAATGGCCCAAAAATGTTATTAAATTGGACAAATGCCTTTTCGAGAAGTTTCTTATAGCGAGCGGCATTAATTTTGGAAAAAACAAACTCGATATCGACTGGTCTAAAGTAAGAGATGGCACCGCACCCCATTATGCCACCCTCACGATTAGGGTGACGGTGTTATTCCTTTCTTATATAATGGAAGTAATAGTTAAAGCCATCTGGTACATCCAAATTAAAGCGTTTTCGTCCGAAAAAACGATATTGTACCATGCGGTCTTCCATGTCATATGATTCCGTGCAAAATCAGAACGAGCTTTCTTACAAACGTTTGTTAGCGGTTTTTATACCCTGTACCGTATGGTACCAAGGGTATATTAAGTTTGTGCAAGCCGAAAATGTATGTAACATATAGAAGGAGACGTCGGAGACACCCCAAAGTTACCTAAAATATGATCATGGTGAATAGAGAAGTCGATATACCCATGTCCGTCTGTCCGTCCGTCCGTGTGAACGCCTAGATCTCAGAGATGGTAAGAGCTAGAGTTACCAAACTTTCACATTAGATCCCATATTATTCCATAGGAGGCAAGTTTATTTTATTTTTTTGATATCAGGGATAAATTATATAGCTCCCATGGGGGTGTTTGAGACGACCTCGAAAAAAAAAAGCGTTTTAGATGAATAATTCGTTTGTTTATGAAGATATCGTACCGAAATTTGGTAGTCGAAAGTTTTTTATAGTTCCCAATCACTGTACCAAATTTGATCGAAATCGGTTGACTATATCATATAGCTCCCATAGGACCGATCGGCCAAAATAACTTTTTTAAAGAAAAATTCGCTATATTTCGTTTTTTAATAAAGATATCCTAACCAGATTTGGCGTTTGGAAATTTTTTAGACCACTTAGGCAATGTGCCAAATTTGAACAAAATCGGTTGACTATATCATATAGCTCCCATAGGTCCGATCTTCCAAAAAATCGATTTTTTAACAAAATTTGTTGTGTTTCGTTTGTTTGTTAAGATATTGGGACCAAATTTGACATTCGTGAGTATTTTATAGTTCCTAAGCACTGTACTAAATTTAATCCAAATCGTTTGACTAGATCATATAGCTCCCATAGGACCAATCGGTCCAAAAACACGTTTTTTATACAAAATTCGATGTGTTTTGTTTGTTTGTAAAGATATTTGAAAAAAATTTGGCATTCAGATCTTTTTTAAGGTATTTAAGCATTGTGTCAAATTTTATTGAAATCGGTTGACTATATCATATAGCTCCCATAGGAACGATCGGTCAAAAAAAAAATTTTTGCTTAAAAATTCTTCTGTTTTTGGTTTTTTGTGAAGAAATCGGACTTTATTACAAGCTAGTGGTACAGGGTATCCTAAAGTCGTCCGCGCCCGACTTTACGTCCGCCATTTTTTTTTTTTAATTTTAATCTTTTTATATGATTGGCGCTTTTAATCACTCGGCGTACGTTAGATATACTAGCTTGAACTCCCAATTTTGACCCGATATTCACCGCAGAACACATTGAGTTTGACGCCTCTCGGAGTATTCTTCGCTTTTTGCAAGACGTGGCTGCTAGAGTACTGGTAGTTTTCATATTAGTGCCATAATTTGATGGAATTTTTTCCTAACCTCCTATTGAAACGCCCTATGCTGCAGAAAACATTTGTAAACCCGAAATAAATATTTATTGTGTGAAAAAATGCTGTATGGTTGGTGCAGCCTGGATAACAGGCGAATTTCTAAATTCGTACCATATCTTCCTGAAATAGATGAACGACCATAACTGTTACATGGCGCATCATTTTGTGCTACTTTACTAGATAACCTTGAAATTCAACAAACAGGTCCACTTCTTGAGATAACATTAGCGCCGGGTTGGCTATAGTGAACACCCGGGATATTGAACACCTACATTTTTATATAGAGCACTCTAAATAGTGAAAAATCAAATACCTCTAAATAGTGAACCAAATTTTGAAAGTTTTTTTAAGCAGCAACCAACGAAAAAACACAAAAGAAATAAGAAACGAAAGCGGGTATTCCCCTTATCAACTTTGCTGTTGCTATCGAACGATGATGTCAGCTAACTTGAATTCACACCAACGAATCAATTATTCTAGAATCTAAATGTAATAGTTTCATTCAAAAGGTTTCCATTTATTTCACTTCTTATTTGACAATTAAGCCTATTGACGTGTCCATTGAACCAAAAATGAGGCAGATTAGGTGCGCTCCATAGGTTTATTGAACAGATGGCAGATCTTAAAAATAAATTCCTCAATTTGGAAGCTTTTCTATAGCCATGGTGACAATGCAAGCCTTACTGAATAGAAAATTTAAATCATTTATAGTATTAACTATTTAAGCTATCACTACTATATTAAAAAGGCACCCTATATTCAGAGGAACCGCCCAATTTATGTAACGTGGATATTATTTTAGATGGTATTAATTTTCCGTCTGCTAGATAGGCCAAATCGATTAGTAAGCCTCGTGATTCCGAAAAGAAATATCATATCTGAACTGCTTGAAAGTTCTTCGGACAGAATTGGATTAATTATGACAAACTCTAAGGATTAAAATATTACATGAACACCGGCTTATCTACTCCATAAACGAATATAGTTAGTACAGTCTACATGGATTGATATAGTATTACCTACCACTTTTTTTTTAGAAGAGAGCATTAATAGAAATCGTAAGAATCCCATAATGCTATTTACACCTTCAAATATTTACTGCTTTTGATCAATGCGAAATTCTCTTTCAGGAGCACTAATCATCACAAATCAACTTAGTGTTATTTTTGCCAGGAAAGATGCATGGAATATTAAATATATTTTTAATTTAGAATAAATCTTAGCCACAACATCGGAACGCACCTTTACATAAAAGCAAAAATTGTAAAGATAAAAAGGTTTAAAACATTTTTTTGCGAAGTTCTATATCTCAGTAAGTTTGGAAATACGGCTAAATTTCCTGAATAGATTATCCTAAAATATTAATCCCATTTAGAACAGAAAGAATGCTTTGAAAGGTATTATATAAAAACATTTTCAGTAACATAGCCACACAAAATTCAAATTTTCACATCTAGAACTCAGACTATGATTTTGGTATCGATGAATTTAAATCTTAGCTTTAATAAATTGCAGTACCTCAGGTTTCAGTTATAATCTATTATTCTTTCAAGAGGCTTGTACTTGTTTTTTATTACATGACAAATATTTTAGAGAATTTCCTATTCCCAATCACTTTATATTTGTTTGATCACTCTTCAGCTTTAGTTATCGATGTAAAAAGTAATTCTCAATATTGACTTTGTAATTGCACAATGCAAATTATCATCTCAAAGCCTGCGCCGCCCTGCTTATAAATAAATGAGAAGAATTTCTCATATTTTTGCCTAGTAATTACTGCACTTAGTATATAATAATTATGCTATCGTCAACTGTCTGGACAACTTTCAGAACTTATAAATATGTATTCGCCTGCCAATGATTAAGAAAATGGCATTCGAATAATGCTTAGAATTTTAAAAATTGTATATAATATAATCAATAATATAAAAAATATAATATTTATAATTGAGCAATTTTGCGCCTAATAAATCTATACTAAACAAAAGATATAGAAAAGCTGGAAAAATTGTATGGTAATGGTTAGCAAAAATATTTTAATTACCTTTAAGTACTAAGTTCCATAAACATTTCTACTACTTATTAATCATTAACAAATGTAATCGAGTTGAAGCTTATTTCTTAAGGGTTTGCCGACTCGGAACCGATCAAGTCGTAAAGTCAGTGACGTAGAAAGATTTGCGCTGTGGGGGAAATGTTGATAGCTGGGGGAAAATGCGAAGTTTATATTATATATAATATATCTTATGATTCTAATATATTGCCCAATAGTGCAAATATTGATTAAGAAGGAAATTATACTTAAGTGGATTCTTTAGATGTTGAGATATTGGGTGTCGGTATTAAGGATTAGTATTTTATTTAGAAAGAACGTAAAGTGGTCGTGGTCAGTAACAGCCAAGATACGTTCTAAGGTAAGGAAATACCTAATTCACGTAACAAAATGTAATTCTTACATTTTATTTCGATTTGAATATTAAGCGTTTTAGTTGTAAACAGAAAAGGCTTGTTAAAAGTTTTACTACAGCTTCTGGCAGAAATATGTAGTCAAAGTTAAAATAACTTTCATATTTTAGTCTATGTCTATAAAGCCAACTGCTTCACTCTTCGTTGACAGATGACATTTTGTGGAAATCCATATTTCGTATCGTATTCCCGTATTAGGCAGGCAAGAAAGGAATACATTTTTCAAACAATGGGCTACAAAATCTATTTTCGAGAAAAAAATAAGTTTTATAATAGGAAATTAAATAAATGAATATATTTTTGTCTCAAAAGGTCTATTTCGCTCCAAGGAATTGAAAAATAATCTCAAAAACGCCAAGCATCTTGAGGAATTCTTATATCTATACAGTAAATATAATTCGCAACTTTAGATTATGTTTAGGTCTAAAATCATATTTATGTGTCACATATCCAATAAGCAGTTTAATGCCTTGTTGTTATAAGGCCGAGACGTTTTAAATACTATGTGTTCTTATTATATACTTTAATATATAAAAAATATTTAAAAATAAATACAAGTCAAAAACGATTTTGATATTTCAATTTATATACTCTATGTGAAAACTATTTAGCAAATATATGCATATTTATGCTTGGCTCTTGACGAGTTTTGTTGCAGAATGGCTAAAACACTGGCGTGAATAGTAAGGGGTCAATAAAAATATACCCCCGTATGAAAAATTAAATTGTCTAATAAAATTTATGGAGAAAAATGCGTTCAAGTCTTCCATGGAAATAATAATTTTCATCTACAGGGTTCGCCATTTGAATGTGGTCGATGGAAATATTGAATAACTTGAACAATTCTCAATCGATTTTGAAAAACTATTTATTTTTATAAAATTAGAATCTTTAAAATTTTTTCCATTCAGTTGCCAAAAACAACGTCAATCAAATGACCTCCTTTATTGCGGATACAAAATTCAGCTCTTTTTCTGGCATTTTCCATGACATTTGCCAGCATCTCGGGTGATATCGCAGTGATTTCGGCTCGAATATTGTCCTTAAGCTCGTCTAAAGTCTTCGGTTTGTTGGCATACACTTTGCTTTTTAAAAATCCCCACAAAAAAAAGTCCGGTGCCGTTAAATCGGGCTATCTCGGTGGCCAGTCAATATCCCCCCTTTCGATACCACACGTCCTGGGAACTTTTGACGCAAGAAGTTCATCGTTGATTTCGCGGTGTGACATGTCGCGCCGTCTTGTTGAAATCAAAAGCCTTTAAGACCTTTTTCACGCATTTCTGGTAAAACAGAGTGTGCCAACATCCATCGATACCGATCCCCATTGACAGTTTCCCCAACTCTGAAGAAGAACGGACCGATGATGGTTTTTGAGCAGACACCGGCCCAAACAGTCACTTTCTGATCATGCAGTGGAGTTTGATGGATAGTATGAGGATTTTCTTTCCCCAAATGCGACAGTTTTGTTTATTTACAGTGCCAGATAGCGTGAAATGGGCCTCATCAGTCATTAAAATTCGCTCCCAAAAATCGGGCTCCGATTCACTCACTCGAATAACGTTATTGGCGTAAGCCACGCGTCGCGGATTGTCTGTTTCCAATAATCTTTGGGTTAACTGCACTTTATATGGAAACATATCCAGATCATCTTTCAGAATCCTCCTCTGATGTTTAGTTGCTGAGACCGGCGGCGGTACGAGACAGAAGGATTCTCTGCAACACTCCGTTGAACAGCTTCAATATTTTCATTTGATCGTCGAGGACGTGGTTGATTTGAATGTGGACGGTCCGCTACAGACCCGTGATTCTCGAAATTTGAAGCTAAGCGACGAATAGTGGCACTTTTAGGCGCAAAACGACCGCGATACTTTTGACGATACGCACGCTGTGTTGCAACAACTGAACGATTACATTTAATGAACATTGTCACTATTTCCGCGCGTTCTTTGGGCGTAAATCGATTCATGGTTAAAATTGTAATGCAATAACCTTTCCAAAATGTGTTCGACGACGTCAATCGGTTGAAATCTGTCAAAGTTATTCAATATTTCCATCGACCACATTCAAATGGCGCACCCTGTACTTTATTTTGTATTTATTTCTCGACGATTCTAAAGAAATTCCAAATATAATTATGTTATCGGTTTATATGTTTTTCCATAAAATATACACCATCCTCTGCCCACGTCGTTTTTCGCAATTATATGGTCTCTCTACCATAAACTTATATTCACATATTGCGTCGATTTATCATAAAATTACCAAAAAGTGATTTAAAATTGAAATAAAATGTATTTATGCCATCCTTACACTTATAATAGACTACTGTCCTATAGTAATGAAACGTTAAAATTGCATCAAAAATGGCTCTTCCATGTATTGTATAAGCTATTGCGAAACACCGACTGTCCTATAGCTATGAAATGCACTGTATGTATAAGGACTCTAAATGTTAAGTTTGTGTATCTTAGCATTTATAATGTCCAAGATAATGGTGTTCATACAGAATCACAATCATTTTATTGAACTTTTTGTATTCAGGTCATATGTATATGATGATAAACTTTAAAACGCAATCTACAGAAATGTTATCATGTTGCAGTTTATAACAACGACATGCTATTGTAATCGGTATCAAATCATAAGAAAAAATGTGATTTTAATGCCTGAAACACTCAAAAAACAAAGTTTTATCATTTCATCATATATGTTTGTTATTATGCCCTTTAATCAAAAGATAAAGAGAATACTAAATGAGAGGAAAAACATTTAACATGCTAAAATTTTAAAATTCGGGTTGGACTCTCGCAGAATTTCGAAGATATAAAAACTATGCAGTGAAACCGATTTTTGTTGGTTGATCACTTTTCTGCTTTCTGTTAAAGCTGATCCGCATGCAAAATTCGACGCAAAGTGTTTCTAGCAAGGCCCGTTGATGTTCCCAGTGACTCGTCGAAACTGCCCTCAACTATATTTTTTTCACAGAACAAACATTTTCATAGTACCCTTGTAACAGTTTAACGCGATGTCATTTGTTAAACAACCCATGACTCAAATTGGGTAGTTTCGAACTTGACACATGTCGATGAACATCCACTTTGGACGGGTATGTTTCGAACTGTGCGTATTTAACAAACAAACCCACAGATGGCCCTCCCTGTATTTTATCAAAAAACTTAATTCTATAATTCTCTGTGTTCTATCTGTAATCTATTTGCATGTTGCCTTCACCTGCATTTGCATAGTCTTGTCTCGCTTATCAGTGCCCCTGTTTATCAGTTTTTGGTATAATCTTTTGGCCCATGCCTGCATACACACAAGTATATATAGTAATTAACTTGAGAAGCTATTCGCCGGAAATGTGGTCCCTTCTATGTATTTGATGTTCTCATCTTTTTGATGTTTCTGTTGAATTGCGAAATGTAAAGATACTTTGTAGGCTTGTTTATTTGATTGTTGATCACGTGACAGCATTTTGCCGCTCTAATTATTCGCGTATTATGTGTAAATTGTGGAAGAATTCCAAACTATAGTACGTTACACAGCTCAGATGATTAATGGATTGAGACAGCTAAAATACGTGAAATAAATAAAATTTACACTGTGCAACCAAGTTGATGTCAGGCTACATTCTTATTGTTCCATGAAAACTTACTGAATTTGAAGCAGGCTAGGACTAGGAAAACTAGACTGTTAAGTTTTAATTGGACTCACTAGAGCACTAATATATGCTTTTACCTTGCCTTTATTTTCACAGTAGTCAACGAATTTTGATAAGCAATTCCGTTGGGTTAGGGGGGTGGTATCTCCGAAAAGCAAATGGAGTTTTTATATAAAAGTCTACCAAAAAGACCATCGAACTGGGTGTCGTGAGACTAACAACGCGGCTGTTAGAAGCTCTGGGTATATAGGTATGTACAGGGTGCGCCAGAGAAACTTACTTATTTGAAAAAATTCCCGCGCGGTGTGTTGGGCGTGTAGAGGGGCGAGAGAGGGCACATCTGGAGGGGGAAGTTCCCAAGGTTGTTTCTCCCTCCACCCTCCCTTCAGTCAGTTGCCATCATGCTCTGGTCTAGAGAGCAGCGGGCCTTCGCAGTCGAGAGCTTCTTTTCTAACGGTCGCTCACTTGTTGCTACGCAACGTGCCTTCCGCGCTCGCTTTGAAATTCCTCCTCACAGACTCGTTCCTGGCCGGGAGTGTGGAAGTGTCGCTAAACCCAGAAATGGACTTCAACGGACCATTAGAACTCCGGAAAATGTCGAAAGAGTGAGGCAGTCAGTTGTGCGTTCTCCCCGGCGTTCGGCTCGCAAACATGCAGCTGCTATGGGAATTTCTGAAACCACTGTTTGACGAATTCTCCATGAAGACCTTCACTTTCATCCCTATAAATTGGCTGTTGTGCAAGAATTAACTGAACGCGATTTTGTTGCCCGTCAAAATGCCTGTGAAATGCTGGTTGACAACCTGCCTGAAGATTTCCACATTTCCGGCTGCGTCAACAAGCAAAACATGCGTTATTGGTGTGGTGTAAATCCACGTGAGCTTTCTCTGGCGCACCTTGTACATAGGTCGATATGTCGACATTAACTTAGATAGAAAATATAGGGACAGAGACATTGCTTACTGTAAGCCAGTGAAGCCGCGATCAATGCGGTGAAGATTAATTTAAAGTTGGTTAAGGAAACCAGAGCCAAAGTCAACCATCGACAACAGGACAACGAAGTCTCCCTTGGACAAATCCCGTGACACAAGAATATTTCTAAGAACGAAGCATCTGACGAGCTGGCGCTGCAAAACCACTATTAGGGACTTGCTCTTATTGCGGCTAGCCAAGCAACTCCTTGGTCCTTTATCTTAAATAGGTTCAAGAAAATATACCGTCTGTGTTACTGACTGGACATTGCAGACTCAGGCAACTCCTGAATATTATTGGTATCGTGAAAGACATGCAGGTTTTGTTAAATTGAGGAGGAAGCTTTCCTACACATACTTGTAGAGTGTGACAACCTTGCCAGAAGAAGGGCATTCTTCTTTGGCGGGCATGAATTATCGATATGTCATTTATCCACCCGACTGGACCCATCTGTATTAATTAAGTTTGTTGCCAATATTGGGATAATTGAGGAGGACTGCGTAAAAGCAGTTTGGATTTACTATAGTTACTAAAGTCGCAAAGTTGATGAACATTGTTGTTTTTATGGGAAAGTTTGATTGTAGTGTGTGTATTGAGGCGTTTTATTCCAGTTGAGTAAATTAAACAGATCTCCCATCAGATTGGTATACAAATCGTTCGTAAGTACTAAATTAAAGTAAATAATTATAGTTTAGTTGTCCTAGTTAAAAGCCTTAATCTTCGAAGATCTTGCGCTCGAGATACAAGAAATACGTACCCGCTATCTTTTGCCATCCTGATTTTTTTGCTAAGAAGTTTGTTTTCTTCTATATGTCACAAACTATTGTATTTAAAGCACCTAAATTTGGTCTACTGATCTTGTAAATTTGATATTGCTTTATAAACATTTACATTTTGCTCCCGATCGCTCTATTACACTTTTAACATGAATCAATACAGTTCTACAGTAATTACACTAAATCCCTGAGAAAACTCCAGGCCTCTCGTCAGGTCTGAAATCTAACACACTCCTAATTTAAAGTAATTGGATTGGCTACCTTCGGGACATAACTACTACATTTCTGCACTTCCCAATAAAGCTTAAGTTCCATCGATTTTATCCGAAATTATCGACTTCTTCGTGTAATTAATTGTAGAGGTATTCAAGAAAGATTGTTTAGTGGGGTGGGAGCCATTCCGAGTTTGTTTGGCGAAAATATTATGTAACTTGATAATAATAATGCTGCAATTTAGTGTGAAAAGGGTCTTAAATTTATAAATTTGTAACCATTTAGACGAAAGTCTCATTTGTTTTGCAACTGTTTCAAATGTACACAGGTTGGTTAATAAAGTGTGGGAGTAAGTCGCTATATCTATATGAGAGAATGGGATAAGATATAAACGTAATCAACCAACTTTATCTCCGCGTCTTTTGGTGGAATAAGATGTCTCTAACACTCATTAATTTTGAGATCTAGAATTTTATACTATTATAATAATCATTTGGGTGGCTTATAAAGCTGCCTCTTACAAATCTATAATGGTAGAAAAATTTAGAAAATCTAGGTACCCCAATATCTGGCGGCAACTTGGTTGCACAGTGTAATTTGTTATTATTTTAACTTGTTCCTTACATTTGTCATCCCAATTATTTATTGTAGCTCAAAATAGTTTAACAATTTTAACATAATTCGTGTCGAGATTTTTGCATGACTAACACATATTACGTTGTGGTACGAATTTAATAAACTTTGTCAAAATAAACTGGTTGCAAGTGCTTCCTGATATGGTGCTATAAAAAATGTACCGAGATGAAGCAGTTAATACTAAAAATTTCCAGAATCAAATTCTCAAAAGACCTCGACTATTTCACTTGATAACATATTTTATTTTGCAGATCTGGGACACAGCTGGTCAGGAACGATTTCGAGCTTTACGCACGCCCTTCTACCGCGGTACGGACATTTGTTTACTCTGCTATGCCATTGACGATCTCCAGAGTCTACGTGGACTAAAACAATGGCGCAATGAATTCATCAACTATGCAGACATTAAAGTTGAAAAATTTCCATTCATTGTTGTTGGCAATAAGGTGAGTCTGGGTGTTGGGTGAACTTTAAATTGTCCAGCAAATTAACAGCAATTGTTGCTCTCCACAGAATGACCTTCAACCGCGTCTGCGCCAAATCAGCAGCGAGGAGGTGCAGCAATGGTGCCAGGAGCAACATATAGCCTCCCACATAGAAACCTCCTCAAAAACAGCGACAAATGTGACCGATGCCTTTATGTTGGCGGTGCGGCAGTGGAAACACATGGAGTGCGTTGCAGAGGCAGAGCTGCGACAGCATGGCGACACCATTGATTTGACTAGACCCATACGTCTGATGCAGCGACGTTACTGCTGCACGGGCGGCGGGAATGGTAATGGAGATAATGATTATGGGGAAATTGCGGATGACGCCATGCAGGCGCCTGCCACAAGGTCGCGTCAATTGTTTGGACAACAGCGTAAGGCGCCGCCAAGTCATGAACGACTATAAACAAATCAGCGCTGTTGAACTTAGAAAAGTTTAAGTAAGATATTAATATGCATAATTTATATTTGTGCATGGAAATTAACATTCCAATCAAAACGGGTGGAAACCATCTTAAAGAAGACCAAATAATACAAATACCGAATTTGTATAAAAACTACTAAAAAGAACAACTTATAGCATTAAATGGCTATAACGAAAACTACAATGATATCTACTAAGTAATTTAAACAGGGTTGCAAGCTGGCAGGCCGACTGTTTTTAAGACCTGTAATGCATCCTTATACCGAACCAACATTTTGCTATTTGAGCGGGCACACCCCGAAAGTTTAGCATTTTCCACAGTTGTCATTCGAATTTGACAAAATCTTCAATAAATGAAAAGCTGATTTGATGAACTGGACACTGGATCGCTTAAAGTGACTCAAATTTATAGGAACAATTAGATGACTGTAGTTTTTGCAACAACAAATAGCAGGATTTGTTTTAAGGAACATTTTATAGATTTCTACAATGAATGGACAGTGAAAAAAGAAAAGATGAAATAATGCACCTTGTGATAGATAGCAGAGATGCGCCTTGACTAAACTAAAATCTATATGAAATCTTATACATATATAGTATAAAAATCTATAAAAGTAATCAAAATTATTTTCCTGACCTCCTTTATTTGTATATAAATTACTTGGTACCCAAAAATAGCTTATAAAGACAACTCAAGCGGTCCTGAACACTGCACTACAGGTACCAATCACTAACTAAACTCTAGTGAAATTTTTTAAGCTTGCAGCCCTGGTTTTGAAGCTATGTAGTAACAGTTTAAAAAAGCCATGCTTTGTTCTGATTATTTAAAAAGTTTATTTTTGAACCTAAACTAATTTAAATGAATATGTACAAGAATCAGAATCTGCAACAATTAAAAATTTAGTTTGCTTTACATGTAAATTAACTTGAATATATTGTTTATTGAACAAATTTACAAAAATAATAATTAATTGTTTGTGCCTTAAAATAGTAGTAATAATCAATATACCAAAAATTGAATTTGTGGTACATAATTTCCTTTAAAAGCAGCTGTTAGTTTTATAAGACCCCAACCCCCGAATAACAAATTGAAATAAACATTTTTGAAATAAAATTCGATTAATGAGAAAATAAATGTTTGAACTAAGGCTAATTGAAAATTTTAAAACTTAAATAGTCAATGCTAAAGGGCCACATATCATAATAATAGTAATTTATCAAAATCGGTTATCATATAGCCCCCATAAGACCGATTGACCAAAAATTCGTGTTACTTTGAAATTTCGTTTTGTACGTTTGTTTATAATAATATCGAGATCTAAATCGAGTTCCCCAGCACAGTAAAAAATTTAATAAAAATCGGTTGACTATATCACTTAGCCCGCATAGAACCGTTTTTTGTTTTATGAAAAAATCACAACCAAATTTGGGAAATAAATAATTTTTTTGCTGTGAGGGCCTGTGTGCGCCATCTTTTTTTATTGGAATATAATACTTTGAATGAAAACAAAATATTCATGCAATTTTTTTAAATAAAAAATGGCGTACGTAAAGTCGAGCGCGGACGACTTTGGGATACCCTGTACCACTAGGATACCACTAAAACCAAAATCAGAAGAATTTCTAAGCAAAAATTTTTTTTTTGACCGATCGTTTCTATGGGAGCTATATGATATAGTCAACCGATTTCTATCAAATTTGACACAGTGCTTTAATACCTTAAAAAATATCTGAGTGCCGAATTTAGTTCAAATATCTTTACAAACAGACGAAACACAACGAATTTTGTATAAAAAACGTTTTTTTGGCCGATCGGTCCTATGGGAGCTATATGATATAGTCAACCGATGTGATGAAATTTAGTACAGTGCATGGGAACTATAAAAAACTTTCGAATGCCAAATTTGGTTACGATACAAAACAAACGAATTATCCATCTAAAACATTTTCTTTTTTCGAGGTCGTCTGACACACCCCTATGGGAGCTATATACATAATTAAAATAAACTTGTGTCCTATGGAATAATATGGGATCTAATGTGAAAGTTTGGTTACTCTAGCTCTTACCATCTCTGAGATCTAGGCGTGCATACGGAAAGACAGACGGACATGGGTATATCGACTTCTCTATTCACCCTGATCATATTTTAGTTAACTTTGGAGTGTCTCCGACGTCTCCTTCTATATGTTACATACATTTTCGGCTTGCACAAACTTAATATACCCTTTGTACCATACAGTACAGGGTATAAAAGCTTAAGACAAATGTTTAATTGATTTTACAGAAAATTGTAAATTTTAAAGAGATAAAACAACATAAAAAAATAATACTAATAAACTCATAGATTAGTCAATATCTTTTTCATTAACTTATCAACCCGATTGCTGGTGTAAGTTAAGACAAAGTTCACGAAAATCAACTGATTTTTTTCCAAACAAATGTAGCTGACTTCTTTGGTCTTTATTTTTTTGAATCCAGTAAATCTTTAGTCGAAATAATTTAAATAAACCGTTTAAATATGAAGGAAATAAGAGATCCTCCAACGACTCACATACTTCAAATATCCATAAAAATTTTAATTTTCGACTTGGATCTACTACGCTTAGAGATTTATCGAAATCAGAAATTAGAAAATGCCACGAATCCTACAGGCCAATTAGTGGGCCGCTTTCTTAATTTTCTAAGCATTCGTAGAAGCTTCTCGCGGCATGGGTAGCTGCAACCATAATATCGCGTGGAGTACTTTCTGGTATCAAAGCTGTATTCCGAGTAGTCCTGTTTATGTTTCAAATTTTGCAATGACCATTACATAATTTATTTCTAACAAACTTTTAGCACTTTGGTATTTTGCCTAAGAGCAATAGTGTTAATGGGTTCTCAATTAAGTTCGCCATTTTAACTTAAATTTTTAGCTTGTTCCGGATTTAGCTCTTCAAGAAACTAGTTGGAGCAATTTTACTGAGGTTTTTGTTGCCTCAATTGAATTTGCTTTATGGGAACTAGGCTTAAAATTGCAAAGGCCAATTCCGCCAAAATAATTTTATATTTTCTATTGGGCTTATATTTAAAATGGGTTCAAAGAAGTTTTTACGTAAATTTGGCATAATGGAGACAATTCTCCATTGCCCCCAAATGAGAAGTAAGCTTGGCAAAACACTGCTTACTTCGGCATTAAATAAGCAGTAGATGTAGTTAGATAGATCCGGATTTGTACTTAGTCTAAGCCACACCATTAGATGTCATACCATTCAAGGACTCCCTCATATATGTACCTAGATAGCAAACTAGATCGGAATACGGAAGATCAACCACCATCGCCTTTCATACATATAGGAAAGCCATTGGACTAAAATAGGGCAAGTCTTCAAACATAGTTACACCGCCATTGTCAGACCGATCCTATGGAGATAGGATCTGATAATATTGAGGATAACTGCATTGCGAATGGCTAGACCAGAAACTACCAGCATTATCCTTTAAGACAACGAGGGCCTGGATATACCCATGGCTGGCTGCAAACTGAGACTACGAAGCTACTTCGCTCTCTTTGCATTCGTGGCCCGTATACTGCTGGAAAAGAACTAAGGAACTTTGCTGTCTTAATAGAGCTCAATGCTCGACCATCATCCATGCTATTACCGGACACTGGCTATAGGGAATCGGTGCATCCATGGTGAATACTCTCCACCATGCCTTCTGTAGGGTCACCTTTTCTGGCACTGCCCTGGACTGTGCAGGACAAGTCTCGGAGCAAGACTCATTTCATATGGGTAGACCGAGCCTAAAGATGCTGATAAAATCGCTCTTATATTGTCAAATGGAAATATTTAGAGTTTTCAATAAAATCAATCTTATTTTAATTTAAAAATTTACGCTTTAGTTTTATTAAAACAAATCTTTATTGATTATCATTTAGATCTTTAATACACTAAGTTTAACAATGCATCCCCTTAAGATATATACAAAATAACATATTCTCTTGCATATAGAGTATAACAATTCGCTGCTCTATCGTATGCTATGTACTATGTACTCTAAACCCAGCAAGATATATATAAAACATAAATCAATTAAACTTAGGGCAAACATTTTGGCTATGCAATGATGCAATAGCTGGGTAGGCAAGCGTATATCATTAGGTATATAATAGTATATAATTAATTTATGGAATCCTCGTTAGCAGACACTAAAGTATAGTACTATTTATGGAATTTGATCATAAAATATCACTTTTGTAGAGTTGCAGTTAAAGTGGCTAAGCTCACTTCTTCTTATAGCCATAAGAATTAATGGTATCGTACTCAGCGTCACACATCATTAGCAGCTGATACCATTGATCGCCATCCACACGGGGCAGCTCCAGAATGCCACCATAGCAGGTTGGCAAACACTTGGGCGACATGTGCTTGTGCAGCGACTCTCGATCTGTGGCATGGAAAATAATGCGATTTCGCAGCTTCTCGCGCAGGAAGGGCTTGAACAAAGCAAATACCACGTTGAAGATCTTGGGCTGATTTATAATATGTATGGCCTTAACGCGCACAGGTACCGAGTCTTGCAGCCAGTCGACAATGCGCTTGGCAAAAGGCGGAGTAAATTGCCAGGTCTGTTGCAAGCTCAAACCATCCATATCGAATATAACAACGGCACCACATATTTGTGTTTCCGGTTCGAGCATGGCTGCCTCAAGAAAGATGACGGCGCCCTTGAAGACCTCATCGAGCGTGACTTGCTTGTGCTTCCAGCGTTCTGGGTGTACAAAAAATAATGTTAGCTTCAAAATAATAAAACTTTTTAATGACTTAGTTAACTTACTGCCCAGCTCCAGTAACAAGATGCGTCGGCCAAGCTGATCACGATTTGGAAACACAGTGAGTATATTTTGTTTGAATATATTGGGCTCTCTGCTCGGTTTCAAATTGTCATAGACATCGGCATGCTTGACCTTAAAGGAGTAGTAGCGTTTAATCTGAAAAGAATCATAGTAGTTTAAAATGAATGCTGCCATCTGACGTATTTTATAAAGCTTACCAAGTCACGTGCACTCTCTGGATAATATTTAGTTGGACGCAAAAAACGTATCAACCATTGATCGTTATCCTTGGGGTAATGCAAGTCTGTCTCAGCTATAAAGTTGTAAGAAATAATTACAATTAGTTTTCAAGCATTATATTATTATTATCATCGTGTTTTAATTAAACAGAAATTAAAAGTTCAGAGTCCATAAGTTAATAACTAGTCAGCTGTTATTATGGCTGATCTTAACGAAAATTCGTTGCTAAAACCTGTTCAACTGGCGAAACCTCAATAGACATATTAATTGGGTTTTAGCTTAATATTATTTTATTATACATATGTAAGTACGGGTTGTGCGATCGATAATCATGTAAGCTTTAAGTACACGTCCAGGTTGTTCAACTGCTATATCTCTGTTATTAACGTCATGAAAACTATCTGTAAATATGCATGGGAAACCTTTAATTTACTAATGCACAAGACTATAGACCTTGTCACCAGAAAGATTCCGGAAATTGTAAATAAACGCAAAGTTTTTAATGTTCATCGTTATTCATTTTGTCTCCTTTGTGCCACCACTTTTCCAATCATTAATCAGTATAGGAGTCGGCCGGGATGTCCTTCAGCATCCTCAGCGAATTTTCTTTAAAGCCCTGAATTGTGTCGAAACGGGCTTCACGGAGTGAAAGCTGCATTATTGGAAACAAAAAAAAATTCACTTGGGTTCATATCCAGCGAATACGGTGGTTGATCGATGATATTGAGTTCGTGTTTGGCCTTATGATCATTCACAATTACAGATCTTTCGGCGCGAGCAATGCGTCTCATGCCCAAATGATCCAACCAAAATTAAACGTGCTGCTTTACGACTGACGTTTTGATTTTTAAATATGATTTCTTTTACTTTTTAAGATTATCAGTGGTTCAATGGTAGACGTCGAAGGACGTCCGGAACGAGACATGTCTTCCACCATCCTTAAACGCTTTAACCAGTCGTAGGATTGGTTTTTCGAGAAAACACATTAACCATAAGCTTTTTTTAACATTCGCAACGACTTCGCACACGAAATTTGGTTAAAATTTGGTGTATTTTATTAAAATACTTTGTTTAATATATTTCTCCATTATAAAATTCGCAAATACTACTGACTGACTTACAACAGGTGCTGTAAATAAAGTTTTCGACAGATCGAGCTAATTTTTGACAGGAACTATGCCAACTGAAAAAACCCAACAAAAAAACTGAAAAAAGGGCAGTTTAAATTACGATTTCCGAAAAAAATTGGTACAATGTACATAAGAATCACGAGCTTGACCAAGCAAGAAGTCTACGCGATAACCATCGTATAGTGTTAGCTGCAATCTCAACTGAATTTGTAAACAGATTAAAACTGCAACAGGATTCTTTGGAATACTGACCGCATTAAAGTGGTAACCTCTTAGGATAAGCAGATAGAGGGGATCCTTAATAGAAATCATCCCGCTGTTCAATTAGTAAATGCTCCACAAAAGTTTAGGTAAATGTTATGAAACGGTCAGGACTGTTACCATTCAGTAGACTGTGACTACTACTACAAGGCGGAGCTAAGGATGGCTCGAAGAAGGAACAATAGCTAACCAACGTCCGACAGACGTCATGACGTCGTCCATTTCAGACTTCACCTTTTTTTACCCCCTTAAGGGTTCTTCACAAAGAGGTGGGGCACTGCGACTGAAAGGTCTTTTGTATTGTACCATACTTATAAATTAAAACAAAAGACTTTCCGCAACAATAGCAGTAGGTCTTTTGTTAATATTGACCTAAGATCGAAGGGACTAGTCCGTTCTTTTCCCATGTGATAGGCTCTGTCCCATACCAGCGATGGGCAATCACAGAGAATATGTTTGGTGGTTTTATCGTCTTCTAGACAGAGCCTGCACTCTGAAGAGTCCGATAGGCCAATTTTCTGTAGATGGAACAGTGTGGTGGCCAGATATGTAAGCTACCAGTCCTCCCTGCTAACACCTTTTGTCTTGATCATCACCAGAAGGTTTGACAAGCGCTTTTGCTTGACGCAGCCAGGAGAAGGAGAACCAGTATCTCTTATTTTTTCCTGCAGCCCATTTGGTTATCATGGTTTTCATTTTGGACCAACCAATACCACAAAACGGCGCAGGATATGTAGTCAGGGTGGAGGCACCCAGTCGTGCTAGATCGTCAGCGATCGTGTTCCACTCCTGAGTGTCCAGGTACCCAACATAACACGACTTTGTTCCGGGCGGACAGGGTTTGAAGGAGATGATTCAGGATGATAATGCACTAATGGCAGCTTGGCTATCTGAATCAGAACTTGAGCGGTTTAAGAATATCTGCCAGGCCGGAAGTCCTCCAGACGTACCTTGTAGCCTACATAACCTAACTTTAATAGAAAATACTTCAATAAATACACAATAGACCATTTCGGACTTAATCTTGAGCGGATTAGGCCAATCTCCTAGACCAGAAGTCTTCCGAATGATGTTTTGTACCCCGAAAATGCTACAATGATCTCACTCTTTTGTTCCACAGTCGACCATTTTAGACTTCACCTTGAGTGGTCTAAGGTATTCTGCAAGATGGAAGAATGCGCCTTTCTGCAAATGTACCTTCTAGTCTATAGAACCTAGCTTTCATGGAAAATACTTCAATTATCCCACAGTTGATCGTTTCAGACTTCATCTTGAGCGGTCTTTAGCATTTTGCAACACCAGAAGTCTGTCGGATGACAATGTTTGTAACAGGCAGCCAACGAATGTTGCAATCCATCTAATCTAATTCAGGGCTGAACTCTCTAAACTATCTTTTTTAATACATATATAACATATATAGCTGACACCCAACAAATTGCAGTGTCTCATCGAGTAAAACAAGTTCTAAGAAACGTGTCTTGTGTCGGAAAATCCAACAATAAATAAATAAGCTCACTCCACTATTTCATAACCAACTAAACGAAAAAATCAATTCGAGGTATTCAGGCCTGTTCTAGATTTCGACTCGTTTTGAAAAGTCATAACGAGTGCATTCCGACAAATGGTGTTCTAGATTTCGACCGAGTTCGAATCCACTTCGAATCGTTTTCGAATCGTTTTCATTTAGACCAGCTGTGCAGAGCAGCTGTGTTGTTTATGTTTGTTTATATGGCGCTAAATTGAAATGGAAGCGGCATCATACCGCAGCCGTCTTTTAAAAATGGACACGTAGTAAAAATTTAAGCAATTTGTAGTTTGCATTTTAGTTTTAAAAGTATCAGGCCTGTTCTAGATTTCGACTCGTTTTGAAAAGTCATAACGAGTGCATTCCGACAAACGGTGTTCTAGATTTCGACCGAGTTCGAATCCACTTCGAATCGTTTTCGAATCGTTTTCATTTAGACCAGCTGTGCAGAGCAGCTGTGTTGTTTATGTTTGTTTATATGGCGCTAAATTGAAATGGAAGCGGCATCATACAGCAGCCGTCTTTTAAAAATGGACACGTAGTAAAAACTTAAGCAATTTGTAGTTTGCATTTTAGTTTTAAAAGTATAACATACAATTTTTCGCCAACTCTGTGTTTATTTTATTTTAGTCGGCAAATTATTTTAAGCAGCAGTTTCAGAGCCACCTTCAGTTACTTCTCTGCTACATTCCGCTTTGTTGAATTGTTGTTTGTTTATTTTCCATAAGCATTTCACAATTGTTTTGGTCATGCGGTTAATTATCATCGCTTAAACAGGCACATTTCTTTCTCACAGTCATATTTCCTGTAGTTGACATCGTTGGTGCTTGCAAATTTTCCAACATTTGACAACGTTGGTATTGTGTTTTGCTTAGCACTTCCTTTTTTGCTCCTTCAAAAATGTATTACTACAATTAACTAAAAAAAAGCGGATCATTTTAGTTTGTTTAAAAAGTGCGCCAAATTCCAAGCAAATTGCCAGCTGATCAGCTGATCAACCATCGATAAGTTCACTTGTAGAGTTACCACAAGTTTTCGAACATCCATTTTATTAATTTAATTTTTCTTTCTGCCAACATCTTTCTGAGAGACAAATATTTTTTATTTATTTACCAATTTTGTACAATTTATTTTATATACATATTTTAAGCCATCCATTAATAAAATTATCTTCGAATTTACTTGTGCAACACGACAACACGACTACACAATACACATTTCGAAGTTTTGTTTTGTCTAAATCCAGAACACCTTACTTTCATTCCACTCGTTTTGGTTTTGCATGTATACACAATTTTAATAGACATTTTTTGTCATAAGAATATTTAATGAAAATTAACCTTGATTCGTTGAATTGAGCACATCTAAATTTTCTTAAAACATTAATAAATAATACAAAATTAATTTTGGTGGCATTAATGCGTTTATTTAAGCAAACAAAGCAAAATACTTTTCATTTCGACAGCTGCAAGCCAAACTTTTCATAACGAGTAAATTCTTGTCGGAATCGAAATCTAGAACACCTTTCATTTCGATTCCGACACTTTTTGTCTGAATCGAAATCTAGAACATGCCTGATTAATTAGTATTACTGCTTACCCTCTAAAAGACGCTTTAGCTCCTGTACTGCCTCCTTCTGGCGTTCGGGTGTCTCGCGTAGCTCCGTAGCAGCTACTTCTTTGGCATGGGCTGACTCCTCACCCAGGTCGAACTGCAATGTAAAGTCGCCCAATTGGAGCTTGGGCAGCTCAGCTATTTCTGACATCATGGTAGGCACTTCTGTAATTAAAGTTTAATTAGACACAAGTTAATGACGTTAATCTCTATAGGAATGAACTTCGGAACTTAACTAAAGACTTCAAAGCCTCACTTAAAACTAATGACAATTAACAATTAGTTGCGAAATAATATTATACTATAATAATTACTTACTCATTTTGCTGTAAAGATATTTTGTTGATTTTTTTATTTTTAGTTTTAAGTGTCTTTTGAGAACTTTACAATACAAAGTTTTTTTTTACAAGTTTTTATTTGCGTTGTGACAAATTATGCATTTTGTTGTTTGTGTATAAACAAATGAAAAAAGTCATTAATAGTAATTTATTTGTTATTGAAATTATGAGCTCAAAAACTCGCTTTTGCTTTCAATAGAATTGCAATGATTTCAAATCTCTTTCCCTGCTCTTAATCCACTTGCAGTTTCTGTTTCTGGACCGGCGATTTCATTTAACCTTAACCCTGACATTGAGTGAGACGTTTTTTCCGTTCGACCATAATCATAAATAACGGTTGAATTCGCTTAGATTTTTTTTTTTGGCATATGGTTTCTTTTTTTTTTTGCAAGCTTTCAGAGTTTTGCATATTAATGAAGATTTTGTGTTTTAATTTGACAGCTTTGCGAATCTCGAGACTGATAATGCGGTTTTAATGCATTGTTTCGTTTTGAATACAAAAACGACCTTGAGTTTTTGCAACGATATTTGGGTAAAGTTTTTGCAAAGATCTTTGCAAATTTTTTTAATAAGAAAAACTTATGAAGACTGTTCTTTAGTAGAGTAAGGTTACTTTTGTAAAGAAATGTGTTCCAATGATAGCGTCTTTAGGATGAACGTTTAAAATATTTTTTGGCTTAAGTTCCTTTAGTTTATCCGTTTTTTTTGTATCCTAACTTTCACATAACGATTTTGTTTTAGTTTATAATATTTTTGGAAATTCAGAAAATGAACTTCAAAACAAATTAATTGCAATTCTTTATTTTAATTATGTGTTAATGAGGCTATGTTAATTTTTTTTAATTTGGTAGACCACTCAAGAACAAAAGTCAAAATAAACCTTTTCTTTTTTTTCATTATTCAATATCTTTCAAAAACTATTAATATTATCCGTTCTCCAGTAAAAAATTAATAAATATTTTTAAATATAATATATTTCAAATACTTTAGTGCACTTTAGTCGAAAATTTATCTTTATTCGATTAAAAAATCTAATGAAAATTATTTTTTAACTATATTCAACAAAGGTGAAAACGATACTAAAATATATTGCACCCGAATCGTAATTAGAGATAAAGGATGCATTTTTTTCTGAAATATATTATTTCAAATATTTACTTTTAGTCAAACAGCTCTGTTTTTTTCGATTATAAAAGTCTGAGTATCGACGATAGTCATTATTGGCCTTTCGACGGCTCTGATTGTAAGTGTCAGAAAAAATAAATCTTAAATCCTTTAAAATCTGTTTTAAACAATTCCAATTGCAAATAATAGTACTCAATAAAAATACAGGGTGGGCCATCTACATGTGACCCACGATTCTTCAATAGCATTTTTTTAAAAGGACAATTTGATTTTTTTTTTAAATTTCTATAAATCTGTAAAAAGATTTTGAGTATGTTGAGTACTGTTTTTCTAAGGAGGTCTTATAATTTTTTAATCTAGTCCATTTGTGTGTGACTACACATTCGATGATGCTGAATAAGATATATTTCGAAAGAGCACTAAATAACTTCACGTCTATGGTAATGGATTTTTTTTATGAAGAATTTTTTTTTTTTTAGTTTAATCACTTTAGTTTAAAAATCTTGTTTAATCTTTTATTATAATGAGTGTTGAATTGCTTAGATTTTTTTGCATATTGTTCTTTTTTTTCAAACTTTCAGAGTTTTGCGTATTAATAAAGATTTGTTTTTATTTTTTGACAGTTTTTAGAAAATAAAGACTAAAACTGCGTCTTAAATGTATTGTTTCGTTTTGGATACAAAAACGACCTTGAGTTTTTGCAACGATCACGAATATATTTTTTGCAAAGATCTTTGGAAATTTCCATACCGAATATCTTATGAAGACCTTTAAATTTATAAGTTATCACTTGAATGTAAGCGCATTTTACTTACAAAAATTCAATTTTTTTTAAGTTTTCAAAAAGTACTTTCAAATAAAAAGTTTTAACACTCATTTTAGCGAATGATATCTTGTTTTTTCCCCAAAAGCTCTAGACCCTTTAACAGGCCCGGATTTACCATATAGGCAGTGTAGGCAACTGCCTAGGGCGGCAAGAATTGGGGGCCGGCAAATTTTGTCGGAAACTTTAAAAACATGTACAATTCTTTTTCTGCATCAACCCACCGCTGGGAAATCTGGACGGCAAAATGTGCTAATTCGAAATTAGGACGCATAATTACTATGAAGTCACTGTCAGCCACTCGGTGGGGGCGTCAAATTTCGCAACTGCCTAGGGGCGCCAAATTTCTAAATCCGGGCCTGCCCTTTAACACTAACTATAAAGTCCACTAATCAAAATATGTAGAACTGAGAACGCAGATTTCCTTTACGGACACACCGATCTTTATCTTATTTAATTGGAATTATTTGGCCAACAGAAAAACGTTTTTTGAAAGCTAACTGATAAAATTTTTTGAAGTTGGTTTTGAAGGACAATTTAGGTATATTATTCAAAGAACTAGAAAACTTATCTACGCCGGAACTAATTTGGCGCTTAACTTTACAAACATACATATATACAGATCTTCCTCACATTAGATAGGTCAGTGATAAAAGACCTACTTAGTTTTTTGAGCAAAAGAAAAACCCACACTTCAATAAATATTTATACAAAAACATAAATAATGCACAAATATGTCTCGTTTGTATCGCAAAACAAACAAAAACTTATGAATTGTAAATTTTTGAGCTTCGCACAACCAAAAAAATACAATATAAATTGTTTAAACAAATGTAGTACACACAATAAAACACAAATCTAAAACTTGTTTTCGGAACGTCTCGGAGCTAATGAAGCGTGCTGGGATTGTCACGATGCGTGCAACACGTACTAAAGCGCAGATGAAACTGTTACGGCCAAAATCAATCTACAGAGATTTTATGCCAGGCCAAGAATCAAAACCGGTAACTCGCTGGCCAAGAGCTCTCTCGCGGCTCGCTGAACTTGAGCATGACATTCACGTGTACTACACACACAGAGAGCGAGAGAGCCAGAGAGCGCTGAATTTCGAGACTCTTGAGAGAGTAATAATGCAACAAAGCGCACTGGGAAATTATGTCAAAAATTCGACGAATATTGGTGTACCTAGTTCAACTACTACTTATGATTAAGTGGGGCTCTCCAAGCCGGTTTCTCAGCTGTTGTCGGGCCTGGGTTTTTTAAGCGCCTTATTTATAGGGCATACCGTGAACTTGGGTACACACAGTTTCTTTCATAAAATTACACGCTTCTGGTAATCGCATAACAAAGTTCATGTGAGTATTTCCTATGACTGTTTTGACCTTGAAATATTGGTTACCCATTCAACACGCCTTTAACACCAATTCGACACAAACCCTAGACATCTAGCCAAGTCACATTAACTGATTTTGGCTAATAAGCTTGAATGCTAGCACGTGTGGGACCGACATGGAAGACGCTTTTGGCGGCCCATTCATAGTTTTGTTTATTTCAAAGAAACTCTCGTTTTCTTCTGGGTTTTTTATGCTTGTTTTTTTACGTTTGTTAGGTTTTGGGTTATTGAACGCACAAGATATAGGTGCGAGCTCGAAACTGACTTTGAAGTTTATTTTTCAGTTTTGACAGCTAAGTATTATACACAATTAGCTTGTGAGTGATGGTTTAAAAGTTTTTAATAGTTACGGGTGCAAGTATTAAATAATTGGAGACAAGCTTAGACCATTTTGGGAGCATGCGGTTATTATGGAACGCAAATAAGGCCTGTCGAGAGAAAAAATATATCCTTAAAAACAACTTCGTGTCCCAAAAACAAACTTGTCAATGGCCAGGCCGGATTTACAGAGGGACCTTTTAAAAAAAATTTTTCTGTAATACGGAATGTCGTTCAAAAAATTTCACCAATGGGCCTTACAAGCCCTGACCACTTGTCTCAGACGGGGGTTCGGTGATTTTTACCCCGGGCCCGGAGATCTCGGAGTGGCCCGGACTCGAGAGTCATTCGGGAAGTTTTTTGCTTAAAAAAAATACACCCATACCTCGCTATACGGCCGCTCTTTATACGTCATTTCGCTATAACGGCCCTCTTCAATTAAGGCACGGTTTCGATTTACGGCCTAAAATGTTTCGATATAACGGCCCCACAAAACTTTTTTAATATTTTTTTTTTTTTGCGTTTGTATTGAACATTTTCTGCCGCTGTGACGTATTTTGACGCTAACGTCGCAACACAACAAACACGAAGCTTCATGTGTATGTCTTCGGCTGATAAAAAGAGATGCCGAAAATCAATCAAGCTAGGAACTAAACTAGTAGTATTACGTCGTATAGAAGCTGGAGAGAAAATTGTTGAAATTTGCAAGGCAATGGGACTTGAGAAATCTACCAGAAGACATTAAAAAAGAATGGAGGTATCGATGAATCTGCTGAAGATGTCACATTCCAAGCAAGCCGAGGATGGTTTGAAAAATTTTAAAATACATTTTATTTGCATAATTTGAAAATGAAAGGTGAAGAAGCTGGCGCATCTAAGGAATATTCCAACATTTTAAAGGGAATTATTGAAACAGACGATTATAAACCTGAAAAAGTGTTTAAAGTAGACGAAGCAGGGCTTTATGGAAACGAATGCCTGATCGCACGTATACTTCAAAAACTAAAAATCAATTACCCGCCATTTGGAGGTCCAATTAGAAAGCTTGGATGACTTAATCTACTTTCGAGGATTGGTTCAAAAATCACCTTTGTACAGAAGTGAAAAAATGTTTGCGAGACAATAACTTAACGCCGAACTTTCTGAGAACTTATAAGGGAAACCGATGGTAAATATTCAATTAAAGCATTTTGGAAAAACTAGAACATCAAGAATGCTGTTGACAACATCAGTGAATCATGGAAAGAATTGAAATTAACAACAATGAATGTTTCAAAAAATATATGGCCAGAATGTGTAAAAAGTACTGAAGCCGAAGTTAATTTCCTTCCTGAAATTAGGCCAAACATTTTGGATCTAGCACATGATCTCGGCTTTGAAGGTTTAAACGAACGAGATATGATTGATTTACTTGAAGCTGATAAGGAACTCCTTTCATATGGGGAACTCATTCAGTTGCAAGCAGAATCGGTATTTGATGAAAAAATGTTTTTATGTTTTTGATATAAATAAAATAAAAATATATGCCACATATTTAAAAAATTTGGAGCCGATCCCATTGAATTTGTATTAGAATACTTGATTCGTTATACGGCTTTTCGCTTTACGGTCAAGTTCTTGGAACGTATCTAAGCCGTAAAGCGAGGTATAAGTGTAAAGTCAATTATCATTCTACCAGAATTCGTGACTCCAGAAGAAAGCTTGACCGCAGAAGAAATTGATTTTAAAAGAAACACATTCCTTGTCATCATGGACTCAATTTTCGCTGGAATAGAAGATCGGTTTACTGCAATCAAGAACATTAACAAAATTTTTTTATTTCTGTGGTTGTTCCCTAAAATCGAAAAGGAAGGACTGCAGACTGTAGCGCTTGAATTCGCTAAAAAACATAAAAAAAAAATCTGCATTGCTTTGAGAATATACTCCACTTTGCCAGTATCAGTTGCCAGATACGAAAGATCGTTCAGTGTATTATGAAGAATAAAAAACTATCGAGTCTCAGGATTGGCAACTTTGTATTTGGAATCTGAGGAAGGTGAAATTCTAAGCATCTTGACGGTTATTGTGAAACAGATATAAGGCTAACTTCTACGGCCCTGACCATGAACAAATAACCACTATATGTTCAGAGCATGTATGTTATGTGTGTGAAATCTTTTTACTTTAGGAATTTACATGTTTTCTTCGTTTTTTTTTTGTAATCTTTCGTGAAACTTTTAAGAAGAAATTTGGATTATTTTACAAAACAACTAAGGGTCTCCGCCACCTGCGTACTAAGCATCCCAAATAACTTATAAACTTCCACATTCATTTTAAGACATACCAAACACATTATTCCCAGCAGTTGCCTTAATTTCAGTAGTGGTTATTGTGCTAAGAATTCTCTCTATATCAAAGCTCACAAAAGACTTTCAACCCATGTTTCCAACATTTGGGGGGGGAATAGCTTTTATAATGTGGGTGTAAGCCACAAAATACTTCTACTGGGCAACGGAGCAAGATATGGAAATGATTCGAACAGCTTTGTATGACAGTATAATGAGCATTGTTGAGGAAATCTTTAAGACCCTTAATGTTGATCGACAATATATGTAAATACGTTATAGGGTTTGTTCATTGCAAAAATTTGCACGAACTTGGTAGATTATATAAAAATAATATTACAATTAAAAGTATAAATATGTATTTATATTATACTTATACCCATTGCTAAGGCAGTCTAGTAATTCTAACTGCGAACAACTTTAATTAATATGCTTAAAAATAATTAAAATTAATAAGTGATAATTTTAAATAATGCCATTGTTAATATACCTGTTTCAAACAGCAAGTTACTTATTAACTATTAACTTGCTTCAAATCAAACCTGAATCTTGGTTGGCGAAGGTTTAAGAAGCTACCTATTAATCATTAATTAAGCGCTTGTACGGTAGTACGGTAACCCTAAAAGCATCATCTTGGAGCATCTCCTCCAGGATGGTTAAAGTATGCCACAATTACCTTCAAACCCTGTCCTCACGGAACAAAGTCGTGCTATGTTGGGTACCTGGACACTCAGGAATGGATGGTAACACGATCGCTAACAATTTAGCACGGCAGGGTGCTCCACCCTGACTACATCTCCTGCTCCTTTCTGTGGTATTGGTTGGTACACAATCAAGACCATGGTAAACAAATGGGCTGCAAGAGAACATAGGAGATACTGGTTCTCCTTACTGGGGCTGCGTCAAGCAAAAGCGCTTGTCAAACCTCATGGTCTTGGCAGAGCGGATTTAAAGCTCCTGGCAGCATGACTATCTGGCCACCACACTGTTAGATACCATCTACAGAAAATTGGCCTATTGGCGGAACCTTCAGAGTGCAGACTCTATCTCGAGGACGATGAAACCACCAGACATAGCCTGTCACATGGGCAAGGAACGGATAAGTCATCTTAGGTCAATACAAACAAAAGACCTACTGATATTTAAGCGCAAAGTCTTTTGTCGTAATTTATGGCTCTGGTACAAAAGATCTTATGGTCGCAGTGCCCCACCTCTTTGTGAGGAATCCATACGAGAAAAAAAAAAACCCTTAGAAGGGCTACCCAAACATTTTCATTTTTGCATTTAAATTTCATATGGGATCCCACAGTCATTGAGCATACATTATAATTGAAATATAAACTTATTCGCTACCGTTACCAACTTTATGAGCTTATATAAAGCACTTAAAAAATAAAAATGTATTTTTAACAGTGTAACAGAAACGGCTTCCCTAGTAAAAAAAACCCATTAAACTAGCAATCCGAGAGACTGCAATGTCAACATTATTGCATGCCCTTCATGTACTAAAAAGTATCTTCACAGTAAAACTGAAATAAATGCTGAAATCATTTAATTGCTTGGAGAAGGACAAGTGAGCTCAATGTAAAAGGTGTGTTGACCTCAGTAAAAAAAAAAGTTTCAACGTTTAATTAAAGTTGAAAAAAAAAATATGGTAACGTATGCAAAATGCTTTTAAATGTAGATTTTCGCAATTTCAACTCAAAAGAAAATCGTCAATATAACTATTTTCATAACTTTCATAGTGTTGAGTAATGCTGCAACAACGAAATAAATAAATAAAACTCAAAATAACCAATCGGTTCTAGAGTTTTTGGAAACAAATTAAATTCAATGCGTTACGGTTAATTAAGCAAAACGTGCTGAATATTTTTGAACCAATTTTTTGTGTTAATCCCTTTACAATCAAAATAGTAATTTTGAATAAAAAAAATGTTCATTCGATAATGATTTTGATTGATAATTTTAGCTTGTTCAATCTTTTTGATTTGTTTATTTTATACCTAAAGTGAAAGATCCGTGCGTTTTGAAAATGGCTCGCTCAATTGACAGACTAGGCTCCAGCTTTTATCCGATGCTGTAAGAGAACTGAACTTCTAAACGGTAGTATTTGCAAGAAAGACCAAAATTTGTTTCCATTATTTTAAGAGATATCTGACGATTACGAAAAACTTTCATCTATCTATTGATCTCCTCCTATCTACACCATTGCTCAGGTTTTCGGAACAACGCTTGCTATATAACATAATAATTTCGGGACGTCAAATTAAGACAAGTCATTATAAATTCCAAATTATACTGAGATTGATACTACGCGGTACATCATCTTTTATAAAAACAGATGACCAGGGCCATAGAACGAAAACCCGGGCCGCGGGGGAAATTTAACGGACACACTATTACACCTTTAGCTTGAATCATTTTATTACGACAGTAGTTACAGCGGGCCCCTGAAAAAACTCCGGGACCGTGAGAGATACCCCCTCCAAATCTGTTCTTCGGGCCTGTGGATGACAGTCCAGAATCTTACTGAAAACGCAAAGCATTAAAACATGCTAAAGATCTTTCTCATTTAAATTGCCTAAGTAACGAGTTGTTCAAATATTTCGACAATGATTTTCTGAAATTAATGTTTCGTCCATTTTATTTTTTCGTTAAAATTGGTTGCTTTCTGGAACTATTTTTTTTCGTACTGTGTAAAAAGCAAAATGATTTATAAATGCTTACCAAGGAGCTTAGTGGACGGCGGCGTCGTATTCTGCACCGGCAATTGGCTTAGAATTGTCATTTTGCGGCAAAGTTCAATTGAAAAGTTCAAAAAACGCGTAATTTTTATTTTTTTGGCTTGAATTCGTTTTGAATTTCTTTTTCTACTATACTTTGCTTTTATTCACAAAAATTAAAGTGAAAATGCGGCAAACAAGTAACACACAGCTATGAAAATAGGTCAATGTCAGTGAATTTAATCGACTTTATATGCAATTTTCATAATTTTATGCAATTTTTGCTCCGGTTTCCGGTTTTAAACGCACGCTCTGAGTTACAATGACCTTTTTTTTGCAAGATTCAATTGAAAATGCAAGAGGCAAAGAAATGGAAAAGGGACAAAAACTGACAGCTGCAAACAGCGCACAGTGGGGCGATTTGCACCATCTAGCGAAAGAAAACGAAATTTTAAAGCACGAAAAGACAATTTTTGTTTTATGTAATTGAAAATGTTTTTGGTTTTTTAAACCAAAAATCGAGATTGGAATTCAAATATATTTTTTTAATTCAATGTCGCATTTGAGGCGATCACTCACACTTACAACCCAAAGGCACGAATGTCCAAGTAGCGAGGCAAAAAAGTAAAAATACCCGACCGAGTATGACAAGTAACTAGACTGAAAATTACCTGCAGTCATGTTGTTTTGAAAAAGTTTGTGAAAAAAAAATTCCATTTAAAATCATAAAAGATAAAGTTTTAGATATTGTCAGTACAATATACAGGGTGCGCCATTTGAATGTGGTCCATGGAAATATTGAATAACTTTGACAGATTTCAACCGATTGACGTCGTCGAACACATATTGGAAAGGTTATTGCATTACAATTTTAACCATGAATCGATTCACGCCCAAAGAACGCGCGGAAATAGTGACAATGTTCATTAAATGTAATCGTTCAGTTGTTGCAACACAACATGCGTATCGTCAAAAGTATCGAGGTCGTTCTGCGCCTCAAAGTGACACTATTCGTCGCTTAGCTTCAAATTTCGAGAATCACGGGTCTGTAGCGGACCGTCCACATTCAAATCAACCACGTCCTCGACGATCAAATGAAAATATTGAAGCTGTTCAACGGAGTGTTGCAGAGAATCCTTCTGTCTCGTACCGCTGCCGGTCTCAGCAACTAAACATCAGTGGAACTACTTTGAGGAGGATTCTGAAAGATGATCTGGATATGTTTCCATATAAAGTGCAGTTAACCCAAAGATTTTTGGAAACAGACAATCCGCGACGCGTGGCTTACGCCAATAACGTTATTCGAGTGAGTGAATCGGAGCCCGATTTTTGGGAGCGAATTTTAATGACTGATGAGGCCCATTTCACGCTATCTGGCACTGTAAATAAACAAAACTGTCGCATTTGGGGGAAAGAAAATCCTCATACTATCCATCAAACTCCACTGCATGATCAGAAAGTGACTGTTTGGGCCGGTGTCTGCTCAAAAGCCATCATCGGTCCGTTCTTCTTCAGAGTTGGGGAAACTGTCAATGGGGATCGGTATCGATGGATGTTGGCACACTCTGTTTTACCAGAAATGCGTGAAAAAGGTCTTACAGGCTTTTGGTTTCAACAAGACGGCGCGACATGTCACACCGCGAAATCAACGATGAACCTCTTGCGTCAAAAGTTCCCAGGACGTGTGGTATCGAAAGGGGGGATATTGACTGGCCACCGAGATCGCCCGATTTAACGGCACCGGACTTTTTTTTGTGGGGATTTTTAATAAGCAAAGTGTATGCCAACAATCCGAAGACTTTAGACGAGCTTAAGGACAATATTCGAGCCGAAATCACTGCGATATCACCCGAGATGCTGGCAAATGTCATGGAAAATGCCAGAAAAAGAGCTGAATTTTGTATCCGCAATAAAGGAGGTCATTTGATTGACGTTGTTTTTGGCAACTGAATGGAAAATTGTAAAGCTTCTAATTTTATAAAAATAAATAGTTTTTCAAAATCGATTGAGAATTGTTCAAGTTATTCAATATTTCCATCGACCACATTCAAATGGCGCACCCTGTATATTTGCTGATCTTAAGCTTAAAAGAATCTGAAACTTTGATATTTATTTTTCAGACAGCTTTTTGGTTTTTTTTGATACCAAAAACAGTGCAAAACTTTGGTCACCCTTGAAGATATAACCACTTTTTTCAACACTCTTTTGGACAAGAACTCCATACTTTTCAATGTCAAGGTTCTCGTCTCTCTACGCTTTGACTATTATGTATTTATGTCAGACAAAGTAGATTTGTCTGCAACAAAGTGTCTTTTTTAACAAAAGTTTATTATTAAGGTATATGTTGTACTCTTTTTTTGGTATGCCATCTGTATGACAAAAGAAAGAATTGAAGATGTTAAATGATCAGCTTGTGCCTTATGAGATAGATTATTCAATTCCTTACCTAAAAGTTTTTTCTAAAATTTAAAATAAACTTGGCATTGGATGTAGAAGTAAAAAATCTTCTCGCATGATAATTCTGCTTCTGGTCAGGTTCGAATATAGAATAATATATCTACCTAACTTTTTTCAACTGCCGGATTTGCAGGTGATGCCTTGATAAATGACGGAGATATGAAAAAAACCGCTTTACGAATTTTTTACCTAAAGTTCCAGTTCGGACTTAATTCGAATTTAATTCTTTTTTTTTTTCTCTAGACATGGTTACATTAGCCATAGATACTGATCAACTTTGAGGGGTCATGCCTTCATTCGCTTTTTACATGGATTTGCACGAACTTTTTTTACCTTGAACACTAATTTTTAAGATGTTGGCAACCCGAAAACGGTTATTCATACGATGATTATAACCTGTACCTCTAGGTACAAAGGGTATACTAGAGCCCAGCTCCCCTATGCCAAAATGTTTATTATAACTACCATGCCCATGTCTCATACAGCCACTTCAGTTTGAGAGAATATAAATCCGCATTTTAATTTTTACGATTCGAATTTTCGAGAGAAATTTTAAAGGGTATCGTTTTTTTTTATAGAGTTTCTTGGCGAAAAGGGAAAGTGGATTTCACTTCCAGATGGAATATTTATTACAAGAATATAATAATATTATAATAAATTCAATAATTATTTTATACAATATTAATTTTTTTCCACCCTAGATTGGCCTTAGCGACCACTGTGCAGCGCAGCAACAAGTAGCTATTATGTATTGGTGCTTTCGCATGAACAAGTACAGACAGAGGCATTGAATTTGTAATGATGTAAGGCACAAAGAAGACATGCGGATAATTATAAGCGGTAAAGAGTAAGTGCAACGAACGGGCGCAATGCAATTAAGCAAAAATTCTAAATACAGTTTACAACACGCGCTTTTAATTTAAATGAGAGCGCGGAATGGAACATAGAAAGTTTTATTTTTAGGTTTAAAAAAATGTAACGTATTTTTAAACTTGTAGAGTTAAAGAATTCATTAGGTTAGTCCAAATGAATGCAGAAATGAGAAGTATTATATTTGATATTTAATATTTAGCATAAATAGCTTTTAAAGACTCGTTCGTTGGCATCTCAAAATCCATTTTATTAAATATGCGTTTAATCTCGAAGCAGAGTAAGTGCTATAAATTATTTCTCCACGTAAGCGCTTCCCCTTTGCACAGATACATTTCATTTATGCTTTTGACAAATATTTTTAATAAAGTTATATTTTTGGGTTGGTTATACGCATTAGGGCGGGTAAAATAACTTTGGTTAATATTGACAGCGGGATGATAACACTGCAATACAATTCAAGACGTTTAGCCTATAGCAATAAAAAAAAGCACATTCGGCTTTATCTATATGTAATAAAATATAAATGTTTTTATTTTAAGTATATGAAAATTTAATGGTACAAATAAAACAGATCTTCGAGAAGAATTTCCTGTTTATTTTTTTTTTCTTTGATTAATTGATTTGCAATTTAAAAAAATAATAATCTTTGTACAGATTCATATATATTAAATATATACATATATAAATGATGTACCCGTTGTGTAGAAAGAACTTACCCGATATGTATGGCGTACGGCTAATCCAAGAAAGACAATACTTATAGAGACGATGATTTTGTTTGTTTAGCACTTGTTAGAATACGTCTTTGAGTTTGATGTATTAATAGATCTTAACTTAAATCAAATTCACAACTCATTTCATATAAAATGACATGAGCAGCCTGCACTTTGACAAGTCTATTTACTAGGTAAAACTTTGAAATACTAAAAATATAATGCAGCTTGACAAACTATTTTATACCAGTTTTTATGTACTTGCTATGTACAAAGTGCTTACATATGTGAATGTATACAAAACGAGTGCTTAGGATTTTACTTGTGTCAACAAAGCTACATAGAGCATGCCCCCAGTTTGAAAAGGCTATAATTATACTTTATGAGTTAGCCGTAAGCATTTTGAATAAAATGTAACATTAAAAAAAATATATTTTACAAACCGTTTTACTATCTAAACCATTTCCTTTTTGTATTCAAATAACATTGTTATACATAAGTGATTTGAATTCACTGCGTTATAGTAGTCATGCCTTCTAAATTTTAATGAAAATGGGTCGGAGCATATTTACTTAATTTGAAATATATGCATTATCTTTTTCTTTTTGCTGTCGTATTTATAATTGTCCACAATCACTTTCTTAAATACCCATGTTTTTTGCACAGTGTACGATTGTCAATTCTATTGCTGCCACTGCTTCATTATAGTTGAACTTTAAGACACACACTTAGCTCTGAGTCTTAATCGCCCTGACCAATGTGTAACTCGTTTTATCTCTAACGAAAACCGCAATTGTGTCTGGACTGACACTTTTATATCTACTATATATAATATATTAAATAATACATATTTAATAACTTTTGAAGTTCAAATGCGTGATCTTACGTTTACGTCTTCTAGATCATTAATATTTCAGCACCTGTAATTACCGTCTGTACTCAGAAATACGACTTGCGTGTCTTCGTTCAAATGTACAACTGACGGATAATGCAAACTCATGGTTTTTTGCTTCGAAGCTTAGGCAATTAATTAAATGTCTAAATTTAAAAAACATTTCAATTTTAATTTCTTACGTTTTTTTTTATTATACTCTTTAAGAGGGTATATGCATGTTGGTCTAGTGTTTATAAAAACATATAAATACAAAGTTAAAGCATATTTGACCGTTTAAAAATTAAATATTAGAACACAAACATTATCTTTCAGCGGTGCGCATCACTCTTTAAACTGGCATGCAAGTTTGAACTGCGTAAACAATCTGAGATGTGCGAAAGATCTATAGTAACAGTATCGATATTTTTCTATAAAGGTCTCTTTCGATTTTGATACTATTGTCATAAAACATGGAACTAAAAAAATAATCTCTGGCTTAATAACCTAGGTTAAAAAATTATGAAGATTAAAATTTCTGATAGCCATACATTTACGTATAGTATATATGTTATCTATTTACATTGCTTGAACAATTTAATTTTTAAAAATAAGCTGCCGGTAAATAAGTTTTCTAGTATTATATGTATTAATAACAATTACGATCTTTTGCGATGCACATTTTAAAATATGTTTAACTTTAACATTAAGCTTATTATCTTATAACTAACTTATTTAATTACGCTGTAGTTTGTATTGTCGAGTATAAAAAGTACATTTCAATAAACGAAAAATTGGAAAATTGTGCTTTAAGTAGTACATAGGATAACTTAGTAACAATTGTTGCTATACATGACTTACATTAAGAAAAAGCGTTACAAATCAGTGATGTAGATACAAAGCTAAGACTACTTATGCTAAATATATATAAAGTCAATAATATGTCAACGATATTCAATTCTAAGTCTTTAGTGTCATTCACAAGTTGGTTGATTATTTCGTTTTAAGTACGTATCAAGTCAAAAGGTTCTATATACAGATAAATTAATTAATTATAATACACACATAAAAACTACACACGATATTTAAGAATCCTGTTGTTTTTTTTAATGCGACCACGAGACCGTGACTCACTCTGCCCATGCAATCATTTTGGTCTTATTTTTTCGTACATAAACTTTTGCAAATGTTTGTTATCTGGTTGCATAAGTTTCTTCTTGTTGAATTCGAATTGCGCTAGTGCAAATTCATACAGATTGTTTTCCATTTGCCATATCTTTGATTTCATTATGGTTTGAACAGTTGCTTCGCTGGGCGGTAATTTTGAGGAGGTAACACGTAAATGAGATTTATTTGAGTTTTGATAATGTTCGCGAAAACCACGGAAGATTCTGTAACAAAAAATATACACACATTAAATTTGTTTATATCACTTTGGAATAGTAGTTATTTACCTGGGCAACGAACGTTCAAGCAGATCCACAAATTCAAACATCTGTTCAGTAATCCCGACTAGAAAGTATTCATTCACCAAATTTCGCTTGGCTTGATTTAAAGCCCAATCGCTACCGGGTTCCCTATACAATTATGTGTGTTACAATTTGAATTTACAATAGATTTTTAAATAGACATACCAGCACTCGGCAGCGTGACCGCAAAAGAAGGGTATTTGTAGCCACATATTTTTGGGATCACAGTCGGCTTGTTTTTGAACAACGCATTCATCAAAAGTCTGTTGATGGTTTTGAAAGTAAGGTAAGGTGTGCATTGGAAAATGTAAATGCATTGGACTTACAATTTTGTTGCCCGCTTTTTTACGTACTAAATTTGGTCTATAATTATCTCCGTAGCGTAAAAAATAATAATATGAGACAAGTCGATCCAAAGGTTTACGCACTAAATTAATATATATGGGCTTGTGGGCGATTTGAAATCTGAATATACAGTGTTAAATATTGCATTGCTTACAGACAAGGCTTTTAACTTACTTAGAAAAATCCAAATAGGCCATGTGTCCGTGATAAAGGGCCGGCTTTATTTCATGCCACTTGGTTATGTTGCGCACTAAACTAATCTATTAAGATATAAAAAAGAATAATTTTATTTAGTGACAAAAATAATAATAACAAATAAAATGTTCCAGGTTCTAAGGATCAAATTACCGAAGATGGCTGGGATGGCTTTAACAACATACATATCATAGAGCACTCGGATTCTATACTCTATAACTCTATGATGCCACCAATTCTGTATAAGTGTTACATACCTGGTTTGGCAGTGAAAGAACATGCATATTTGCCGTCACATTGATATGCAAGACATGGAATTTGTTTAGTTTGCAGAGATCATAAGCAATATTGACGAAACTGGTAGAGCCAGTTTTTGGCACTCGGTTATATAGCACCACTAATTGTTCTTCATAATCGAAATTATCCAATGTTGGATGAGCAACAGCGCCTGCCAGCACAGACTCTGCTGTTGGTGTGCCTGCCGATAGTTTTGATAGCGGCTTAAACCCTGTAGATTTAGAATAATGATAGATATAAGTATATGCCTTATACACATATGTACACACATTACAAATACACACCACTTATTTCTATTTCAGACCAAAGCAACCAATAGCCAGCGCAGGTTATGATGATAACGCAGAGGGCAGCAAGTAGGTGCACTGGCCGTAGCAAGGGCAACATTTTGCGTAATTTCTTATGCATGTTGCTGCTCATTTTGTGTTTTTCATTAATAATGTACCGCGTATATGTACATTTTATTGTTTATTTTTGTTGAACAACAACTTGGCTGCCTAGTGCAGAAAAGCAGCTGTGTGTTCAAAGTAGTGCTGGAAAATATTTCAAAGTGATATATATTTATATCGATAGCTATTAAGCGAACTTTTTAAATTTAAATATATTTATATGTCTTTAGCAATTATGGTTCAACTAATCAAAAATTTGAAAAAACTGCTTTAAATTTACAATTGAAAAATTCATTTTTTACTTTTTATTTATTTATTACTCTTTTTAATTTTAATCGATACTAAAAAGTGCCTCCATTGTGTTAGCTATCGATAGTAGCGAAATAGCATCACAATTTTCGCATGCCGCGCAAAAAGTACAGTGTTAAGCGTTGCTTTTAATTTTTATCTTTGCTATTTATTTATTTAAATCATTGCACAATGTCTATGGCTAATTTTAATTTCGCGTCAATGGCGGCACAATTGTCTGCAACAGATGAGGAGGGTGTTGCATTTCAGGATAAAACCTTAACGTGGGACACCGCCGAAGATGGTAAGTGCACAGACCCGGCGTCAGCCGGAATTCATATCATAACTTGATGTTAACTTCCATATTTCACGGTGCAGTAAAAGATGTTGTGCAGGCTTTGAACAACCAAAAAAATGTGCATTACCTTAAGTTAGATGGCAACACATTGGGTGTTGAGGCAGCACAGGCAATTGGCGAGGCGCTTAAGAAGCATCCAGAGTTTCGCAAAGCATTTTGGAAAAATATGTTTACGCGTCGCTTGAAAACGGAAATTCCGCAAGCACTGAAACATCTTGGCAATGGCTTGATTGCAGCTGGCGCTAAGCTGACTGTTCTGGACTTGAGTGACAACGCACTAGGTCCAAATGGTATGACTGGATTGGAAGACTTTTTGCGCTCAAGCGTATGTTTTACGCTGCAGGAGCTACATTTGAACAACTGTGGATTGGGCCCTGAGGGTGGGCGCATGTTATCGCAGGCACTGTTGGATTTATATGCCAATGCCAAAAAAGCCAGCTCTCCATTGCAGCTTCGCGTTTTTGTAGCTGGACGCAATCGTTTGGAGAATGTTGGAGCAAAGGCTTTGTCCCAAGTATTTGAAAACCTCAAAACCCTAGAGGAAATAAGCATGCCACAGAATTCCATTTATCACGTGGGCATTGCTGCACTAGCCAAAGGATTCAAACATAATCCATATCTTAGAGTGCTTAACATGAACGATAATACCTTGTCCGTTAAGGGAGCTTCAAGTATTGCAGATATTTTACCACACATGCCGCTGTAAGATTTATTGTATTGTTATGCCCTCAAGACTCCATCTTATAAAATTGAAATTTGTTTTTTAGACTCCGAGAGATCAACTTTGGCGATTGTCTGTTGAAAACTAACGGCGCCTATGCTTTCGGCGAGGTCTTGATGTCCAATAACGAGCATCTGGAGGTTGTAGATCTTGGCTTTAATGACATTAACTCTGACGGCGGCCTATTGCTGGCAGCAGCCATGAAAAACAAGGAAAAATTAAAAACCTTGAACTTGGATGGAAATTGTTTTGGTAAGGAGGGCTGCCAACAGATTAAGAACGAAATGGCATCGGCTAAGCATCCTGAGGCCTTGCAAGAATTTGAAGAAGATCACTCAGAGGACGAGGATGAGAATGAAAGCAGTAGAGAGGATAATGCTGATGGGGAAGAAAATCAGGGTGAATACAGTTCAGAATATGCCGAAGAGGAACAAGACGATGAAGAGGAAGGAGACTATGATCATGAGCATGCCAATGATACCACCGAGGAGGCAGAAGAAGACGACGAAGAGTATGCCAATGCCGCAGACGAGACAGCCTACGTTACCATGCCTGCTTACAAAACTGCGGTAACCCAATAGCATAAAAAAAAAACATCAAAATATTGACATACATTCTTTTAACAGATTTTCAACGACAGTGTCAGTTCTACCGACAACGGCAACAAAATCAGTGCGGAAGAGTTTTGCTTAGGCCAAAAACCCTTCACATTGCAGCAGTTTGAATCTTTGGAGTCCAGTAACAAGTTACAAGCTCTGCATGATATAATTAATGTAAGTTTTGCATGTTGTTTACATATACTTATTTCCCTTAACTTTTTAATTTTGTACAAGCAGCAATTCAATGAAGACAACCATTTGTTGCTGCTTATTTTTACTACGCTTAAGTGCGCGCATTTGGCCAAATCATCCAAGGCAGCACTTGATTTGGCTGTAGCTCTATATCAAGCCGCCTTTGACTATGCCATAAAAACTAAGCAAGAAGCGCGTGTTGTAGACTTTTACCTTAAGCAATTAGGTTTGATGCACAGCGAAGAACCATTTAAGCCCGACTATGATGTGAAGAGCTGCCGTTTTGCCCTGCGTGAAGCTATAAGCAGACAAGAGTTTGCCAATGAGAACGTTAAAAATACTTTCAAGGTATTCCTCGAAAAACTTGATTAGATATTTCTAATATTAAGTTAAACATTGGGTCATTTAATTGTCATATGAAAATCACTTGTTCCATCAATTTAATAAACTTTAAATGATATAAAAAAATCTAAACTGTTTTTGAAAACGAAACACATGCTACGATCGACTCAATCTTAAATTTGGGGTTACATAATTGATCGGGATTTTTTACACAACAAATTGGGCCAGTTGCAATGGCGATCAGCAATGGGATGTATTCTGTACCCAGTGATCAAAAAAAGAATTTGCGCCAAATTTAGCTTAGGTGTGTCGAGGATTACAGGTGATTTCAGGAAAATGTATTTAGGGTATAGTGTCTTTTAAAGAGTTTTGTAGGCTCAGTGATTTGTGAACTCTATGTATATACAGTATGCGGGGTCATTCAGATGTAAGTGTTTATACGAATATGGCTCAACATTTAGCGTCAGCAAAACACCCTTCCGCCTGTACCGAAGGCCACAAAAAGCTACAATTCCACCGAAGGGCTCAAGTATACTTACTTTTACATTTTTACCATGGAAAGAAAAGCTTCACTCATTTCCAATATATCAATTCATACAAATGTTTCTTGTTAAATACAATTTATTTACAATAAAAAAACCATTGGGATTAGCATATATTAATATATAAAAAACACTAAAGAGATATTTAGTTATTGGTGTACTGCATGAATGTTTTGAAGATTTTGGTACTTTTTACTTACAATACAATGAAAATCAAGCTTTTTTTTTTAAACATTTAAAATAAATTACACTGTAGGGATGATGTTGGATACTTCCAACAGCACAAATTCAAAAATGAATATATGTAGTATGTTTGTATCTTATTAAAACTGCGCTGTTTTACATATAAATACTTTTCTCCATAGAAGTATGTAATACATATGTTTTCTTTTTCTTTGCATTTTAAAAGTAAAGTTTACATTACTCCCCATCAAGGTTACGTTGGATATAAGATTACTCTTACAAAACACGACAGGCGAGCCCATAAAAGAGAATCAATGAAGTCACAAACTAAAACTTTTTCTTGTATTTACTTATGCTTCAAAATCGGAATCATCATCATCTTCGATAATCTCAGCATCATCGTCGCTACTATCGAGAACACGAGTTTTCTTCGCTGGTGCTTTTTTGGGTTTGGAAACGCCGCCACTGCTATCCTCATCACGAGTACGCTTGGCTGGTCGTTTGATAGGCGTGTCATCAATATCCTCCACATCATCAGCATCAGATGCAGGCTGAAAGTCGTCTTCTTTCTTTGTTGTTTCTCCTTCTTCGTCTGAATCATTAAGGAATGAGTAATTGATCTTCTTGGATGCCGCGCGGCGACCAGGCCTATCGGCGCGTGGTTCGACACATATTATATCATCATCTTCATCCTCCTCATCTTCTTCTGGCTTCTTGCTTTTAGTGAAACTAATTTTCATCTGTTTTAGACCATCACTTTCCTTCTTTTGGCGAGGCTTTTTGGCAGCTGGTTCCTTTTTCACACCAGGATCCTTTTTTACACCGGCCGCTTTCTTATCCTTTGGGGAGGTCTTTGTACCGCCTTCAACAAGAGCATCAAACTCATCGATCTCTTCGCCACCTTCTTGGTTTTCAGTCTTCACTTTCGTCGCTTTGGCCTTGGGCTCCTTTGGCTCTTTGGTTACTTTGGCTGCTAATTGCACCTTCTTTATTATTTCTTCAGTAACCTTAAATTTGACCTTTTCGCCAATTGGATCGGGGAATATATCATTGTTATTTGCAACATTCTTTTTGCCCCTGCCCTTGGCAGCCGGCTGCTTTTGACCCTTCAAAGCCTTGGCTTGTTTAAGATTTATGCCCAGCTCGTCAGCACGTTCCTTATCTTCAACCTCGTCAAGCTTCTTTTCAAGATCATCCAAATCGTCAAGCCATAAAAGTTGCACTGTCTTGGCTTTCAGATTTTCGAGTTCAGAAAGCTTCTGATCACGTTGCTTGAGCAGCTCGTTCTTGCGTTCTTCAGTTAACATCCACATTGACATTCCGAGTAGGTAATCAAATTTCTTTACATCAGTGAGCTTTTGGAAGGCCTTCTCAGGATCGGTTTCTTTTTTAATCTTTTTGCCAGACGTGGTTCCACCCATTTCTTCCTCTTCTTCTTCTTCGTCACCATCCGCCTCAGCCTCGGCATCTTCAATTTTGATACGGCGCTGCCACTCCTTGACAGGATCTGGTCTATAGCCGCGCTTTATAAGCTCATCAATCATAGCCTTGCGCTGTTTATTCTCAACAACCAATTTTCTCTCACATTTCTCCAGAATAAAACGCGCCTGATCAGTCAAACGGTCAGACTGTGCAGTCAACTGACCTACCAAATAATCCTTACGACGTCCATAGTACTCCATTCGCAGCTTAAAGAACTCGCGCATTATATCCACAGCTGTGGGATAGCGACGTAAGCAATTGTTCTCATCGAACATGTGCATTTGATTAGTCGAAATGGATGTGCTGAGCTTGAACACACGATAAAATCCACCATCCTCGGCACGTAGTCGTTCAAACTCGCCTGGAGTAAAGCTGATCACAAAACGAACTGTTGTATCAGTGTGGAACTCGCGATAATCGGAAATAATTGCCTTGACTTTTTCGGTTCCATTTGACAATGGCTCAAGCACATTCTCCTTGTAGTTTTGAGTCCAGACGCCAACGGGCAACTCAGTAATTTCAATGCGATTATTTGTAAGAATTTGTATATTTCCTGAGCAAATGTAACGTCCATCGGATACATATTCCATTCCTCCTTGGAAGTTTTTATACCATGGATTCATGGGCAGTGGTTCCTCTTCGTTTAACATCCGCCGCAAATTTCTAATAATATCCCGTGGATTATGATTGGCAATCTTGGTGGACCAGCCAGTTCCAATGCCTTCAGCACCGTTCACCAGCACCATTGGTATAACTGGCATATACCACATCGGCTCAATTTTCTGTCCATCATCAATTTGATACTGAAGTAGGGGATCATCAAGTGGATTGTAAATAAGTCTTGTCAATGGGGACATGAGTGTGAAAATGTAACGAGCGCTTGCAGAATCTTTGCCGCCTGTCAAACGAGTACCGAATTGACCCCTGGGCTCCAGCAGATTTATATTGTTTGAGCCAACAAAATTTTGTGCCAAATTCACAATGGTCATTTGCAATGAAACCTCGCCGTGGTGATAAGCCGATTGTTCAGCCACGGAGCCAGACAGTTGGGCTACCTTGACTTCCCGTTTATCGTTACGCTTAAAGCAGGTGAACATGACCTTGCGTTGCCCAGGCTTAAGACCATCCACGAGACAGGGTATGGAGCGTTCATTGTCTGCATTAGAGAACAACACCAATTCCAAATTTATAAAATCGGAATATGTCACTTCCTTGGTGCCTTTGGTATAAAGATAACGCTCTGGCAGACCCAACTGTTTGCGACGTCTCACTTCATCCATGTGATTAGTAAGCCAAGTTTTGCGCGACTCGACATGTTTTTTTGAAAAAGCCATCATAATGTTATCATCGTCGACCTGACCATCGTATTTAAACAATATTCGATGACGCTCCATATCCTGGAAGTACTCCTTAGCTTCCTTCGAGGTTGAAGTACCGAGACCCTTATAGTATTTGATATTGTAGGTATGTTGATTAGGCGTATCATTCTTCCATTCTTCAAATTCAGGTAATGAATAGAAGGCGATCTCTTCGTTTTTCTTTGTCGCCTTAACCAGAGGCGTAATAAACTCCTCGAGGAAGGGCAGACGCAAAAGTTCCGGCCAATTAGTATGAATGAAATTAATCAACAAGCCCTTAATATGGGAACCGTCCTGATCCTGATCTGTCATTATCATGACCTTGCCATATCGCAGTGTTTTTAAATCATCAATTGTAAGATATTTCTTCTTATATTGCAGACCAATAATTTTACACAAATTATTGATTTCAGCATTCTCCGTAAGCTGCTTAAATGTTGCTTCACGCACGTTCAACAGCTTACCACGCAGCGGAAAGACACCGTAGTAATTTCGACCAATGACACCGAGGCCAGAGACAGCAAGAGACTTGGCTGAGTCTCCCTCGGTTAAAATAAGTGTACACATAATAGAGTTCTTAGTACCAGCCTCGTTAGCGTCTTCCAATTTTGGTATGCCCTTTATTTTCGATGATTTCTTGCCGCCCGTCTTAGCGATGTCATTCTGGGCTTTGTACTTGGCCCAAGCAAGCACGGATTCAACAATTCCTGACTTGGAAACTTGATTAATAAACTTTTCCGATAACTGACACTTTGAGCCAAAGCTTTTGGCTTGCAGAGTCATGTTTTCCTTGGTTTGAGAGTCAAAAGTGGGATTTTCAATCAAGCAATTAACAAAGATCCATAAATGGTTGCGCACTTGAAAGGGCTTGATGCTTATACCACCTAAAAATCAAGTAAAATATTAATAATTTCAATTATTTCAAAAATATATATATTTATTTTGCTTACCCTTGTTTTTCTTTTTGAGCACTTCTATAAGTTGTTTAATGACATTATCCACCACATGATCGACATGACGTCCACCCTTGTATGTCGCAATAGAATTAACAAATGACACTTGCTGAAAGCCTCGATCAGATGGGCAACAGGCAACCTCCCAGCGATCGCCACAGGCTTCATAGACCAACTTAATAGGCTGACCGGCTTCATCATCCCTGTTCTTTACATACAAATCTATGTAATCCTTAAAATTCTTGACGGCCAATTTGGTGCCATTTAAAAAGACAGTCACGCCTTTCGTAGAAGCAGTCACATCAAAAGCACGACGTGCCATTAATGCCACAATGTCGTCATCGAGCTTTTCCATTTTAAACTTAGCCAAGTCGGGACTAAATACGATTTTAGTGAAGTCCGTGCCGTTAAATTCTTTAATCTGCAAATAACACCAATCCCAATAAAATACAATTTGAAAAAAATTGACAATTTAAAAACTACAAACCAAAGGTTCGGATGCCTTGGACATGTTGGATCCCCATGTTTGCTTAAAACTGCGCTTGTACTGCCTGGTGCCCGTCTCCACGGTAAAGCTAGTTGAGAAAATGTTGCACAACTTGGCACCATAACCATTACGACCGCCAGTAACCTTCTTCTCTTCATCGTTGTAGTTAGATGAAGTTAACAAATGACCAAATATCATTGTCGGCACATACATATTTTGCTCTTTGTGCATGGTAACCGGAATACCTTGTCCATTATTCCAAATGGATACAATATTTTTTTCTTGATCAATATCAATTTTAATAGTATTCATTGATTTATCCCGCTGCTTATTATCAGCCGCATTGACCAATATCTCGTCGAATATCTTATAGAGGCCTGGCACGAATGAGATTTCCCGCTGTACCATACGATTATTTTCAGTGTCGTAAACCCACATCATCTCTTTGGTATACTCGACAGAACCAATATAGGAATCGGGACGCAGCAAAATATGCTCAAGCTGCGATTTCTTCTGATACATTTGCTCGATGGTAAGACCGCCATTTTTACCTTTGCCGTTCTCCATGTCTTTGCTGCTGTTGCCTTTGTGTACCTGTAAAAGATGAAAATATAATATTATAATATTGTTTAAAGAATAACTATAACTATGCTAGACTGTACTCAAACCGATCAATATACTAGCAGCGCAAAGCTAAATCCTAACGATTAATCACACTTTTCAAGGCAGCGCGTTTTGGCGCGCACTTAAACAACAGATACAGATGTATAACAGCCCTGTGCTTGGTACACAAATGCATACATATGCATATGTATGTATGTATATAAGCCGGCCGCAAATAAAGCCGTAAATAACAAAAGAAATAAAACAACAAATGAGTTACACTTTAAAATTTAGTAAATGTTCTGGCAATTTGCACACTTTTCTTAGCTATGAACTTTTTTGTACAAAATAGTTGCAGGTACAGTGTACATAAACGTAGGTAAGAAAATAAAATAAAATTTTGTGTATGTATCGGCTTTGCCGGCTTGGGTACAATATAAATTGCATTGCGATAGCAAGCACATTTTATTAAAATAAATGAGATACTTTATTCGTGGCTCACTTTAAATATGCATGTACCATAATATTTTTATGGAAAAAAAAACGCGCCTAGTATACATAGCTGGCATGTATAGAAATTTTCTTTTAGTCGGCATCGATATCGCCATTTTTAATTTGCACATGGGACGCCGCTAGCGAAAATGATTTTCCAATGAAAATATGCACATTAATGTATTTTTGTTGTCATTTGTGTGTTTATTAACGTTTGCAAAGTATAACTAACAAACATTTGGGGCACTGTACACACCTTATTAAGTAGTTTGACGCCTTGGCAAAAAGTTCTCAATAACTGAAAACCAACGCGTTGCTGTAGCACTGAAGCGAAAATTTGAGACACAGACGCCGCACTGCGCTATTTTATGAAGTGCATGCGACGTTTATTGCGCTGCTTAAAAATTATATAAAATTGCACTTTAACACAAACTTTGAACAGGAAACACGAACGACTTGAAATTTAAAGCAACGAGCTCAGACTATATGTATAATTTTCGCCTCAAAAAAACTACAGCCACTGCTCAATGCTAATGCGATGCCGACTTATCGATACAATTGAATCACAATTTCGATAAACTTATCAACGATGTTTTTAAATAAAAATTAATGTAATGGGGTAGCACTTTTTCTTATAAATTAGCATGTTATGTACATAAATAACTTTTGCAGCAATTATTTTTTGCAAACATTCAATTTTATTTTATTATTTTCTAAGAACCTGTTAAATTTAAGGGCATTGACTAAGCTATTGCTGTTTTGTTGTATTAATGAAAAAATTATACTGAAGCTGTTTTAAATTTGCCAGTGTCTACACATATTTAGTTCTTACAAGTGGTGAACGATTTAAATTTAAAAGATACCGCCGCAGTCTTTCAAAACATCTTGTATTAAAATGAGTCTTATTTGGGCACTATTTATTTATATTATGTGCATACAGAGCAGAAAGCGCATCACTGTTCCAACAACATTCCTGTCCAATCCAGATCCCCAAAATATTATAAAAATCATAAGATTCCTAAAGCTTTATAATATTTATCAAAAAATATAACACCTTTTTGCAGCAGTTGTACTCTATAAATCAATTACATCGTACTTTATTCTATTTATGTGAAACTGAAAATGGCCTTATCAGTGCCCATCGCAAGTTTGAATAAGTATTTTAGTAATAATAATATTTTTTATAAGTAGCGAGTAAAAACTTATCTCTATTATTTTTTCTTACATACATTGAGACGAGATTTCCTCAAATTCCAAGCTGAATTTATAAAAATCCTTTGTTAAAAACAAAACTCTATGTAAGATTTAAGCCCTCAAGCTTTTAATTTTTGAGTGGTGCGTTGATTGACAATTAATTCCCTATAAAGGCCGATTGAGCCAAAATTGTAAAAAACTTTTACGGGGTAAGTTAGATTACACCGGTTGACCCCTAGACGGTGCCACACATATGTAGAGTGGATAGTTCTTAATAGCGAAAAGAGATTTTTACTCGTATTACGAAATTGTAAGCCGATTTGATAAAGATAAAGCGTCTCTGTCTCCCATTCGATATAACGAATCTTTAAAAAGAAAAGTTGTAAGTAAATTTGGTAAATAATGGTTCCCATGCACTTTGCAGCCTAATTTTATTATGTATTTCAAATACATTTTTTATTGCTTTAAGTATTTTATGCTAATTAACTTACAAAAAATTGTGATGCGATGGGTGAATAGCATCGATGCAGCTGTTTAGTTACTAATTATTTGCGAAACTGGTTTCGCGGAGCTGATTGTGCTTGACCTTGCACAACGACGTCACAAGCATCTAGAACGGCAAATACCCAGCCCAATGCCCCCCGAAGCCCCTGGCAGTTACATGCTGAACATTTTTTAGAGATGAGGGGCAGATACAAGTTCAAGTTTTAAACAAAGAAAGCTTATGGCAAGATCAAGTAAAAACTAGTTGCCTTATATGGACTTGATGTTTTACAAAAATCTTTATTTTGTATTTTTATTTCTGTTTTTCCGCAAATTGCTGTAGCCCAAAAGAACTGATGTGGCGTCATGCTTGTAGGTCAGTTACCAAACTGACACCCACGAGTGCTGCACAGCGCAATGAACTTGCCTAACAGTCTTAACCAGACTCTGTAAAACTTGTCTAACATTGCCAGCTGATCTCAGTTCCAGGCCGCACTCCGCGTACAGAACGCGCTCAATTGATGCTTTCAAGTTCAGCTCCATTTCATTTTGACACTCTCGCTTGCAACTTTTAATTCAAGTATGTATGTATGTATATAGACAATTATAGTTTTTTTTTTTGTTTTGCTCGGATACAAGTTTTTTGCTCCGACAGCTCTGGCAGCATCAGCTCTGCTAAAGGGGAGAATTTAATGTTTAGTTCTAGACGATCGGTAGCTCAGTTTTGACGCGTGCTTCAGAGACGTCGCATTCACAATTGTTCCAAGTACTCCTCCAATATATCATATTTTTTATCGCTGTGCTTGGTAAGTGTTGTGTTATAATTAGAGGAAAACAAAAAACAGTTTAGATAATATATTACAAAGTCTGTTTCTAAAGCTATAGTAAAGTTAATGATAAAAAAATAAAAGTTTAATATAAATAATGCATTATAAAAACTAGAATTGAAGATATGCAGCTCATTTGCCTTAGACTACATAATAGGAATTTGTGTTTTTTTCTGGTTTTAAATTTCTTAATCGGTTTATACAAACAACATTAAGAAATTAAAACATTATAAATTCTATAATTACAAATTCCTGCATTTCGAAAAGTCAAGCGATTTGCTGAAATCAAGTTACTCGACAAATAGACGAAAGCAAATCGATCAAAAACCTGACTTTATAAAAGCTTAATCTGGAACTACTTTTAATTCTATAACTAAAAGCTTAATAGTTTAGTACATTTCATTAATTTAATTAAAATTGTATCCGCAATTATATCTCAAATAATAACAACTCATTAGTAGCCGCCCTCAAAGCGTTGTAATCTTTGAACTCTTTTCGAAGTCAGCGCGAAGAGGCAGAGTTTAGCCTGAAGCCAGAGTAGGAGCCCAAATAAAGTGGACTAATTAGTTGAAGTGGGTGTTAAGTGCTCGTAAAGAATGACACTTAGTAGGGGCTACTTCAATGTATATAGGCATAAAGTATATCGAGACTATACTTATAAACAAGTACATGTAAGAGAGGCTTAAAAATATGAATCCATGGTTTTTAATTTTATAAAACCCACCAAAGATTGTAGTTCAATTATATAAGTTTACCTTTTATTGGATTTTATGAAGTTTAATCTACATTTTTGTTTTCAAAGTTGCAAAAATTTTGAAAAAGTGTACAATTTGGAAAATCTGGCCCCAATGTATTTCGAAAATCAAATTTAATTTTTAGGAATATAGTTTTGTTTATAATCTTCTGTACGTAGACAACATAATTTGGACCTTATCAATCCGGGAGTTTTTTTTTCCTTGTATGGGTTCCTCACATCATTGTGGGGCACTGCGACCATAAGATCTTTTGTACCATACCCATAAATTACGGCAAAAGCCTTTCCGCTTTCCGTATGAATATCAGTAGGTCTTTTGTTGGTATTGACCTAAGATGGAAGGGATTAATCCGTTCGTTACCCACATGACAGGCTCTGTCCCATACCAGCGATGGGCAGTCATAGAGAATATGTCTGGTGGTTTCATCGTCCTCGAGATAGAGTCTGCACTCTGAAGAGTCCGATAGGCTAATTTACTGTACATGGTATGTATGCTACCAGGAGTTTTAATTCCGCTCTGCCAACGCCTTTTGTCTCGATCATACCCAGAGGTTTGACAAGCGCTTTTGCTTGACGCAGCTCCGGTAAGGAGAGGAAGTATCTCTTATGATCTCCTGCAGCCCATTTGTTTATCATGAACTTGATTGTGTACCAACCAATACCACAGAAAGGCGCAAAAGATGTAGTCAGGGTGGAGGCACCCTGCCATGCTAGATCGTCATCGATCGTGTTACCATCCACTCCTGAGTGTCCAGGTACCAGAGGACAGCGGTTGGAGGTAATTATGGCATTCTTTAACCATCCTGGGGGAGATGCTCCAATATGAAAATGCCCTAATAACAGCTTGGCTTTCTGAGTAAATACAGATATTTGCTCCAATAGTTCCCTTGTGAAGGATACTATGGACGCAGATTTCTATGGCATGAATCTCTGCTTGAAAGACGCTGGGCTAGATGCCCATTGCCGTAGAGATTCTGGTGTTGGGTCCAACGATTTCAGCACCTACATCATGCTCAGTCTTGGACCCATTCGTGAAACATTGTTGCCACCGGGGGTTTTCACTGGGGCTGCCATCAGCCCAAGTCTCCCGACTTGGAAGAAGAGATCTAAATCTAGCTTGTTTCATTATAATAAGTTCTTGAGAATTTCTATAATTTTGTGCGTTTGTAATCTTAGCTTCTCATTTATTGTTCCTATTGGGTTTTGAAACAAATCAATCCAACGTTTCTATTCAGGTTTCCAAATTATGCTTCAAGCTTACAACCAAACCCGCAACCGATAAAAATTTAATCGATTTTTGCATACTTTAATCGCTAATTATTAGGTACTTGCATAATTTTAGTTACAAATTTAACCAAAAATGGAACACTTTTGCATACTATATATTTGAAACAAGCTTTATTAAACCAAATATGTTTTCTGAGTAAAACACTGATTCAAGTGCGTTCTGCAGGCTTCCCGGAATTTAAATTTAGATTTAATTTCAGGCAGGAAGGCCTACGTTGCTCCGGCTTATAAACCTTTATAAATTGGAATTAGCTTTTACTTTATTATTATATAAATAAATAAAAATAATTTACATCATTAAAAGTATTCTGTAGAGATAAAAACAAGTAATAATCTTAAGCTGCAAGATTAGTGCTATATAATAGATACGTCAAAACTGTCTAGCCAAGTTCTCTCATTTTCTGAAGTGTCATCATCAACAATGTGTGTGGTCTGGCGTTGCCATTATGGAACATAAAACCTTTTCAGCTGATCAATTCTGGCCGTTTTAATTGAACTGCTGGCTTGAATCTCGTTAATCGTTGACAGGAGAAGATAATTAATGGATTGACCACCAGACACACAGCATTGCCTTTTTAGTGACAATCCTGGCTTTATCTTGCTTCGAACATTATCTTTTTTGCACATTATGTTATTGCCATACGGGATCCACTTTTCATCGCTCGTAATCATTCGCCTTAGAAATGATTCAATTCCTTTCCATTGTAGAATGTCCATGTCGATCAATAAATTTTTTCACATTTGTTTATGTGGCTCCCAAACATCGATATATTTCAAATGATCCGTAATTTTGTCTATGATTTTATTGAGTTTTTCTGCGATAGGTCGACCATAGCGTACTGCATCTTTAACATCAAAAAGATCAGATCAATTTTGAAAACCATTTCGCTACTCTTGTTCTAATAATAGCATCGTTTCCGTAAACTTCACGAATTTTTTGGAAATTTTCACTAATTTTTAATCGTATGGAGATGGCTTTTCACAGAACAATGCTATTTTAATGTCTTCTAACAAAATGAATCATAAAATCTCAACTTTCTAAAAAGCTATAGCCTTGCCAGATGCAATTAATATAAAAAAGATATTACATTTAAGAGCCATCTAGCAAAAATTTTTCTAGCCGCACTTTTTCAAATACCCATTATATATGTATTAAAAAAAAGTTTATCTGAACTTCCTCATAGTCACTTCTCTACAAAGTGGAAAATTTGACATCAAATTGTGCTGGAATTGCAAAAAAAAAGAAATAAATGGGGTAGTGGTTTAGGAAGTGCCATTGAATGTTTATACCCTGTACCGTATGGCACAAGGGTATATTAAGTTTGTGCAAGCCGAAAATGTATGTAACATATAGAAGGAGACGTCGGAGATACCCCAAAGTTACCTAAAATATGATCAGGGTGAATAGAGAAGTCGATATACCCATGTCCGTCTGTCCGTCTGTCCGTCCGTGTGAACGCCTAGATCTCAGAGATGGTAAGAGCTAGAGTTACCAAACTTTCACATTAGATCCCATATTATTCCATAGGAGGCAAGTTTATTTTATTTTTTTGATATCGGGGATAAATTATATAGCTCCCATGGGGGTGTTTGAGACGACCTCGACAAAAAAAAATCGTTTTAGATGAATAATTCGTTTGTTTATGAAGATATCGTTACGAAATTTGGTATTAGAAAGTTTTTTATAGTTCCCAATCACTATACCAAATTTGATCGGAATCGGTTGACTATATCATATAGCTCCCATAGGACCGATCTTCCAAAAAATCGATTTTTTAACAAAATTTGTTGTGTTTCGTTTGTTTGTTAAGATATTGGGACCAAATTTGACATTCGTGAGTATTTTATAGTTCCTAAGCACTGTACCAAATTTAATCCAAATCGTTTGACTAGATCATATAGCTCCCAAAGGACCAATCGGTCCAAAAACACGTTTTTTATACAAAATTCGATGTGTTTTGTCTGTTTGTAAAGATATTTGAAATAAATTTGGCATTCATATCTTTTTTAAGGTATTTAAGCACTGTGTCAAATTTTATTGAAATCGGTTGACTATATCATATAGCTCCCATAGGAACGATCGGTCAAAAAAAAAAATGTTGCTTAAAAATTCTTCTGTTTTTGGTTTTTTGTGAAGAAATCGGACTTTATTACAAGCTAGTGGTACAGGGTATCCTAAAGTCGTCCGCGCCCGACTTTACGTCCGCCATTTTTTTCGAATCTTCTTATGAATGAACCACAATTCTAAAGAAAGTTCCGACTATATTTGCTTACTAAAAATAAATAAAGGTTAGAATTGCATCAAGTTAAAATTTGATATACTTTATTGTTATGATTACCGGGAGGCAGTGTGCAGAACTATTCTGTCCCTAATGATGCAGCTGAGAGAGGAAAAAAGTTGTTAAAACATTATAACGAGATCCTCACAAGCAATAGAGATGTCAAAACAATCATTTCTACACTTTCCACTCCTTCAGAAAAGAAAAAAAAAGAAAGCCAAAAAAAAAAGATCTTAAAATAAAGTTTACTTAAGAATGTTTACTTATGTTGAAATAATTGTTTTTAACTTTTTTTTATTAAAAGTTTGGCCATATAAATAACGTTCTCAATCTTCATTAGGCTAAGGGTCTCTGAAATTTTTACATTTTTGGGGACTGCGGCATTTCCCACTATTACGAGCCCAGCCCACTATTAATTCGTACGGCAAGCTTTTTTACCAATATGCAATGTTTAACTGACGATATTTTCAATACTAAAGTAGATAACACATGTAAACCTATTTTTTCTGAAAGATCATTTTATTCTCTTAATTTTAGAAAAAAAAATTTGTGTTGTACTACAACAACAACAACAATGATAATTTCTTTGAATGCTTTGCTGAACTGATAAAAAAAATTTGACCAGTATTAATTCGTACGGTGCGTTAAATATTTACTATTTGATTAAACATGTAATTTATTTTAAATATTAATATTGGGTCACATCGCCTTTTGCCTTTATAGCACATTTACAACGCTTTGGCATAGATATTACTAAATTCTGACATTGTTTTGTTTAAATAGAGTCCCACATCTCTTGCAATTTTGATTTTAAATCAAAATGGGTTATTTGAGGCTAATTTTTTTGGTTTCTTTTCATTTCATGACCAATCTAAGACCCCAAATTCCTTAAACTACAGCCATGATTTGCTTCGTTTGGCAGTATGAGATGATGCTCCATCCTGTTGAAAAGTGTATTCACCACAGTCAGCCAGTTTTGGTATTGATGGCAGCAATCTTTCTTCTAATATGTTAATGTATTTTTCAGCGTTGACCATCCCATCAATAAAGTACAGTTGTCCTACCCCTTTGGCAGACATAAAACCCCGCACCATTATGCTTGCAGGGAATTTAACTGCCCTTTTGTGACAATCTTTATGGTACGCTTCAGTTTTGTTACGGATAATAATCCATAGCGCATCACCGACACTCATGTCAAATTTAGCTTCATCACTAAATATGATAAGACTTCCATTGCTTTGGAGTCCAAGACAGCCGTTCCCGAGACCATTGTAAGCGCTTCTTCTTTTGGCGAGGCGTAAGCAATAGTTTTTCTTGGCCTAAGAGTAATTTAAAATATTGAGTATATAACATAAATAGTCCCTATCCATACTTTATAGATCTTGCAAAGATTTTAAGTTAATAATAGGAAAATCGCTTACATATTATAGAAAATCATTTTTAATTACATTCTCTAAAGGCTTTAGAACGCTAAATTACTTTTGTTTGCTGAACACAAACTGACACCTGTATAGTTTATTATTAACATTTTAATTATTATGGATCGCTTGCGACTTAATAATAACCGTAGCCAATCTGTAATTATAACATTTGTTAGTTTTAAAAGTCGCTAAGAAAATCCCTTGTTGGTTTGTGAACTTGCTAAATATTTGCTTACAATAGTATTTAGTAAAATTTCTTTTAAAGATTAAGATTTTACGATTAAGGGTAGACAAACACTAACGCTATAAAATAAATTAGATATTCCGTTTTTAAAACTGGGTAACGTACAAAATATCCCAATCTGGATCTAAATCGCTATGGTATTATATACTATATATTTTTGCAGGTAAACTTTTAAAATTCTAACTTAGTTTGTATTTTATTTTGCATTATAGACAACTTCTTCTAAGGATGGGGAGTTGTTCCAAATGGCGTATATATCCGTATGAACCATTTTCCAATATGTTTTTTTTTGAACTTATTTAATAGTGTACCCTTCTAAAACAAGCAGTATGACAGATAAGATCAGAAGGAAATAATGTTGATCTGGTGGTTTGTAGAGTAACTAAAGCCATTCACTAACCGGTTTGCAAGCCATTCAAGAAAATTACTTATAATATGTAATCTGGTTTATAAACTCGCTCATATAATTTGCTGGAAAAAGCTTTTCAAACCTTTAGTTTATCGTATTTCAAAATGGTTCAAAATGCCTTTAGAATTCTGTCCCATTTATGGAACAATTAATTATATAATTTAATATACAGTGCTTTTCAAAATTATAGGACACCTAGAAAAGTTATGTTTAATTGTAAAAGTCGTTTTTGTGGAGGTGATCCTGCAAAGCTTTTTTCTCACAATAACTGTCTATTATTGGACCTTTCGACTTACCGTTAGACCTTTCCATTATTGCTTCATACGAGCATTCGTGTAAAAATTATTTTTAAATAAGTAGTCGGCAAAACTGATACAAAGAAACATTTCTTTGCTTGAGTATAGCAAGAGCAAGAATTGTAATAGAGCAAAAACGAGAAAGGAACTTCACACAATTGGACCGTGGAGCTCTATCCTCGAGGCTATGTAAATTAAGAAACTGCCCACCACTGATATAAATAGATAGTAATCAGCAATGCTCCCAATTTTAAGCAATCAAAACGAATAAATTTTATTCATATTCGATTTTGTAAGCTTAAAATTTTTGTTATCTATAAATTCTCACATATTCTTTACTTTTTTCTGTAAAGCTTTATATTTCCCTTTATTTTTTTTCAGTAAATGCTCTAAACAAACGAGGAACTTTTATTGAAAATTCGTAAATATTCCAAAAATTGACTTATTTCCCTAATTGCTTAACCATGATTCAAATTGCCATTTATATTGCAAGGAAATTTTTATTTGAGAATTTATCAACACTGCTGCACTTATCAGTTATTGATATGGCAATGTATGTGTATGAATGTATGTATGCATATCTTTTGTCCCGCATTAGAAAAATAAAAACTATTGAAAATAAAATTCCAAATAGCATCTAAGGAAATACAAAAAAATTCAAAGCAAATACAATCAAAGAATATTTACAAAATTATTTCTAATTAAGGGGCACACCTAGTGTGAAATTTTCAAAAAATAAATTTTTTTTCCATATTTCTATAGTTTATACCTTTAAAAATAACATACTAAAATTTTAAATCGATATCTTAAATAGTTTTTGAGTTACAGCCATTTAAAAGAGTAGCCGCTCTATAACAGTGAAAACGATAATTTTATCTTTAAGGGCACACCTAGTGTAACAACCTAAAAAAATGGCCATTTTTGGGAATTAATAAAAAGAAAACTAGTGAATCCATCTATTTAAAATTTTGAGGGTATATTTATACATGTTTTGGGAATATATATAATTTCCTGTTAGACCCCTTGGAGGAGGGGCATAGGGGATCTCTATTAATAACTGTTCGAACAGAACAGGGACCTACAGTTTATAGCCGAATCCGAACGGCGGTGTCTTTAATTGAGACTTTCATGGCAAATAGCGTCTTTGAGCTAGCGATGCCAGTGCTAGGCAAATGCACCAGTGCTACTGCGGGGAATCGAACCACCGACCTTCGGTTTTAGAGGCGAGTACGCTACCACTTAAGCCACCGACGGCTTTTTTGAGAATACACAGTAAAATTTTTGAAATAAAACTGCCGAGCGGCTACTCTTTTAAATGGCTGTAACTCTAAAACTATTTAAGATATCGATTTAAAATTTTAGTATGCTATTTTTAAAGGTATAACCTATAGAAATATGGAAAAAAAAATTTATTTTTTGAAAATTTCACACTAGGTGTGCCCCTTAAACGCGTTTTTCTCGAAACAGCATTTTTCGAATTTGCTGGAGTGATTACTCGAAGACAAATGATCCGATCGCTATCAATTTTTTTTGCATCTCCTCTATACAGTTCTCCATACGGGGAACCTCCAGTTTTTTGATCTGATCAAAAATCGAATTTTGGGAGGCCAAAAACGACCAAATTGGGAAAAATTTAACTTTTTTTTCAACATGCCGCCATTTTGTCAATTTTCGATTTTTTGTTCGCCCGAGGTTCATGGTACAGACAATATGTTTTAGTTTAAGGAGAATTTTTTTTTTAGGTTTTATCAACGGAGAAGGCTGCAATCACTCCAGCAGTGGAGGAACTTTTTTGGCGCCGCCGGAGATCGCGTGTCATTTCAAAAATATTCAATATTTTATTTCAAAAATTTTACTGTGTATTCTCAAAACATGTATAAATATACCCTCAAAATTTTAAATAGATGGATTCACTAGTTTTTTTTATTAATTCCCAAAAATGGCCTTTTTTTTAGGCTGTCACACTAGGTGTGCCCCTTAAAATACGTTGATAAACTTTTACGCTATTTTGCCTTCAAAATATCTTCTTCCAAGAATCATTTTTTGCAACATATTTAATATACTATATTTTAAAAATAAGAACTTGCAATACAAATGTTAAATTATGGGACTTTTTTCTCTTCTGTGCAATTTTGTTTGCTTTTTGGGAATTCCCCATATTACTTAGCGTGCAAGTAATAATATTAATTTCCCTGACGGAGAGATCCCAGAGAATAGTTACCAAACAATCAATGAATATTTACAAAGTTTAATTAATTTATCATACGTTACTAAGCTTTTGAACTATTTTTCATTAAAAATATCTTCTCTCTCAACTAAATCTGTTAACAATACTTTTTTGGCAACATATTTAACATATTTTATTTGTTAAATTATGTGAATTTACTTGCGTTTTGGAAATTCCCCATATTTCTTAGCTTGTAAGTAATAACAATAATTTCCCTGACTGGGATCTCTATTAATAACTGTTTGAAGAGAACACCCCCTACAGTTTACAGCTGAATCCAAAAGGTGGTGTCTTAAATTAATGGGTATTTTCTTGTGCAAATAGCGTCTCATTTTTTTGGCTTTAAAATTTCATCATTATTATATTTTTTTTGTGAAAGTTGAAGGCTGCACTAGACAGTCCATTGACAGACGTCAATGCTGATTATTTGAGTACTATCAGCGCAGAATTCGCCATGTATTTTCCAAGTCTCTTATAGACATTGAACAAATCCACACAATGGAAGCAAGTTTAAGAAGTTCGCGTAAAATCTTTACTACGAGCGTTTACTGTACTTGCTGAAAACAATTAGTAACCAAGTCTGTTGGCTTTACATTTAATTAAACCCAAAGCAAAAAAAAGGGCTACTAATATCCAAAGTAAATATGGTCAGGTATGCACTTTGATCTTGTTTGGCTTGATGTAAGATTCTATTTCTGAATTGAAGTAAAAAATGCAAATTTAGTACGTGCTTTCAGTGGGGCTTCAAGCCCTTGCTTATCTAACGAGTGAACTAGTGCACTCTTGCCCACTGTATGACGACGAATGACCTGATTAGACGACATGGCGCTTATCAAGCGTCCGAGTATTAAAGCTACGAATGTTCAGGGTGATTATCTTGTATGTACTTATGTATTATATATAAGTACATATGTACATATATATCATGAATTTGACTGCTATCTCTTTTTGGCTGCCTGACTGGGATCAACGTATTTGTTGTTTATTTTTAATGTTTCTTTCTTTTTTTTATAATACAATATTCTCACATATTCAATAAATAAATCGTATAATATTTTGCATGGGATTCAGCACATTTGGCTGATTAATTTCGGAACGCAGTTTGAAACTTGAAGTCGTTCGTAGTGCATGGTTGCGCAGTCCCAAGAGTTGCCATTACCAAAATTACTTTCCAAAAGTCAACGAGAAATGGTAAACTTGACTCAAAGATTATTTTAAAATAAACTGAATTTTAATTTTTCGATCAAAAAAATAAAAAACAATATATTATTATAGTTGAAATTCTAGTTTGATACGAGTGAGAAGTGACTAAGTGCAGCTGTTTGGGATTTGGTATTTGTCATTGACAATGCGAAGCCAGTTGAGAGCACATCTAGTACAAAGTAACACTTCAAGTTGAACCCACTAAAAACACCGAGCTCTAAATAGTGATAAATATAAAATAAAAAAATGTAATACAGTCGAGGCGGTGCCCGACAGTGTAATACCCTATACAAATTTAGAAAAAAAAAAAACAATGCTATTCCTGCAAAGAATGTAAGAACTCTCCAATTAAAACATTATTTTTTTGTACCGATTTTAATGAGATTCGAAGTCTACGTCAAACAAGTTTTTTGAAGATTATGGAGTGAGTTGCAAGTTGAGGGGTGTGGGAGAAAACATGGTAAACAACCGGTGGCGGGGGGCAATGGGGGCCGCATCGCTAACATTTGCATGTTGATTTGTTTATTAAAACCACATAAATTACCCTAGCAAATAGTGATACTAAGCAACTTATTACCATAATTACGTAGATTATCATTGACGCAGTTTATAGGAAAGGGAGTATTTTCGCTAATACTTTTGTTGCATTTGTCCGATTTTGCACACAGATGCATGTTACCACGACGCATAGTTCTGTTATGTTTGAGATGAAAATATTAAATGGTATGGCTAAATACCGGAAATCAACGAAAATCTACTGCGGGGGAACTGGGGAAGATATTGACATTATTCAAACCCAACTTCAACTTCATCTTCACAGAAAATTTGCTAACCAGCTGGCAAAATTTCGTAACTTATAGTCTCTAAGATCTAGGTGTTTATACAGACGGACAAGGCTCAATCGCAACACGAGGTTATGAAAAGCGTTTTGGTATAAAGGACGCTTCCTTCTGTCCGTTTCATACAGTACACAAATCTATTGTAGTATATCCTTTGTACCTATAGGTATAGGCAGGCCCGACGAGGGTTGATTCGGGGACTTTTCCCCCCGGGCTCAAAGCTCTCGCAGGAGCCCGGTCTCGAGAGAAATTGCATTATTATGATTTTATCAAATCTCGATTCTATCAGAAATCCTTTTTTTTACCTTTTTTTATGTTGATCCCACACTTTTCAACAATTATATATATTTTCATGAATTAAGAAAATTTGATAGGAGCCAGGATCCAAGATTTCCCCCGGGGGCCCGGATATTCTGTCTATGGCCCCTGGGTACAGGGTATATGAAGAAAATACTGAAAAATGAATTAGCGGTTCAAACAGCCCGAGATAACTGATTTACTTAGAAATGTAGAACTGGTTTTTTGAACTACGTTAGTGTTTACACAAATTAAACAGAAATTTTATTCAAAATTAAATCTTGAGCCCTACTTATTATTTCCGGATACGCCCCTGAATTGTAACGACGTTAAACGTTTGTAGCACGTTTATCGAATAATTATATTAAGTAGTTAGAGCGTGCTTTTAATTGCAGTGTTTGTGTGAACTAAATAATTGTCAGTTCTCTCGATCAAAACCTTTGAACTACCTCTCTAAAGCTCTATTAAAGTGTGTCCAAAAGCGAGATCTTCTAACTCATTAATCCCGACAGTGGGATACCCTGCAACAATTTTCCATAGCAAATGTTTAAATCTTCTACAATTTTTTTTATTGACACCTTGACTTGAGTTGAGGCACCTTAACCCATTGTTTCAGGCATAAAACTATTTTGATAATTGATTATTGGGCTCACATAATTTTTGAAACCAAACAGTATGAATAAGAAACAAAAATCTTGGGGAAGATAATCATACTAACTGAATTAATGTACAAATATTCAGAGAGATCTGTTACTGAATTTGTAAATCGTTTTGTAGTTAATTGTTTTTGTCATATACCTATAAAAGAAACTTATGTTTTACTTGTTACGGGTGTTCTCATGAACGCATCGATAAATTTCAAATCTGATTTTTGTGTGTGCTAGAGGTTGTCAATACGGAGGTTTTTTGGAAGAAATGCAATGAATCAAATTAATTATCAATCTAATCGTACTGCCCAGAAACATTAAGATCGCAATGAACGTGAAAGAATTCGGTCAAGGCAGACCAGTGAAGCGCGACATTCGACTAAGCTTACTAGAGAATCTTCCGATGTTTATTCACTTTAAGAGTATTAAAAAAGTTTGGACAGGACAACGTCTGCCGGGCGTGGGCCTGGTCGTAGTTATTTTATATATGTAATGTTACAAAAACGTATAATGATTTGCAGTTTCTTGTTTCTTATTGAGCTAGACCCTTTGATAATTTGTATTTTTTTACAAATTTATTTTATTATAAAACAAAATTAAGTGTCTTGCCTTGGAAAAGTGTTTATTTTACTGTCGTGGCATTTAAAATCTGTAAAAACTTTTTAAGAAACGTTAAATTAAATTGAAATACTTTGATTGATTCCAATCAGGCTAACTCTTGTTCAGTTATATGAATATTACTCGGCAATACATTTTTAAATTCATTCGCAAAAACTGTGAAAAAAAAAACATTTATGCAGCGATTCGCAATTAGTTGCAAGGCTATATTCGCCATTAATTCAATAAATTTATTAAATTAATTTTTAACCCAAAATAAAAATTTCAAAGTACCAATTTCCTTTCTCCAATTTAACTTAAAGTGCACGTACAAAAATTTCCCAGCTTGGATCGTAGTTTTAAACCATGCGAGGGAAATTATTTGGTTGCCATCACTGTTTGTTTCTAAACATGATCATGTTGCCAGCAGCTTGTGTCTATAAGCTTTGTTGATGCAAGCATGCTGCCAGCAACTTGTGTCTGTAAATGCTGCAAATGCTTGCAACATTATATGTTGCTGCCACATTATTGACTAAAGCAAGCAATGTTGAATCGCAAAAGTTCTTATTTAAACAAAGCTCAAAATTACCCAAAACGAAAGTCTCAAAATAATTTCTAGCTTGTATCGAAGCTTTCAACCATGCCAGATAATTGTATTGCTTAGCCATATGCATTGTTTGTTGCTGGCTGCATGTTGCTAGTGCTGGCAACATTTTTTCATTTTGTGCTGCTAACAGTACACGAACTAAATAAAAAAGAACTAGTTCCATTAAGAAACTAGCTACATTAACACAAAATGTTTTATATTTATTATAATGTAAGGTTCTATATATTTAAATAATATTAGAATATTTATGTAAAAGGGAACATTGATTAAAATAACAAAAGATTAAAGTACAAATTTAAGCAGCGTCAACTTCTGCACTGTTTATTTTATAGTAGTTATCATAATTGGTTAATAATAATCATTGGTTGTTAATAATAATTTTTTGATAAACTACTGATTTATAATATTAATTGAAGAGCTGATGAGCAATAATTGTATAATTATTATTATAATTAGTGCAGTAAACGAAGAATTTTTTATTTGAGTTTTACGAAAACTCAGTTGAAAATAAGATCCCTAACGATTTCTGAAAGTTTACTCCATGAGTATTTTTTTTTTTGCAACAAACGTATTTTTTAAGCATTTGTTTACTATGCTGCATCTCAAAAGATGCCACAAAAATGTTTCGTATCAGAAATTTTAGTTTTTAGTAATACTTTTGATAACGATAATCCGATACATATAAAAGCACGATTTAAATTTTGTCTTCCATTATAGGCCACCGTTAATAGAGTTGCCATGCCCGCCATTGAGCATAAGCTGCATATAAGCGAGGAAGAAATACCTGAACATATAAGGAAAGTAGCCAAGGAACAAGGCGAATGCGAGGAAACGAAGCAGCAAATTATTGAACAATTCCGAAGCTATATATTGGGTAAGCATTTGGCAATTGTATTGAAAATCTAATCATGAATGATATGTTTTCCAGAACAAAATGAATGCCAGCCACATCGCAATGACGACAAGTATTTGGAAAAGTTTTTACGCGCACGCTACTGGAAAATCGAAAACAGCTACAGATTGGTAAATCTTAACTTTAGAAGATTTCCAACGTGAAGATCCTCAGTTAAAATTGACTACATACGTATCCCATTACAGCTCTGCAGCTACAATAAATTCCGCGAACAAAACAAAAACTTCTACGAGAAGGTGCGTCCTTTGGATTTGCGTCATATAGGCGACGCGGACATCTTGTCAGTTACTCCTTATAGAGATCAGCATGGTCATCGTATACTCATCTATCGCTTTGGACTGTGGCGTCCTAATCAGGTAACCGTCGATGATATCTTTCGTGCCACAATTGTGTTACAGGAGCTAGGCTCACTAGAACCTATTTCCCAAATCATGGGCGGTGTGGGCATATTCGATCTTAAAGACTTGGCCTTTGAGCACTTGTTGCACTTGAGTCCCAGCGTGGCGCAGAAGATGATTGCCTTATTGGTGGTATGTATAAATATATCTCTCCACTAGCATTTTGAACTAATTGTACTACTGATTGAGCCAGACTTCCATGCCCATACGCACAGCCGCCTTGCATATAGTCAACCAAAACTGGCTCTTCAGTGCCGCGTTCAAGATATTTAAACCTTTTCTTAATACAGCCATGCGAGAGAAGCTCTTTATACATGGCAGCGACATGAGCTCCCTGCACAAGCACATCCTGCCCGAGCATCTGCCAAAGCGGTAAGTTTGTCAATATAAAGCCTTACAACCAACACTCACTGCATCCCTCTACCTCATTTAGTTATGGCGGCGCACATGAGGATTACTCCTATACATTGTGGCTGGACATGCTGCAAAATCAGTGCTCACAGAGCGGCGTGCTCAAAGACATGGAGCAGTTGGGTTTCATCTTCAACTAAAACAAAAAGACTCTCTCTCAAAATACTTTTTATTGAGCTAAGAACTGACATTTTTATATATAAAGAAAAAGAAACATTTAATTTGTAAACTGCTAATTTGGACAATCCTGGGGCATCATTGGTTTCCACTTAAAATTGTGCCGAGCCGCTCAATGCATTCGCGGAAGGATAATGCGAACGCAGCACCATGCAACGTTCACGATCACTCCACAAGGTGCGACGCTTCAGCATGATCTCACGCTCCAGCTTGCTGCGTGCATTCACTAGATCCTCTTTGATCCTTTCCGCTTCACCCAACTCGAACAGCATGGCAGACACACTGGATTGTATGATGCCTACCTCATCGATAAGATCCTGTTGTGCCTTATCGCGGCAGCTCTCCACATTCGGTCTGTAGCTGCGATTGTCCATGCGAGTCTGTGCCACTTTCATGGCCGCATCAAAGCTGCGTATGTGACCATGCAATTTCAAGATGCGCGTTTCCGTATCGGCTAGATTCTGTAGCACATTACGTAAATCATTCTCGAAGCGCTGCACTGCCTCCGTGGTGCAGTTAATACGTGCGGTCAGAGTCTTCTCCACCAAGTCTGCCTGTGTGCGTATGTCACGGGCTGTATTCATAAGTATGGAATTGAGAGTATTGCGTAAAGCGACAGACTTCGAACGAGTACGTTCACACTCTTCCAAGGTCTCAAAGCTAAAGTGCTCCCAGTACTGCTCAGAGGCTTGCTCAGGCGGCTGGCGCACAGCACCTGGATGAAACATAATGACTTTGGATCTATTGTTCAGGCCCAAATTAATGGTATCGATCTCGTAGGCTTCCTTCTTATCGCTCCAATCGTACTCCAGTCGCTGACGCGCCGTGCGATTCTCTACCTGCTGTGTCTCAAAATCTTCCAGTGTCTTTTTCAACAAACGGCGTATTTCAGCAAGCAGCGCCAGCTCATTAACCAGCTCCTCTTCGGTCTGGTCACGTACCAGCTCGGTTTCAGGACGTCCAGCGCGTAGACCAATGCATTCCTTGGCTATAGACTCGGGCACGCCTAAGATGACAAGTGACTTGCGCAGTCGTATACGTTGCTCCTCCATGGTTGCAATCTCATCTGCCATGGCTTTAATAGCATTCTCCAAAGTATCTTTCCACTTGCCTATGAGCTTAACGCGCTGACGAACTTTGTCCGTAGTTTCATTCTGGGTCTTAGTGACCAATGACGTAAGCCGTTGAAACTCGGTGCTGGCACTGAAACGATTTTTGTCCGCCCTGTCCAATATTGCGTTAACATGCTGCACTGTCTTAAGGTTTCTGGCACGCCACTCGTTGGGACTGAAGCGTGTTATGGAGTAACGATCCACTACAGGACGCGTGCCAGTCAGACCAGCCATGGGACTCCAGTCGACCTTGCCAGTGGCCCAGGGTCCAATGGGTCCCATAGTTTGTTGTGCCTTTTGTTGCAATTCATCACCAGGTTGTGGCAAGTAACACGGATTGTCCGCATCAGCATTAATAGGGCGCTTGGGTAGAGTAGACAACCAAATCAGTGCCTGATTCTTGGGTGTTATTTAAAATACTTACTGAAAACTGGACATCCAATGGTTTGACGGGCTTGCGAGACTGCTCATGCTGCTCCTGACGCACATCCTTAAGCTGCTGCTGTTGCTGATCCAATCGAGCTTGCACTTCGGCGACAAGCGCCTGCTTCGCCTGCATAGGCGTTACCACTATATCGTACATAGGTTGTTGTGCCCGCGCACAGGTTGGCACCTTTTCCAATACTGCAGCAGCTGCCTCAAATGTGCTTCTGCCCTGCACTGGCTGTTCCTTGGAAGGACAAATCGGCTGTGCTGGACATTCTGGCCTAGGATTCAATTCAATGGCCACTTTTGGGCAATCGCCCTGCCCAATCTCATTGGGATTGTGTTTATCCTTGCAATCCATTTTCGACATCTTTTACACAGAATAAAAAAAACTTTTAACTAAATACAATTTGAATGAAATCTTTTTTTTATTAGGGACTGTTTGCTTTCGGAGCTATGACTACAAACTGGGTGAAATGGACGTAAAATTTGATGTTGCTTGTTTGACAGTTGTAAACAGGTTGCTTGGATTGGTTGGCACTGCTGTTTCCAGGCAATGCCGCCCGGGGTTTATATTTTGGCCATGTTTTGAAAGAACAGAATTGAAAACTCCAGCACATTGTCGGGCTTATAGCGCAGCAGATTAAGCACATAATCCTGTATAAGATCGGCCAGCATCGGTTGTTCACTTAGATATTTGGTAGCATTCTCATAATTAAGCGCCTTCTGCTTTTTATAATACGAAGCGAACACGGGACATTGGCGCCACATGAGCTCTATCTTGGGTGAAATGGGCAGCTTATCCTTGACTGGGGCACAGGCTGCATGCAGCAGATAGTTGTAGCCACGCCAGTAGTGCAATATAATGCGTCCCTCTGGCATCATATAGGTCTCAGCCACATCCTGCAGCTCATCGTTAAAGCATTGTTGGGTGACAATCCGTATGGCATTTTTATAGGTGCGATAGAAGATGCGCACTTGCTTGCGCTCCTTGTAGACCACCAGATTACAGCGCAACACGCGTCCATAGAGATTCATGGTGTAGTATTCGAAATTACCCACAAAATTGTTGCATACCAAATGACGCATGAGCACCATAATGCCGCCATCCAGCACAAAGATATGATCACGATCCTTAATGTCTACGCGCGCCTTAAAAGTTTGCGTCTCCTCATTAATCTTTGTCTCACGTATGGCCGTAAGATACAAATCCGCATGATTACGCACCTCGAGCGTCTTCTCCACACGTGCATGATCCACATAGTCGAATTCCATGCGTTTTTCACAAAGCAGCAGGAACTTGTCATCGTATTTGCCCTTCAGTTCGTGACCACATTCAACAATGCCTTTACCCTTGCGCATCTTGGTGCTGCTGTAGACGACATAGCCATCAAAGGATTCTTCCACGTTCAGGCAAAACTTGCCAATCTGCTGCAATTCGCGTTCGAAAAAGATTTTGACATTTTCGTTCAACTTGCAATTAGTGTTGCGCAACTTGGAAATAAATAGCTGCTCCCGAAAGATTATGGCGTGCTTTACTTTGAGTAGCTCCTTCGGGTTGATATCCCATTTGCAGTCACGATACATATCGTCTGAGGGCTCGATGGGTCGTATCAACGCCGATATAATACTCGATATGCTGATCTCATCTTCGGCGTTTAGCTTATCGCGCTGCACGCAAGCCTCGTCATAGGTGCGTTTCATGTCAGGTTCACGTAGATCGTCTAGTTCACAGGGCACAAAGAGTGGTGGATCCAGAACGATGCGCTCTTCTTCTGCAGGTGCTTCTGCCTCCTCTGAATTGAAGTCCCATTTCGATTTCGATTTAGAGCACATTTTTGCAAAATATAAATTTATTGTAAATTTTTGCTATAAAGAAAATTGTAATAATTATAAATTTCCTGTGACAATGTTTCCAAACAGAGACTAACATTAAAGTGTCAATATGGAAATTTACAAAAAAAAGAAGAAAGATTCATTTCGAAAAAAATAATTTGATTTCTTTTGGGATATATGTAAAATTCAAACAGAAAATTGAGATGCATTCAAATTTGTAATTTAATTTTTATGGCTTAGTACGTACGAGTCGTCGAGGTAAGGCCGGAATATATTCGTGCGGGTCTCCTTTATTACAGCTTAGCACAAATCTGCAAAGATAACGTTGCATTTCATGTTTAGGTGTTCCTTTTCAGTTACAGACTGCGACTTGATTGATAACGCGCAACGATGAGCCGAGAACAGGACCGCAGGGCAGCGATACTGGAGTCACTACGCGCCGGGAAAACACCGAAGGAGATAATTCAATGGTTTGGATATAAAAAACACAAGTTTATGAAATTAGCAAGAAGTTTCGAGATGCTGAAAAGAAAGACGAGGTTTCTTCAGAGCGAGCAAGCCACAATAAACGATCGTAAGCAGTGATGGGGACGTCATGCCACCCCACTTTTTCGAGCAGGGGCTTCGGTTGAACGCCGAAGGATATATCGACTGATCAGTTGTGAAGCCTTGGATAGACCGAGTGACCACTGGAAGAGAATACGTGTTTCAGCAGGACTCTGCACCAGCTCACAAGTCCAGAAAGACTCAGGCTTGGCTGTACGAGAATATGCATCACCACTGGTCCCCAGATTTGGGCCACCGTCCAGCCCAGACTGCAATCCTCTCGACTACTACGTGTGGGGCGTAGTTGAAGGAAAGGTGAACAAGACATCTCACAACACAAAGGACGCCCTGAAGGCCAAAATCATGGATGTGATGACCAACATGAACAAAATGGAGGTGAAACGGGCCTGTTCTCGATTTCGGTCCAGGCTTGAGCGGGTAGTTGTGGCTGAAGGCGGCTATATTGAATAATTAGGATGTTCCATATATGTACTTACTATGTAAAAAGTATTACTTGAATAAATAACATTTAAACATAATTATTGATAATATTTATTTTTCATTGAATTTTTCGGATTTACCTCGACGACCCGGCTGAAATGGCAAAATCAGTGCTGCAAAACGCAAGGAATCTTGCTGGGTCGAGTGATTTTGTAGAAAGAGATTTGACTCCTGACCAGAGGCTTAAGAAGAACGTGCTGCTTACCCTGAGAAAAGTGTTGTTGTCTTTGGACAAAAGTAAAAAGGTGTTCGTCAGAGGCGATACTATATGCATCGAGAGTAAATGGTTGAAATACAACGCTAACAACATACTTATGTGCGGGTCAGAAGCTGGCCTAGATCTCTTAAAATCAATATTCGGCGACTCTTTCGTCCCTCTATATTTTGAATTTCCATACTTACACCAGAAGACATTAGAATACGCTGAAAAACACAAAAACGCCTCAAAAAACTGAATAATCAACCCGCTATAGATCATAATCCTAATACATGTCGCGTACTGTCTTATAATGTGGTTAACTTAACTAGTAAACTTAAGTTTTCTGAATTTTTCAACTTCGTAAATGATTTTGATTTTTTTTTTTCTCTTTGAAACTCATGTTCTTGCAGAAACCAGGTCAAAGTTCCTTCACCTTTTTAAAAATTATAACTTTCATTGGACTGACGCGTCAAAAAAACACAAAGCTGGCCGAGCCAGTGGTGGGTTGCCTTTTGGCTACAAAAAATGTATGGCTCAATCTTTTAATTTAAAATTTGTTACTTACTTCGGTTATACTTGCCTCTCAGCCTCTTTAAATAATGTTAATTTTCTAAATAGATTGGGATAAATATCCCACTTTACATTAATTGCTCAAGATGGAATGACCACTTTTACAAACTTGAAGATTTTCTCTCGAAGTTACATCCATCATCTTTCTAACTGCTTGGGGACTTCAATTCTCGAATCGGTCTGGAACAATCCCTTGATGAACACGGTCTGCATATATAGTCTCCGCAGTTTTCTTCAAACAGAAAATCTAAAGACTTGTTATTGGACCATAAAGGGAAAAAATTATTAAATCTGATTGATGATATCGGGGGCGTGGTCTTAAACTGAAGATCTCCGGGGGATATTGATGGCGATTTAACGTTTTGTGGTGCGGTGGGCACCTCTGTTATTGATTGTGGCATTTGCTCTTTTGACCTGCTTCCACTTATTAAAAAACTTTTTATCGGCCTTGAGTCCTTCTCCGATCACTTCCCTGTAACGTTAGAGCTTATCGCCCCCTCTCAACAGCCAGGCACAGCAAATCTATTTTCACCTAAACTGTTATGGCAACTAAATCGCGGTAACGAATATGCCTAAGACTAGCCTGCAACGGTGCGTCTCCTATAGGTACAGTGGAAGAACAAGTTACTGCGCTATGTGAAAAAATTAGATTTGCAGCTAATATAAAGCCGAAAAATAGGCTCTTCACGCCCAAAAATGAGTGGTTCGACTGCCAGTGCTTTAATGCTCGCAACAGAATGTTTGCACATCTCAAATGTCTTAGGCAAATCAATTCTGACAGTGCTAAATCCTTTCTTAAATTGTGTAATCGGAAAAAACTTGACTATCAAAATAAACAGATTGATCTTCTTAATACAGTTAAGAACAGCAGCGATTGGTGGAAGCTGGCTTCTTCACTCGAGCGCTCTCCGCCTAAAGTATCTTCCTCACTAAGCCTGTCTAATTTACGTGACCATTTCAGTCGCCTGTTATTTTGTCGGGATGAGCTCACCAAACATTGGACTATGCCGTCTATAATTAACCCTTTTTTAATAAGCTATGAATTTTACAAGTTCCCACCCGAGAGCTTTTTAAATGAGGTGTTATCAGTCTTTAACACAATCTTTCTTAAGAATCAAATCCCGCCATCTTTTCGTAAAGCGATCATAATTAGTCTTTTCAAAAAGGGGAAACCGGATTTAGTAGCAAATTATAGAGGGCTATCACTGCTTGACTCATCATGTAAAATTTTTACTGGGTTGTTACTAGGCCGAATAAATGCTTGGATTGATTGCAATAATATCATTAGCGAATTTCAAGCGGGATTTCGTAAAAACTATTCCACCACTGATAACATCTTCAATCTTTCCAGTATAGTGCGCTTAAACTCTAAAAATAATAAGAAGACATTTGCGTTTTTCATTGATTTTTCATGTGCTTTGGACACCATCCCACGGAATATGTTATTTTACAAGCTAGCTTCTTACGGCCTTTCCAGCCACTTTATTAAAATTTTACGTCTCTTACATGAAAATACAACGAACCAAATCTGGCACGGGCACGATCTTTCCCCCCCTTTCCTAGTTAACCAAGGAGTGAGACAGGGCTGCCTCCTGAGCCCAGACCTATTATCTCTCTATCTAAATGATCTACATGACGTTCTCCCGTGTGAGGTAACGGTAGCCAATACGTTAATAAAGGTACTGATGTATGCTGACGGTTTAGTAGTGTTTGCTAATACACCTTCCGAACTTCAAACTATGATTAATTCCATACGCTGCTACAGCACGCAGTGGGGACTAAAAGTAAACTTGGCGAAGTCTAAAGTGATGGTGTTTAGAGAATGCACTAGGATTCCGAACACTTACGCTTGGAATTTTGGCGACGAGACAGTCGAGATCGTAAACGAATATAAATATCTAGGGGTTCTTATCAATTACAAACTTTCTTTCAAGAAACACTTAAAATACATCAATAACCCCCTTATTTGTATTTCCAAAAAATTAAAGATCTTCGACACGTGTGCGAGGTCGATTATGTTCTACGGTGCTCAAGTCTGGGGTGTCGACAGGTTTGAAGCAGTATAGAAACTCTTACGCTTTTTTATTAAGAAACTAATCTTCTTACTACAGTCAGTAACTCTTCAGAAGTTTTCCAAACACTTTTTCATTGTTTTTTTCAGGGATCACAAATAAGTCAGCTCTTCTATAGCTTGGTAGCTTCTTTGTCTCTCCTACGATTCCGTCTTGGCCTTCATCTGTCTGATATTCAAAAGAAAGAGAATCATTCAAAAGCAAAGAGCTTGAGCTCTATAGTGTTTGAAGGCAAGGACATTGAGCGTCGTTTTGCGCCTGTAAACAACTGATCCAGAGGCAAAGAATAAAGACTTTTCTTTAGTAAGAACTAAAGGAAGCGCTTAATGCTATCACTAATTCTATATCTCCCATCGTTTTAATAGCAAAAGAAACTGCCAACTTAACATCGAGGCATCTGAAGGATGAAAAGCTCTGAGCTGTCTTGGAATATAAGCAATCTTCCATCTTATAAGAGGAAACAAACGTGTCAGCCAGAGATTATTGTATACCCGAAAAATATGCCTGACTTTATTTACCACCACCTCTAGTGAATCGTTGGTGGATAGTAAACCAGGTCAAAGCGACAGATTAATTTTCTTGACGGACGTCTCCAAGGGCGAGGTCGTTTCGGAGAAACTAAACATTCGGTAGTCTTTTCGACTTCCGGACCACTACAGCGTAGTTCAAGAGGAGATCCTTGACATTAACGAGGCTCTAATTTGCTTAATTAATACCTGACTGGAAACCGGTACGATAAACATATACTCCGATAGTAGCTATGAAGCCACTACTACGTTGTCCTCCAACTCGTTGACAGTCATCAACTGCTGCAAATTTATTCAAGAGAAAATCTGCTGAACCGTTGTAAATCACCCCCTTCTACCTCTCTCATCGACCCTGGTTATCAGCATTATTTGAGTAAAAGAATGCTCCAGACCCGAAACGATTACTCGCGCAAAAAGGCTGTGAAACAATACACCCATTGTAGAATCGACCGTCAAATATGCCCAGAGCTCTCTCAAAACGCCCTATAAGGCTCTGCGGGAGCGTTCACATTATTCGGCAGTTGTCAGGGCAATAACTGAATACTGGCTTGTCCGAGCAGACGCGATCAGAATGAATGACTTTTTTAGTCGCTGCAAAGATGAGGTAGAGTCGGTAGAGCACTTCTCTCTGTCCAAGAAGGATTGCAAGCAATATCGCAGCAAGAGCTCGAGTCCTTTTTAGAAAGCCGTCTAGGTGAAGGGTAAAAATATAGATCTGTGCCGTTTTGCAACTCTAGGCTAGATCCAAAACCTAACCTTTCCTTATTTTTCAAACCATCAGGTATAAATGTATTTAAAGTAAGGATCCTTACGTTATCATTTTACTGCTTATTCTGTCACATTATTAAAGAAATTTTTAAAGCCCGTCTTCTTCCCCTTCATTCAACAGTATTTTTATGTGAAAGAAGACATTTAAATCCTTTTTAACAATCAAGGTACTATGTATGCAATCAAATCAGAATCAAGCTGAGTGAGACTGCAGCTTTTGAGCTAAAGATCTCTTATTCTATATTCTTATATATTTAAATTTGATCAAATTGAGCATAATAGAATGCGATACGACTATGCTCACTATGTAGACCCGACCCTCAGCAACATCTGCCCTTATGTACCAACATCGACATAGATTTTAGCTATGTTGTAACATCCTGCCCAGCCTTGTCTGTTCAACACCACAAAGGGGTCAAGTTATGTATTTCGAATTAAGAGCAATATATGGTGATGCCACGATTTCTACCCACAAATGCGAAAACTCGGTTTTGGACTCAGAACAAGGTCTCTAACAATTCCTGAAAGTTCCAATCATTAAGTATATTTTTCCAGGCTAAGCTTTTCGTTTATTCTAATAACTACCACCTCAAAGTTTCGCAGACCTTACAACAAAAAAAACAATTATATGCAAACATGCAATAAAATATAATTTAAATCAATATTGTTAAATACATAAACGCGAAAAGTTCAAACTAATTTGTCAGTCAAAAATGGATGTTTTCGTATCTCAGCCACAGTAAGACGTCGACTTGGCTCCTTATCCAACAACCCAAGTATAAAATTCTTGCCATAATCTTCTGGCCCAGGAATGTCGGGAGTGCTTTCACAAATGTTTGTAACAGCACAAAAGGGTACTCGTTTGAACAATAAAACATACAGTGTAATACCCAAGGACCAACAGTCTGCGGTAAAGTCATAGCCAGAGTTTTTAAACATTTCCGGAGGCATATAGGATACGGTACCACACATTTTATACAAAGGCTTTCCCTTATACTCGGTAGCCAAACCAAAGTCAGCTAACTTGATGCGCATATCGTATTTGAATTTCTTATTGTGGCGTACCAAAAGATTCGCAGGCTTGATATCACGATGTATAATATTTTTTGAATGCATATACTGCATACCTTTGGCAACATCTCGCATTATATGTGCAGCTAACGATTTTGAAACTCCTCGATCCACTAGTTGGCCTGCATCGCTGTCCAAATGTTCCAATACCAAATATGTAAAAAAATGATTTTTAACTGCAAACCATAGTTTAACAATGTTTGGATGATATTGCAGTTTTCTGGTAGTCTCTAGCTCGTTGCAGTTGGAAACACGCAATGCAAATGTGTCAATCATTTTTATAATATAGCGTCTCATCCTTTGTTTTTTGTCGCATCCCGTAAATATACAAGACATATTTCCGGCAAAAATCTTAACTTTGACTTTTATGAAAGTTGTTATAATTACAGGCAAATCCTTATCGGAAAATGTTCTATACTTTAGCACATTCGGATTGACTGACAGAACTTCATTACGCACAGGCCGCTGTTCTTTCTTAGGCACAGGCCGCTGCTCTTCATTAGTCACAAGCCGCTTTTCCTCCTTACGCACAGGCTGTTCTTGACAAATTAGCTTCTTTTTAATTACAGTACTGATTGTATATGCGCACGGTATAAAGGATTCGTGGCTATAGCAACAAACGATAATGCAGCCATCCTTCAACTCCTTAACGGAGCTTATGGGAGTGCCATCGGTATAATAAACCTTGCTTATGTTATTTTGCAATGGCATTTTGGCTGATATTTTTTTAGTTGCAGCATTTAGGAACTGCTGCAGAAACATTGGGTGTTCCCCGATGGAAACGACCAACAATACCCCGTGAAATTGTAAGCGTCGATGACGCATTAAAACAACACTGATGGTCTTCTCCGATTGAGTATGTGCCAGAGCTACCGTACCAGCTTGTTTGGCTCTGCCACTGATTTGCTGCCCTTTCTGGACCCGACCTTTGGTAGCCATATTTATAGTTTATTCGACTGCGATCACAAATCTAATTCAAACTTTTCGTTAGGAGAAACGCGCGTTTATTTATAAATAAAACAATATTGTTTGATTTTTGTATGTCGAATGCAATGAAGTTAGTTATTTATGACAGTAAAGCCAATGTTTATTTGTTGTAAGGCTTAAATTTATTATACTTTCTATGCTATAGACAATGCTCTGATGTTGTCAACAGCTTGCGCCATCTAGCGAACTGTGGTGGCGCCATCTTACGTACAGCAATTGCGTACACTTGCCGTACGCTTTTGGAAATGAAATTTTACGAGGCCCATTGGATTTTAATAAAGGCTGGTTACAGTTCAACACAAAAAATCCTTCACATTTATTTTAAATTTTTTAGCTAATATCTATTATTAACATTTTAATCAGACAGATGTTAAAATCGGATGGCATCATATCAGTAAAAGTAAACTAGAATTTTCATACCTTTGTTATGATGAATTACGGTTATTTTGGTGACATTTATTTATATTTCCATAACAATTTTTATTTCAATACTACGTCTAATTTCAATAATAAACAGCAGTTTTTTCAAAGTGTCAATGTTTCATTATTTGAGGTTAGACACAATCATTTGAGGTTAGGGCTGACATAAAATTTAATGTCTCGCACATTGTGCCACACACATCGTAACAAGACAAATCAATAGCCCAAAATCAAATCCCAACGACTTTTCCCACTTCTTATAATATGAGCGTAACCCAGCTAAAAAGTAAAACCAAATCAAATAAGGAAACGAGCACATATGGAAATTTGTTCCGGTCAAGACACTCGCGGGCAAGTAGCCATAGACATGTTCGTTTTATGTGTTTTATATGCAAAAGACTCTAGGTACTTGCGGGGGGAGATAGCAACAATGCTGGATGTGATTTGGCTTTATGGTAATTGAGTGTTGGACTACGCATAAAATGCAGCCAGTCCCATAAATATTTTTGCACTCAGCTGCAGTTGTATGTGTCCTTGTGTGTCTGTGTGTATGTGTGTGTGTATGCTTCCTTTTGACCGTTACAAATATGTTTGATATTTTTTTTTTTTTATTGAAAACGACTTCCCCCATCACCCTAATCCCAGAACAGGAAGTTGTGCGAACTGTCGCGCCGGCTTGTGCCAGCAGCATACAAACAAATAATAAAACTAGTTGGCAATATCAACCAAGTCAAACATGGAATACTCTAAAATACATTGTAAATCTGTAAGGAACTATTTACTCTCGACAATTTCACAAAAGCAAGCTCTTGGGTTATTGTGAGGATAAAGTATATGATCAACGGATTCTTATGGGTTTTTGTTAGATTTTCTGCGGCAAGATTTCATAATCCGCTTTAAAATCGAAAAATCCATAAAAAGTGTTTTATTTCCTAGCTAAAAGACTTACCGAAAATTTTTCATAGAGCTTGTAACAATAAGTTGGTCTCACTTTTGGAGATTTCATTGGCATTTCATCATAAATAGACTAAAGCCCAAACAAACTTTACTGATTGTAGAAACTTACTTAAAAAATTAATTTCACCTAGTTATAAATACCCCACATTCAGATCAGGTCAAATATCTAGGAGTGGTCCTAGACAACGACTTAACTGGAACTCCCAATTAGAACAAGTGCTCTACAAAGCTACTCGAGCCATTGTAGAAAACTCTTTGGCAGCACATGGGACTTCAGCCCTTATATTATAGATTGGATATACCGTATGATGGTACGGCCTATCGTCACATATGCAGCCCTTGTGTGGTGGCCCAAGACGCCCCAAAATGTGGCCATTAAGATATGCAGAAAGCTTCGAAGATTATTATGCATATCTCTTTCAGGAGCTATGCGTACCTGCCCGACAACTGTCATGAAGTCAGTCCTTGGACTCATACTACTGCACATTTTCATCCAAAAGTCAGCCATGCAAAGTCTACTACGTGAACTCTTTGCAAGTGACGCTGGACATGCCGCACTTATATGCCCCTTCCTGACGTATCCATCTGCTCTAGATCAGGTCTTATGATCACGGAATTATTTCATAACAAGAAATTTAGATCTCTTCTCCCAAATCGGGTGACTTGGGCTGATGGCAGCCCCTGTGGAAGCCTCCGGTGCCAACAATCGTTCACGGATGGGTCTAAAAGTGGGCAGGGTGTAGGTGTTGGAGTCGTTGGAACCAACACCAGAATCTCTACTGCAATGGGCATATGGCCCAGCGTCTTTCAAGCAGAGGTTCATGCCATAGAGATCTGCGCCCACATATCCTTTACAAGGGAACTAGGGAAGCAAATATCTGTATTTACTCATATAGCCAAGCTGCTATTAGGGCATTATCATCTTTAAGGATCTCCTGCAGGACGGCTAAAGAATGCCATAATTACCTCCAAGTGCTGTCCTCCCGGAACAAAGTCGTGTTATGTGGGGTACCTGGACACTCAGGAGTGGATGGTAACGCGATCGCTGACGATCTAGCACCACAGGGTGCCTCCACCCTGTTAGTAAGTGGCGTAAATGAAACAAACGACTTCACTAAGTACCTTCCTTAATATTAAAACGGCAAAATCCAATAATGCATCATTGTGGGTTGTTTACGCCTTTAGTCGACACTTCTACATTTGATTTCAAAGATTTGTGAAGGAAACACTAAAAATAATTATAATTGTTGTGCTACTATTTCGCTCTAAGCAGCACCTAAAACCGACAATAAAGTTTAGTTTATATTATATTTATTTTAAATGATGTTCTTCAAATGCCAGGAAACTAAAAATTACGTGTAATCTAAAGCAACAACCAATAACTATAATTTTGATCCGTAAATATTTTGGTTTTCTGCTTTTTCTATATATTCCCTATAGAATAATCAAACCTCCATCTGTCGGATACATACAGTTCCACATAGCTAACACATCCAAAAAAAAAATCCACATATCATATACCCGATATTATAGGGTATAAGTAAAAAAGTTTTTCCATTGCCTTTGACTTTGCCGCTTTGGTCAACTGCTGGCAAACGATAGTGAAATTGATTTTGATGCCAAGGGGGCAACTTACAGATACACACACACACACACACACCTACATTATCTATATCTGTGTGTCACTTTGTTTCTGTGTGTATGTGTGTGCGTGTAGGCATAAAAAAGCAGCGTCATTTGTGCGATTAAAGCGACAAGATTAAAAAATTTATTGCGCAAATATTTATGGGACAGTAGCAGAGACAAAAAAAAACATAGCATACCGTTGGGGGCAAGCCGATATTAGTTCCCCATGCTTGAGAAATACGAGGACCGTAGACCGGGGACCGACACATGCCAGAGGTAACACATGCACACATCACAAAGTAAAGTTAATCCTGGGAGAGAGTGTCCAAGGCTGAATATAATTTATGGCATTTCGAATAAATTTATTGGTATTTTATTAATATGGACAATATGCAATAGATTTGTATTTGTGGGACATTCTTTGGTTCTGTAGTATTTACAAATCGGTAGATTATAAGATGATAAAAGATAAAAAGTCGCCTTTTCTTAAATTTGGTAAGTTTTTTAACTAGAATCTCACCTTTAAGTCACAAAGCCGCAAGAAGAATACAGTTTTTTAAAAAAGTGGACTCGACTTTAATTTTAATCCAATTAGGAGAAAGTTACACCAATAATAGCTCGATGAGAACAGAGACCTACAGTTTATAGCCGAATCAGCACGGCGGTGTCTTGTTTCTAGCATACATTCGGGAAATTCGCAATAAAAAACAATAAGGAAACTGTTTAAATCTATCGTACCCAATTCCTATGCTTTGGCCAAATATCCTTTTTATTAGAATCTTGGCAATTGAGCTATCAGAGTTCGATAATTCAAAACTGATACGGATGCTCCGAATAGGCGTCATCTAAAATGTTCAAAATTCTATACCGAACTCTTTAACATCCTCTACTTCAGAATCAGGGAATTCAATTGCATCTGCCTCCAAAACCATTTTTTATATCTAGAGCTGAACTAAACAATTATCTAATAGGCTACTTTTAGATGTTCTTTGAAAAGACAATGTGTGAGATGCTGAAGATGTACTCGGGCCAATTAAAGATGATGAGGACAGTAGCGAAACTCAACGTTGTCAAAAGCCAGTGCGAATGAAGACTTGACAAACGAATCATTGATAAACTCGTCCATTCCGCTTGATTCAAAGAAATCTAGCTTACAAAATTCAACAGCAAAATCGTCTTTCTCGTTCTTTTGCCTAACCGCATCAATATCGAAATCCAATCATTTCAAGATTTTTTCAATTAAAGCATTAGAAAGCGATGACAAATTACGTTTGCGGTAACTTTCCATATCTTATTAGAGCTTTTATCAACAACAGGATCCAGCGAAGGAAGAAACAAACTATTTTATTTTTTGCCGCCCTTAGACGGGGACTTTTCCTTGACAAATTCTTGAGCAAAAATCTATTACCAACAAAACATAATTTTTTACAAATCTATACACAACTACCAATAAGGAAATCATTTTTATACCCTATATCGTATAGTACAAAGTGTGTATTAAGGTTGTACAAGCCAAAAATGTATGTAAAATCTCAAAGTTACCTAACTCTCAAAGTATGATCAGGGTGACTAGAGAAGTTGATATACCGATGTCTGTCTGTATGAACTACTAGATCTCGGAGATGGTAGAAGCTAGAGCAACCAAATATTTAGATTAGACCACTGGTCCGCTAATCAATTTCCGCAAGCCTGTCTTGAGGCGGTCTTGGGAGCTACAGGGCTAGGTTAGGTTAGGTTACACTGGCCGGCCACAACAGAGTGCAGCCTAGCGTAGACCTTTTGGTCCTTAGCTGTGCCAGATTAGCTACAGGGTTAAAAATGAGGAATTTCTGATTTCCCAATAAAAAAACCGGTCTTGGGGTCTGGTTGAGGGCTGCTTTGGCATTTGAATGAAATACTCCTTTTCTGCCTAAAAATTTGTTTAAATATGGCAATAGAAAATATTCGCTATGGCAATGAGACACATCATCCCGTATTAAAAGAAATGAAATTAATGTTCAGAGTCCCATTATATTTGTGTATAATGGTTGCATAAAAATTGACTTTTCTTGGATTTTTTCAAACCCCATAACTCAAAGTTAGATCGCAGGAATTTAAAAAACTTGACGACTTACCAAACTGCCCTCGTCTAATTATGTCGCAGCAGGGAAAAGAGTAGCAAGCCCTTAAGGGCCCTTTTCTTATTGACTAATATCGTATTTCTTGACAAAGTACATTTTTACACACCGCAATACAACAGATCACGCAGCAGTAACTAAGGGGTAAAAAATCATAAGACTGGATTTAACTTAGTGCTCTTATTGCTTTCTCACCTTTTTATGCTACCCCCAGCTAAGACCAAAACAAGCAACAAGTCTACCGTCTAAGGGCTCACCCTTTATGCATTCAAATTAACCATATTATCCATACAACACATTTGAGGGCGTCACCAACTGTCAACTAACTGTCTGTCACTCAAGATGCCTTGACATTTGACAGCGTATACCTGACCTTTCGATTAACCCAAGGGTGACGGTGACACTGGCTGGCACCAATTGCAACCCTCAATTTAAAGTGAGTGTTATTCGTAATTGCTGGGTAATGAACCCACTCCCCGCTACTAACTTCTCTCTTCTGCTGCTTATCAGGGCTAACAATTTATCATTCATTGGTAGCAAAACAAACTAAATCGAAATAAATTATGGCAAACGATTTGTAAACAACACAAAGACATTCGTTGGACCCACCCTTTGGAATCGAAGATTCGCACACACTCGATTCCATAAATAAAGGACAGCCAAATAATTGAAATATTTGCTGTCAATGTGTTGACTTCCGTTTCATTGACCGGGCACACAGCATCTTCCATTGCTGGTCGCCCGCCGCCTCGAGGTGAAGGTGTAAACTGTATAAATGGTGGCTCGTTATGGCTTGGATTACACCGACTGCGACTGTTTACTTAACACAACGACTACTGACTACGGATAGCTTGATAAATGGCTAGCAAATATTTTACAAGTTCTTTGGACCACGGAGCACATACTGCGTGCCAAACGAATCATTGTTGATTAAGGTTTATTGAGTCATAAGACAGTGGCTGGATGTAAGAAGAATTTTTTAGTAGAGCAGCTCTCTTAGACCCTTTCTATTTGGAAGTAAATAAAGTAAGAAACGTTGGCCATGCGGATATACAATATGATATTTATTGAAAATGGATATGTCAGCCGTCTCGCAAGTTCGTAATCCTTAGCCAATATCTGGTACTCAGCTTATCTAGATTTTCTTTAAGTCTGCATTTAAGCCAGTTGGTCAACAAGTTAATATGAATACTTGATCAATTGAACTTATGGAAGTTATAGAAACCGAAGAATGGAAGAATCTTAAGATTTTCAAGCAACTAAGCAAGATCCATCACGACGGAAGACTTCTTTGGTTTATTTAGACCTAACTTAACTTTGAGATAAAAAGTGTTGTGCAAGTTTGGGGTATTTTGAAATGGGACCATTCCTTAAAAAGTTCCCATAAAGCGAGATGTGATGAAAAATTTGATACGATGGCGCTGCTAAGTAGTAGATAGGCGCAGCAGTCCGAATTTCAGATTAACGTCCGAGTTCGAACTTTCTTCTCCTGGAGAATACAGCCTATATGAGAGCCTAATAAAAAAAAAGGGACTTCCAACGAGTTTAGATTCAAGTCATGATCAAATTATAGGTTAAGTAATTTTAGGCTAGGTTAGATTGCACCGGTTGACCCTCGCCCCTGGTGTCATCGAGTATGTACGTGCGCTTGGAGAACGTCAGAAGCTTTTGAGGGCAAGATCCATCACGACGGAAGACTTCTTTGGTTTATTTAGACCTAACTTAACTTTGAGATAAAAAGTGTTGTGCAAGTTTGGGGTATTTTGAAATGGGACCATTCCTTAAAAAGTTCCCATAAAGCGAGATGTGATGAAAAATTTGATACGATGGCGCTGCTAAGTAGTAGATAGGCGCAGCAGTCCGAATTTCAGATTAACGTCCGAGTTCGAACTTTCTTCTCCTGGAGAATACAGCCTATATGAGAGCCTAATAAAAAAAAAGGGACTTCCAACGAGTTTAGATTCAAGTCATGATCAAATTATAGGTTAAGTAATTTTAGGCTAGGTTAGATTGCACCGGTTGACCCTCGCCCCTGGTGTCATCGAGTATGTACGTGCGCTTGGAGAACGTCAGAAGCTTTTGAGGGGCCCTGCCGGCTACCTTTCCAGTAAGGTAAACTATGTTTTTGCTAGATATTTGAGACCCGATGTACATAGGGCGTGGCAGCAGCAAATGAGGTGCTGCATAGTCTCTTTGATATCCGTCTCATTACACGTCTTGCATTCAGTATTGTTGGTAAAGCTTCCTAGCTTCCTAGCGTGAACTACTGTCAGGCAGTGACCAGTGAGTAAGCTCACTAAGAGTCTGCAATCTCTTCTTGGTAGTTCCACAATATACGGGGCATCTGTATCACCTGACTGCAGCGTCTTCTTCTGACCTGTTGTTAATCGTCCTTAAGTGGAATCTGCAGGCCATCAAGAGACGGTGGCTTCAATCCTGCACCTTGTTCACAGAAGATGCATACTTTCTTGCTATCACCAAATATATTTGTTCGGCTCTGCTCTAATAGTGCTTTCTTTATGGCGAATACCTCTGCCTAAAAAACGCTAGTGTGATGGGGCAAATTGAGTGACACCTCCATGGGGGTATCTATATATAGAGTATATCACGGCCCCAACGCAGTATTCCATTTTGCATCCGTCTGTGAAAATTTTTGTTGCTCGTTGGTCCATAGCGATTTTCCAGTCCTCTTAGTATTTTTAGAGTATATTGAATAAAAAATCGTTTAAGGGATAGAAGCAAAAATATGATTGGCGATACTTTACAAATGGATTGGATAACGAAATCTGAATATTCTGCGAGAGATTGATACCGACGTAGGACAGGGTGTTTAAGTAGCTGGATACGAATCTGATGGTGTTTCTCGGAGCTTCGGTTCAGTATCAATGACCACAAGAGTATAGTGGCCATCATCATCGTCATCGTGTGGCCATGACAACCCGCTCTCGGATTACGGCCGATCTCAGCAGCTCTCGCCAGGCGCCTCTGCTTTGCGCGCGCCTTCTCCAATTGTGACCATCGTTGCCAACAAATAAATTGATAGTCTTTAACCCTTAGGATTGGGATTTTTCGGATCTTGGATTAGGATTAAGCGTTCATATCCCTCTTTTTTTTGCGGGCAGATAAATATGGAAAGATGCTCTTGGTATAAAAAAAAACTGGGTGAAATACGAACTTCTCGCCATCTTACAAGCTAAGTTATTAAGGGATGCTTCAAATTTTAAAATTTGCACTTTTTGGGGTCTACTCTGGCCGTTTGGAAATGCATATCTTAATTCTATAGTTTCGCAATGCTAAAATGGACTGAAATCTACAAACTGAAGTAATCCGCTCTATGTGCCGGACTCTCAGCATCGCATAATTTTACAAGATAGTAATATTCAAAAAATTTATTTTGATTTAAAGTTTAACTGTCTACGAATCATCTTGCCGCCACCCACTGTGCCAATAATTTCCAAATATTGAGTAAAAATTTTCATAGCCTATATAAAAGGCGCCCTGCTGGCTGTCCCAAACATATTATACACATGTACATATTTGTACATATATGTAAATTACTAGAAGCATGACAACGTCAATTGATTTTCTGTTGATTTACCAGAAATTATTTTGTGATAAAACACGATTTACTTCATGTTTAAAGTGCACTTCAAGTGCCAGCAGCCAGGAAGGATATCGTTGGCAGAGGGGTTGGTTGACAACCTCCTGGAGAGGGTGTACAATCAATCACATCCACATGCCGAGAGACGAGAAGCAACTATATGGATGGATGTATGTGCTCTTAATGCTGCCTAATCCGGCGTAATAAACATTGTCAACGCGTGTAATATGCGGGATACAAAAAATCAATTGCACTGCAATTGAAAAGGTTTTTACAGATGACAGGAACATCGACGGTGAGGCGCAACTTGCAGCACGCAAATGTTTGCAAATATTTGTTGTAGCCTACACACATACTACATACACAGCTACATATGTACAACATGAATTTCTTATATACATATGTATAGATATATGTATATATCAAATCCAAGCTAAATCAACAACAAACTTGAGGCACAACAATCAGTTGGCATAATCAAACAGTAGACAAAAAAAAAGAGAACAATCCGAGTCGAGTCGAGTTGAGTTGAGTAGCATTTAAGGCTAAGCGTCGCATTAGTTGCAAATGAGCCAGACAAATAATTCAAAATAAAAAATTCCGACATACACTGAAAAAAATAATTGGGTTACACATTGTTAGACCCATACTCATGTATGGAGTCTCGATCTGGTGGCCTACTTTAGATAAGGGGACTAACCTTAAAAAGTTAAGTAAGGTTCAGCGAACAGACGAACTTACAATTAGTGGTGCTCTACGCTCTACACCAAATGAAGCCTTAAATGCTATTTTAAACCTCCTACCACTGAACAAGGTAGGGAAACAACAAGCCATTTTATCAGCTTTACGCATGAGAGAGGCGAAAAAATGGAATGATCAAGATTTTGGTCATGCAAAGATTCTTAAAGGGAACCCACTTATTCCCGAAAGTACAGACTACTGCATACCGCAGGAACATGTCACAACCAAGTTCAGAGCCTATATTCCAACCAGAGAGGAGTGGAATACTGGGGTACCAGGCCCAGCAGGCTCGATAAAGGTATACACGGACGGTTCCAAGCTAGTCGACCGTGTAGGGGGAGGGGTCTACGTCGAGGATTTCGACATCAGAATTGCTTTTAGGCTCCCGGACCACTGCAGTGTCTTTTAGGCAGAGGTCACAGCAATCCGGGAGGCTTTAACAACAATAAAAAACCTACAAGTCCAAGATAAGAATATCTGTATATATTCGGACAGCCAAGCGGCTATTAAGTCTCTAGTCTCGATGACTTCGTGTATGACAGTCAGTGAATGACTGCCGCTTGTCTCTAGGGGAGATGGCTGAGCAGCTTTCACTTCACCTGATATGGGTTCCAGGACACAGGGACTTTGAGGGAAACTGCATTGCGGATGAACTGGCTAGGAAAGGAACTACCAGCATCCTTCTTCAAGATAAGGAGGGCCTGGGTATACCCATGGCCAGCTGTAAACTGAGAATACGAAACTTTTTCGCTCTCTGTGCAAATAAAACGTGGAATCGGACATCGAACACGTGTAGAATCTCGCGGCAAACCTGGCCGACATACTGCAGTAAAAGAGCCAAAAAACTCTGCTGTCTAAATAGAGCCCAGTTAACATTGTAATCATTCCATGTACAATTGACTTTTCGCATTTTTTCTTCGATTGTACGCCTCCATGTCCTAGCTGGCGCCCCGGGACGTCTAGAACCTTGTGGGGCGGATCCAGTTCCAGTTGTTGATTTTTTCGAGATTGTCTTGGAAATCAGAGCACTAACAGCATAATAAACATAGATCGTCTGCGTATTCAAGATCTTTCAAACGGGCTCCATTGTATGCCTTTGCCTTTCGTCTAAGGCCAACATTGCCTAATTCCAGTTTTATTTAAAAAGGAATCAGAAAGTAGACCAGAATGGCTGATCCTACATGTGAAATTATTGTATGTGGCTTTCATCGTGTTGATAATCTTTTCTAGCATGCTTCGGTTTTGTAAAGTGCCCCACAGAAAAGGGCGTTTCAGGCTATCAAACGCCTTCTTAAAATCCACGAAGGCTACGTAGATTGCTTTTAAGTAGACGCCAATTTTTTAATTTCGAAAAGTGTTAGAAATCCGTTCCATGGAAAATTTTTCTTGTTTAACTTTTGGAATAGTTCTAGCCGGCCAACAATACCAACTACTCGCCACGAAAACAGCACAAAGTACATAAAATCTATGCACTTTTTACAAAATCCCTCAAAATTTCTATACTTTCTTCGACCATTCAAAAAATATGACCCAAAGCTAAGAAACATTTAAAAAAGGCTATTTGAAAACAATTAATAGAAAAGCCCTTTTTCCCCAAATATTTTTCCATTCGATTATTGCTTGCTTCGGTGGATATCAAAAGGTCTGTTTAAGTAGCGCTTTGCTTTATTAGAAGATACCAAAAATAATTTCGATTCCTGGATAGCCTCCAAACTTAATCATTTTCTCAAATGTTGCCAGAAAGATTGCAAAAAGCAAAGAACAGTATTGGGAAATAAAATTTTCCCAATTGACAGAACTCAGCGTTTGCGATGAAACACTGAATTACTGAACATTATAACAATACTTGGTCACATATAAAGCGAAAGAAATTCGACTCTTTGAAAGAAATTTCATTCACCATCAACTTTGTATCAATAGTCAAAGCAAGCGCAACGAAACTAACCTTTTTCGGGTTTACAAAATTTCTAAGTTAGCCCCTTTCACAATGCCGCCTAAAAATTTTAACTTCAAAACAAATAAAAATAAAATGGGAAACTTGTACGATTCCAATAAAATAGACCTCAATTATACATTTTTTAAAATTATGGAGTAGTGTTGTTATTACTTTCCATGCTTGATTATCGATTGCTGCTAAAGTCGATGGGTGATAATGCCAAGGACGGTACGCGTAACACGCTTGTAGATCGAGCCGTTCGATCCGTGACAGATTCCCGCTTGCAGCCGCGCCTAACCAGGTTAGCTACAAATTACGCAAAGATTGCTATTGATTGACGATGCAATTCATCCGCCTTTCAATGCGTACTCTTTTTAACCCTTAGACCAAGTATGTTGGAATGGCCTAAAAAATTAGGTTATTAGACCTGACCAAGACTTCCACTCGGGATGGTTACCGTATCTTCATCAAGATTGCTCAGGATACCAGGGTAACCACTTCCACCACGTGGAGGTAGAAGTAGGAGCCTACCGATAACAGGATATCATCGGAGATATCAGCAACCCAGGAGCACCCCAATACTCATCACCAGGTTACTTACTTTCTTTCGATGGAACTGTTTGCAGGTCATAAAATAGTCAGCTTAAAACAAAAAATTTTCGGAGTTACACAATTTGGCTTTCGTAATTTACAATTTCTTTCATTCGTTTTTCCCGCTGACTTAATAAAAAAATGTTGAATTTTTTGCAGTGTACTTTTAGGCATGGGGGTTAAACGCAAATAGCACTGGCAAACTTTGCGCTGGCAAATGGCAAACTTGCCTTTGTCTTCCATCCGTTGCTTCACTACCACCACACAGGTCTCCTGTTCCACTCTGGCCTTGGAATCCTTGCCAAGTTGGCACTTTCAGCCACATTGCTCTGAACCGAGTGCTGTCGGTCTTCGTTGGATGCTTTGATTATTATTTTAATTGGCCACGTGCAAATATTTGCACACCTTTAACCCTTTTTTCGTGTGTTTGTGTGTGTGTGTATGTCCTTTTTAATATACTTAAGTGCTGTTGTCTGTTCCTTGTACATATATTGACTTTTGGCCAGCCTCAATTTTATATGCATTATTTAAAAAAAAGAAAAAAAACAACAACTACTCGTTTTGGTTTGATTTTCTGTAGTAAATCAGAAAGAGCTGAGATTTGCGACCCCTCGGAAAACCCCCCGTACAAGATTCCAAATGAAGGCAAAACAAAAAAACAAATGGAGCATGCACAGGATAATTCGATTGTGTTCAATTTAATTTTTACAAGCTTCGATTGCTGCGGCAATAGCAACAGAAATAGAATCATCTGGCATCAACCCCTACGGGAGACGAGACGCCCCTTAACCGACTTGGGCAGAACTCTTCGAACTCATCGTAACAATTCGAGGCGGCAGTTGATTTGATTTTGTTTTATGTTTCCTGCTGGATGGGAAGGTTTTTCTTTTGTTTCCCGCTTTGTTCTTGTGGCTTTGGTTAGGCCTCTATAGTATCATCCATGATGGTGACACAAACTGATATGGCAGCTGAGGGGTGTGGGAGGCAATGCCGTGGCGAAAGTTTTGTGGTCAGTTTTGTGGTTTGCAAAGCTAAACAAGCTTAGTTGTCATAGCGGGAGTTACTTCGGGTTTTCCGTATAAATATATATAAATAAGAAGTTTTTCTAGAATATCTCTAAACGGATTGAAAATGCAGCTTTCGATGTCCATGTGGCGCAATTTTTGCAAGCTAAAGGCAATATTCAGGTATAGAGATAAGAAATAATTTTTTGGAACTTTTATCATTAAATTAGATTAATTTGGTTTATTTTTTTTCAAATATTCTCTTTACTTTTCTTATATATATATATATATATATATATATATAAAATAAATAAAGACTAAACTTAAGGTTTTGAATTTTTTTTTTTTTTTATATCCAGTTCAGTATATTTGTAATATGGCATGTAAAACAGAAGTTGAAAATATTTATTATTATTTAAATTTACTTTATGATTATATATTACATGTTAGCTATTAGAAAAGAAGAATTTGAAAAAAATTATTTATAAACTTTGTTTAATAAACTTCGGATGAATGTCTGAAGAAAAATAAATCCGAGGCCCTAGACTCAAAAAATCTATTCAAGTTGCTAATAATAGTTTTTAATACATTTCATATATTTTTATACCCTGTACCGTATGGTACAAATGGTATATTAAGTTTGTGCAAGCCGAAAATGTATGTAACATATAGAAGGAGTCGTCGGAGACATCCTAAAGTTATCTAAAATATGATCAGGATGACTAGAGAAGTCGATATACCCATGTCCGTCTGACCATTTGAACGCTTAGATCTCATAGATGGTAAGAGCTAGGTAAGCAAACCTTCACATTACATCCCATATTATTCCATAGGAGACTACATTAACTATATTTAGCATTCGAATGTTGTTTACAGTTCCCAAGCTCTATACCAAATTTCATCAAAATCGGTTGACTATATCATATAGCTCCCATTGGACCGATCGGTCAAAATAACTTTTTTTATATAAAATTCCCTATATTTCATTTTTATACCCTGTACCGTATGGTCCAAGGGTATATTAAGTTTGTGCAAGCCGAAAATGTATGTAACATATAGAAGGAGACGTCGGAGACACCCCAAAGTTACCTAAAATATGATCAGGGTGAATAGAGTAGTCGATATACCCATGTCCGTCTGTCCGTCTGTCCGTCCGTCCGTCCGTCCGTCCGTCCGTCCGTCCGTGTGAACGCCTAGATCTCAGAGATGGTAAGAGCTAGAGTTACCAAACTTTCACATTAGATCCCATATTATTCCATAGGAGGCAAGTTTATTTTATTTTTTTGATATCGGGGATAAATTATATAGCTCCCATGGGGGTGTTTGAGACGACCTCGACAAAAAAAAAGCGTTTTAGATGAATAATTCGTTTGTTTATGAAGATATCGTAACGAAATTTGGCAATCGAAAGTTTTTTATAGTTCCCAATCACTGTACCAAATTTGATCAAAATCGGTTGACTATATCATATAGCTCCCATAGGACCGATCGGCCAAAATAACTTTTTTAAAGAAAAATTGGCTATATTTCGTTTTTTAATAAAGATATCCTAACCAGATTTGGCGTTTGGAAATTTTTTAGACCACTTAAGCAATGTGCCAAATTTGAACAAAAGCGGTGGACTATATCATATAGCTCCCATAGGTCCGATCTTCCAAAACATCGATTTTTTAACAAAATTTGTTGTGTTTCGTTTGTTTGTTAAGATATTGGGACCAAATTTGGCATTCGTGAGTATTTTATAGTTCCTAAGCACTGTACCAAATTTAATCCAAATCGTTTGACTAGATCATATAGCTCCCATAGGACCAATCGGTCCAAAAACACGTTTTTTATACAAAATTCGATGTGTTTTGTTTGTTTGTAAAGATAATTGAAATGACTTTGGCATTCATATCTTTTTTAAGGTATTTAAGCACCGTGTCAAATTTTATTGAAATCGGTTGACTATATCATATAGCTCCCATAGGAACGATCGGTCTAAAAAAAAATTTTGCTTAAAAATTCTTCTGTTTTTGGTTTTTTGTGAAGAAATCGGACTTTATTACAAGCTAGTGGTACAGGGTATCCTAAAGTCGTCCGCGCCCGACTTTACGTCCGCCATTTTTTAATAAAGATTTCGTAACCAGATTTGGTATTCAAAAGCTTTTTAGAATACTTAAGCACAGTACCAAATTTTAGTAAAATCGATTTTGGACAAAATTTGGTATGATTCGTTTGTTTATGAATATCGTAACAAAATTTGGCACTCGGGAGTTTTTTATAGAGGTCTCAAGCACTGTACCAAAAATCGGTTAACTACTTCATATAGCTCTCATAGGACCAATCGGTTCAAAAAAACTTTTTTTATTCAAAATTCGTTGTGTTTCGTTTGTTTGTATTTGAACCAAATTCAAAATTTTTGAAGGAAGCGGATTTTATTGCAAGCTAGTGGTACAGGGTATCCCAAAGTCGTCCGTGCCCGACTTAACATACGCCATTTTTATACCCTGTACCGTATGGTACCAAGGGTATATTAAGTTTGTGCAAGCCGAAAATGTATGTAACATATAGAAGGAGACGTCGGAGACACCCCAAAGTTACCTAAAAAATGATCAGGGTAAATAGAGAAGTCGATATACCCATGTCCGTCTGTCCGTCCGTGTGAACGCCTAGATCTCAGAGATGGTAAGAGCTAGAGTTACCAAACTTTCACATTAGATCCCATATTATTCCATAGGAGGCAAGTTTATTTTTTTTTTATATCGGGGATGAATTAGCTCCCATGGGGGTGTTTGAGACGACCTCGACAAAAAAAAGCGTTTTAGATGAATAATTCATTTGTTTATGAAGATATCGTAACCAAATTTGGTATTCGAAAGTTTGTTTATAGTTCCCAATCACTGTACCAAATTTGATCGAAATCGGTTGACTATATCATATAGCTCCCATAGGACCGATCGGCCAAAATAACTTTTTAAAGAAAAATTGGCTATATTTCGTTTTTTAATAAAGATATCCTAGCCAAATTTGAACAAAATCGGTTGACTATATCATAGACTCCCATAGGTCCGATCTTCCAAAAAATCGATTTTTTAACAAAATTTGTTGTGTTTCGTTTGTTTGTTAAGATATTGGGACCAAATTTGACATTCGTGAGTATTTTATAGTTCCTAAGCACTGTACCAAATTTAATCCAAATCGTTTGACTAGATCATATAGCTCCCATAGGACCAATCGGTCCAAAAACACGTTTTTTATACAAAATTCGATGTGTTTTGTTTGATTGTAAAGATATTTGAAATAAATTTGGCATTCATATCTTTTTTAAGGTATTTAAGCACTGTGTCAAATTTTATTGAAATCGGTGGACTATATCATATAGCTCCCATAGGAACGTTCGGTCAAAAAAAAAATTTTGCTTAAAAATTCTTCTGTTTTTAGTTTTTTGTGAAGAAATCGGTCTTTATTACAAGCTAGTGGTACAGGGTATCCTAAAGTCGTCCGCGCCCGACTTTACGTCCGCCATTTTTTGTATTTGTTCTGTCAATATTGGACTATTGTACTTGTCAGTTAATTGTCTATAAATAAATATACATTCAAAAAGACATTTCACAATTTTGGTCTGGATTATCTATAGCTTAAAAAATCTGAGAAGACTCAAACTTCCCAAAAAAATATTGCAATCCTTTTGGTTCACGTGTAAAATTTCATTGCTCGGAAAAATTATTATGGAAATGAAAAATTTTTGTCCAAAATATGACAATCTGGGCAGCGAATTTCATGGAAGTTAGTTATTGAAACATGTTTTAAAAATTTATCATTTAATAAATAAGGGTTCATTAGTTCATTTTTGGAAAAGATATTTGAGTTTAAGAAGCGACATCAAGCCTAAAAATTTGCGTGAAAAGATGACGATAAAGAAATATATACCGAACATGGACTTTGGAAACAAAGCTGACGCAGCTTTTAATAAATGATTTTTGATAAAACGTTCAAAATTATGTAAAAAGTAACCAATTTATTTAATTGCTTTTACACTATAATTATAGAAAAAATGATTCCCTAATTTTAGAATATAGTTCTGTACTTCACTAAAAGCCACCTTGACTTTTGATTAATAGATAATGAATATTTAGCTAAAGTGCTTTTAAAACTGTGGTATTAAGAGAAACCTAGATGTAGGAAGAAAAATATTATTTAATGTGTAATTGAGGAGCTACAAAAAATCGGCCTAAAACAGGTAACGACAAGTAATCCATTTTTAACTGGAACAACTTATTTTAGTCCTTGTAAATAGTATTTTTTTTCCAACATCTAAAAAGTACTGCTCTCAAACAACTATTGCGTTGGGAAAGATATAAAATCAGAACTCGACGTATTGTAGAATTATGATTTTAAAAAGTTTATAAGACTTGAAATTCTGCAGAGAAATCCTTACTAACGAGCTTTGCACTCATTCTGCAGTACCTAAATATGTGTGCTTACTAATTTTGACTTCGTTTCTTCTACGAATAATTCATAAACTAGAAAACTTTAACATATTGTTTATTACTTGACATTACAATTCCTTATCCATTTATAATGTTTTGCAAAACTTGTTGCACAATATGTCCAAGAGAATACTCGTAAAAACCAAGTTAAATCAAATCTATACAAATGTTTTAACTTCCATGTATGTGTGTGTATATTGCCTGCAAAAACACATTACATAATAAAATTGTGTGAGCTGCCCAGCCAAAACATTTGTACAAAAATCAAATTAAATTAAACAAAAGACAAGAAAAAAAAAACGAAAATGTTCAACATTCATGTCCAGGATTCTAGGAGTTCAGGGGTCCGAGCAGTCAGAATTTTTGCTGTATCAGCATCATGCACCTGTGCAACCAAAATCCTTTACACAAACCAAACCAAACACATAAAAAGACCGGGGCTAGCTATATATAGAAAGTTTTATATACGAGCAAAACAAATCGAGCAGCTTATCAACGCTAAAATATCTTTCATTGACTTATGCGCTGGAAAATGGAACAATGGATGCATGGACCGACAGTCCTTTACATCTACATCTACACAGGCTCACATACATAGCGATTCCCCACAGGAAGCTGGACTCTGAGTTCCAATGTGAGCGCGCCAACCAAATAACGGCCAACGACTGGAATGCTTAAGCTTTTATATACACTCAGCTGCTTACATAGGAATTTCTATGCTAGCTGCTCATAAATATGCGCACACACACAAGCACACACACACACACACACACATACGAATAGAGAGCAATAAAGCCAACAGCAAATGGGCGGAGCCCGGGCAGCATAAGGTGCGCATTTGAGCCATTTTTTATGCGCTCTATGGCAATTGAAAAACGCCTACTTGAAGAGCGGCAGCAGCAACAACAACAACAACCACCAACATAACAGCATCGAGCATAAAGCAAAAAGAAGAAGAAGGAGAAGAATTGAATCGCAAAGCCGAAGCTTATAAATAGAGAGCAATGGCAGAGCTTTCTAGGCTACAGAGCGCTCTGCGCACAGTGGAGCAAAACAGCAGTAAACCAAAAGACTATGCTTAAAAAGCAAAAAAAAAAACAAAAGTACGGAAGTCCCTTTTAAATAAAATATAACAATAATAATTTTCACTTAAAGTATCAGTATGTGGACAAATGTAATACGCTTATATATTTCGTGATCTGTAAAATATATAATTAAATCTAATAACTGCGTACGATTGGGTCCCAAATGTTTTATTGACTCTTGCTGTCAGTGCTAAGTTTCTTTTAATTTAATTTCAGTTTTGTGACATGTACAATAATAATAATTTAAAACAAAATAATAAAAACAATTATTTGTATTCTGTTAACTTATATTGTATATAAAATAGATTTATTAATCTTTAATGTAAAGAGCAAATCGCTGTATATTTGATTTTTCAATACTCTAAGAAGCATAAGCGTAATAAGGGCAAATGAATTGGAATATTAAATAAGGGACTTATTTGAACAAACTTATTCTGAGAAACTTGCATTGTGCATTGTTTTATTAACGCCATCTTGAATTCTCCTTTGTTCAGACCTGATTCAAATTTGTTTACAAGCTGCTTTTTGGCAGACTGAACTTTAATTCACTTTTTGCCATTACAATTCGATTGGGTAAGAAAAATGGATAGATAGGGTAAAATAATATTTGTAACATTTTATGTGATTGAATCTTTTAAGCCACATTAATAAATTAAATAAATTATATAAATTTATAATAATAAATAAAAAAATGTACTTGACACCAGGCAGCTTAAACTGAGTCAAATTCAAGTTGCTATATTTTAAAACCAGAAGCGCCTGTATTTAAAAAGTCTATGTTGAATTTTTCCTGAGTTGCATTTTGCATATGCAGTTTAACGTACTCTCAATAAGAGTAATAGATAAAAATATAAGCTTATTCTCAAGCTGCACTCAATGCGTTTTGAGTAGGCTTTTAAGATATTCGAATTATGCTTCAAAGCTTTGAGAAGCTTTGGTATATATTTAGAGTCGGAAAGCTTAAATTAGAGTAAGTAAAAATCTGCTAAGCTAGACTTACATTTGGTCTTAATCCAGACGTTACAATGAAGGTAACAAAAAATAAATAAAGATAAAACTTCATGCTAAACCAACTCAAAGATTAATGTATTAAATAAAGATAAAAACCAACCTAAAAATATATAAAATATTAATTTGCATAGCAAGTTTGGGATCCAGCTCTCTCTAGATTAGCGGATTTTAAAAATAAAAGAGCATAAAGATAGGCGATACGCATTTTAACTTATACTATTAATTATACTTTTTTCTTTTATTGTGCTTCTTTCCTTAATATTATAATAATCCTTTAAGCTTTTTTAGGTACAAGCCTAAGCAACTAAAACATGAATACTTTATAAATTAGAAATTATATGTATGTATACATTTTTAAAATAGTACTTAAAAAAATATTCAAAATGCACATGGGAAACAGGAGAAATAAAACCTTGATTAAAATAACTTATATTAAGACCATTTTCTGAGACATTTAAATATAATGATTACTAAGAGCATATAGCAAAAACAACCATATGCAAAAAATCATTCATGCATATTTAGAAAGATACCGGGGCATGTTATGAGTCTTTTGACGAGTTATAGAATTACTTTTATTTTTCAAAAAGTTGAACAAAATTGGGTAACACATAATATTGAACCAATATTATTGTATTACTTTTTTCTAAAAAATAATGGTAAGTCACAGTTTTAAGGTGGTCATCTGATTGCCTTGTAAACAAAATACACTTAAAAAAAGTCAATTTTTATTCCATATTTGTCAAACATAAAGCCCTTTTAGCTATGTTGCGTCCCACTGTGCTCAGCTAGAAGAGAAGCTTTTATTTTTGTTTGCCGCAATGAGAGCAAAGTCACAGCCGGCAAAGCCAAAGGCAAAGGGTGCCATCAGTTGTTGTTGTTGTTCTTGTGGCTGTTGCTGTTGACAAGTGTAAGCTTTCCAGTGCATACATACACACACACACACGCTCTTATACATACAGAGCGAACAGAGCTTCGTGAACGAAGGAGAGACACATAGACAACGAAGCCAACGAATGGCGTTCAAGCTGCCAACGTGGAGCTGCTTCTGTCGCGTCGTCGTCGCCACGAAAGTTAGCGCAGCAGCAGAAGATGAAGCAGAAGCAGCGCTTCCATACATATAAAATTGTACGGCCATTCTGCGGCAGAATAACGGCCAGGGCCACCCTTCAGTCAGTCGTAACCGTTAACTCTTTGAAATTGGACGCAGTGAGCGGCAATGCGGGCGCGCCAAACGCAGAGAATTTCATAAAAAATTCAAATAAAATTGAAAATTGAAAATCCAAAATCAAAAGCTATTAAAAAAGTATAAATATAAAGTACAAGAGAAAGAGAGAGTGTGTTTTGTGAAAACTATAAGCTGAGAGTAAATATAATAAAAGTCAATCAAACAGCAAATCAATCCTTGAACTAGTGCTAGTGAGTGTGTGATTGAGCCCCTGACCAGACCTTTACTAATTTACGATTGCTAAATCTCAGAACGCGCTATAAAAAAAAACCGAGTCATTAACTGCTTGCCGCCGTTGCATGCCAAAATCTAACGCGCTCCAATGAAAATGGAAGATCCCAACCTTGCCGATACGTATGTGCAGGAATTTGTGCTGGAACATTTAGAAGATGGCGCCACGCCGGGCGCGGCCGTTGGTGTAAAGCGCGAGGATCATAGCCCACTACAGCCGACCAGCTCAACGGGCAAATGGACGACGGTGCATGGTGAGCCGCCGGTTACAGCGGATGATGAAACGCAACCTTTACCGCTGCCAGTCGTATCCGTAAACGTGCCCGAAGCTGCTGCCGATGCATCGCCACTCATCAAGATGCGACCCTTTACCGGTCAATGGCAAATGGATGATCGCCGTCTGCAGCCACTGTCACCACCGCCAGAGCTCTACACACAGGGGCCCATGGCCGGCCAGGCCATACTGGTCAACACAACCTCCGCCATGCCCGGCGGTGTGCCCTCCACACCGCCCGAGACTCCACCAGTCGTGGGCTCGCCCACAGGTAGCAGCAGCTGTCCGGCACAGACTGCGGCGCTAGCCGCTCACCATTATCACTCCTCCCATGCGCGCACACCAAACGCTACGGTAGCTAGCGCTGGCCTCACGCAGGAGATGATGTGGCTGCCCAACTCTATGCGCGCTGAGCCACAGCCTTTGGATTTACGTCCTCTAGCGTGTCCCGGCTCGCAGGAAGAAGCTGAGGAATGGGAGCGCCAGCGGGAATATGTCATGCATCCAGCGGCAGCCGCAGCAGCTGCGGCACATCATCATGGACATGCGTTTATACATAGCCATAATCATCATGCACAGTTCCAAATGCAGGCGCAGCATCATCATCATCATTTTCACAGCCTAGAGCACGCACTGACACCACTGAACATGCATACGGCACACTATGTGACCACACCGACGCCCACACAAGCGGGCGGCAGCGCCGGCAGCAGCAGCAGTAGCGGCTCCAGCGGCGGCGGCCCACCAACGCTCACCTTCAGTTGTGGCATCACAGAGAACAGTGTGGCGCATCAGCCCATATGTCGACCCATGTCTGTCTGTTCCACACGCTCCTCCAACAACTCGCCGCGCACCTGCTCCGGTGCCTATAGCAATGCTACACTGGAGGACTGCCTCAATGATGACATGCTGACGACACTAACAGTGCGGGAGTTGAATAAACGTCTACATGGCTGTCCACGGGAGGAAGTAGTGCGTCTGAAGCAGAAGCGACGCACGCTCAAGAATCGCGGCTATGCGCAGAATTGTCGCTCTAAGCGACTGCATCAGCGGCACGAGCTGGAGAAAGCCAATCGTCAACTAAATCAGGATTTGCATAGACTTAAGCTGGAGTACTCGCGTGTGTGCAACGAGCGCGATGACCTGGCCCAGCGTCTGCAGCGTGTTGCCGCCACCAGAAACAGTGGCACAGATAGCCAAAGTTCGCCAGAGTTTTATCTCTGACGTCAGTTGGCAGCCACCTCCTCCCGAGATACTCTACCCAGCAGTCATCATCAGCAGCTACAGCAGACCCAACTGCAGCAACATCGTTCCTCGCATGCACAGTGGCCACCAAATCGTTTTACACAGCAACCACCGCAAGTGGCCAATTGAGAAGAAATCTTCCAAGGAGCTGCAAAGTGCTGTTCTAGAAAGAGATACTAGTTAAGGTATTTTCAAGCATTTATTTATCGCCCACGTTCCTCATAAAATCATGAGTTTATTTTTTTTATTTTTTTTTTTTAATCATTTCGTTTAAATTGTGACAATAAAGTTTAAAATTAAGTTTAAGTTCTTGTTAAGTGTAATATAGTAAAAATCAGTAACAATGTAAATCGATCGTTGTATTATATATGTCATACATGGAACTATACTATACATAGTAAGAGATCTGGAGAGAGTATGAGTTGTAAGAGAACTATTGAACCTTTTGCTGATAATTCGCACACACCTAGCCAAAACCAAAACGATTATAAATTTAAAATCTAAAATAAACAAATAAATAATTAAATATTAAATAGAAATATATTGTAACAAACACGTTTGCCGCTTTTGATTATAATATTCGCATCGATCCGATGATCATCGATGGATAGGTCGCGAATACATTGTATTCAAAATAAAATATTACGAGTTAGAAACACACGCTTATTTGTTGATTAGTTCTAGATTTAGTTTTTCTAGTATTAAGCAATGCAAATATCGTGCAAACATGCATTACAAATCTATCTATATAGGAACAGCAAAAAGTTCAGAAAAAAAACAGAGAGCACAGAGCTTTGGTTCGACAATTTTTAAGGCATCTTTATTTGATAATTTTAATTGCATTTTTTTTTTTTTTAATTAATAATTTTACTCTGTTTCCACACAGCCCAATTCAATACAATAAAATCAAACTAAAGGTTGTACTAAGTTTACAAGCACTTGCATAAATTGTATAAATATTTAAACTATTTGTTATAAATTTAAGCATACAATAAAAAACACAACAACAACAACAGCAACTGACAGAGCATCCTAATAATATTAAATGTAAATATAGATTTTTTATAAATCTAAGCAAAATTCGCTGTCTCTATCTTTACAATAAAATGTATATCTCTAATTGAAAACAAAAATAAGTTTGGAAACGGAACAAAAATTGTGAGTAGCCTTTAAGTGTGCTTAGTTATAGTTATAAATAATAACACACAACTCTAAAATAAAATACAAAAAAAAAGCGAAATAAAATAATAATATAAAAGAACTAAATTCGGTACTATTTTATTGTTAGCCCAACGGATCAAGGCTGCAAAAAGCTTAACAAGCAGTTCACATAAAACCAAGCAGTTTAAATGCTTAGCCCACTAAATAACGGAAATACTAAAGCAGTGTTGAACAAGACAATTTGTGAATTTTTATGGATTTTTTATGTTTTATCGATTAAAAGATATAACATATGCTTGGCGTTACTTTACAAGAAATAACAGTGGGTTTTGTCGAAAATTATAAAATCGCCATTTTAGCAAGTCTTTTGGTATACAATTTTTAACTTAATTTTGCAATTTATTTAATCCAAAAACCATTTCTCCAGTTACGTTTCTAACGTTTGTACTAACAATTTTTTGATTAATATTATTTTTACACCCTGTACAAAGGGTATATTAAGTTTGTGCAAGCCGAAAATGTATGTAACTTATAGAAGGAGACGTCGGAGACACCCCAAAGTAACGATAAATATAATCAGGGTGAATAGAGAAGTCGACATGTCCGTCTGTCCGTTTGAACGCCTAGATCTCAGAGATAGTAGCCAAACTTTCACATTAGATCCCATATTTTTCAATAGGAGACAAGTTTATTTTATTTTTTTGATATCGGGGATAAATTATACATATAACTTTCATATTGGTGTTTGAGACGACCTCGACAAAAAAAAAGTTTTAAATGGATAATTCGTTTGTTTATAAATTTATCATAACCAAATTTAGTATTCGTAAGTTTTTTATAGTTCCTTAGCACTGTACTAAATTTGATCAAAATCGGTTGACTATATCATATAACGGGTGATTCATTAAGACCTTTTTTTAATGATTTGGCAAATCCAAATTTTAAAGAAATGATGGGATCTTTATTTATGATTTCAAAAGGATATTTTATGGCATTTATTTTTTAGAAATAATCTCGTTCAAATGTTGGCCGCAACTGCGTTGTAAATGGTTCATCCTGAAGGTCCAATTTTCCATGACTCGTTCAAGCATTTCCACTGGTATTTGGCCAATAGCACGAGTAATGTTGGCTTCCAAGGCCTCAATCGTTGCTGGTTAGTCCACGTAAACTTTTGACTTTACGTAACCCCAAAGGAAAAAGTCGAGCGGTGTGATATCGCACGATCTTGGCGGCCAAGGTACGGGTCCCGTACGTGAAATTAATCTCTCACCAAATTGACCTCGCAATAGAGCCATTGTTTTTTTTGGTCGAAAACAACGGATTTTCATCGATCTTATCAAGAGCCCATTCAATAAAACGGCAACGTGCAGGAAGATCATTCGGCTTACCATGATGATTTGCCAATGAATACTGAACAACTTTGCCTTTGACAGCTGTCATGGATCACGCGTGATCCACACGAAAATCCCTATTGAAAAAAAAGGTCTTAATGAATCACCCTTTAGCTCCAATAAGACCAAAAAAACCTTTTTTATACAATTTCGTTGTGTTTCGTCTCTTTGTAAAGATATTTTAACTAAATTCGAACTGAACCGGACTTTATTGCAAGCTAGTGGTACAGGGTATCCCAAAGTTGTCCGCGCCCGACTTTACGTACGCCATTTTTTAAATAAAATTATTTGACACAGAAACGATTATTGGCTTTAATATAAAGACCATTTAAAGATCATACTTGCTTAAAAAATTATAGTCATGTAATATTGATCTTGGCCTGGTCATGTATGATAATATGATTTGCCTCACCGCCCGATGGGTCTAGATTCTCGTACTGTCGAAACTTCAGCGGAATCCCACTCGTAATTTACTTTTAAACGCGTGGTAAAGGGTCTCCAAAATTTTCGGTTTTCTCTTTTAGGTACAGTACTCATCAGACCGCCCTCGTATCTCCAGCTCAACTGGCTGGATTGGCGATATCAAAACTACAGTGAAAAACTACCTATTTTTAAATTTATTCTTTTTTATTATCTTTTTTAAATTAATCAAATGTATATTGTACGTTGATCTTACAAATAATTAAATAAATAAATTAAAATAAGAAAAATCATAAAATAAATGTATTATTAAAAATAAAAAAACTTTCACTTTTTTTTAAATTGAAACCTTTAAAACTCTTTAATATAATAATTATAATTATAATTTAATATATAATTTAATATAATAAAAAAAATTAAATAATAAAATATAAAATAATTATTTTTATTTGACTCACACAACTTTAATAATAGTTTATTAAAAGTGTTGATTACATTAGTAATAATTTTGGATCGAGAAACACGAAAATGACAACCATTTTTTTAATAAGCACCGTTTTGGAAATTTTGTATGTTAATCTTGAAGCTTAATTCTCTTACAAACTAAAAATATTATGGAACCTTGAACGAAAAACTGCGACGAACGCAAATGGAAAACTTTTAATGAAAAATTATAAATAGTACAAAAGTGTGATTATTCGAAGATTCGAATTTCCGTGCATGGTACCATAGCATCTGCTGTTCTTAGCTGATTTTAAAGATCTTAGACTCGAATCTTAAAATCAAATATCAGAGCACATCAATACTTTTTGATCTGATCGTCTTTCATGTCAATAACAAATTTTGTCCACAAGATATTGACGAATTATGGAAAAAAATACCCAAAGACACGTTTTTCGAAAAAATCTCGAAAATGGTGCTTAAGAAAAAAAAGGAAGTATCATGTAAACTAGGATTATAAACAAAACTAAGTTTTGGCAAAGAATAAACTACAAAAGCTCTATATTCTTTGGGTTTGGCAAATCGTGTGGTTTCTCCAATGCAGCCTTTTTTCTTTCAAAATATTTTTTCTCCAACTTCAAGAAAACCTTTGGGTTGCGAACAGTAGAGACACCTTGACTTTGATATACCCTAGAGTCTATATTATTTTTACAGTGTCAAGTAATTATTTCATTATTCTCGAGCTAGCAGACAGCTTAACACGGCTGTTTCTTCTGATCAAGAATAGATAAATAGAAAAAGAGTTGGAGATGCCTCTTAAGCACTTTGGGTGATTATGAACAGAAAGATCATTTCCGATTTCGTAAAGATGGCCAAACCTTAAATCAAATCTTATTCGAGTTACTTAATTTTGCTTTGTAGGAATTTTCGTAGATCTTATAACTAGACCTCACCAGAGCAATGAATTTAAAGGTATTGTAAAATTATTTTCAATCTCTGATTCTACAGTTTAACACACCTTAACTCCTTAGTTCGCATTTTAAGATTTTCCGTATACGAGTATATACTTTATATACGCTTAAATCCTATGCTGCAGATTTTTGTGTTCATATTAATCTTGTTGGCATTCTGAATGAAATATTTCCAAATACAAAATTTTATAAAATTAAATTAAAAAATATAACTTATTAAATATAAGTTTCAAACAATGAAAAACTTATAAAAGGTTGTCATTTTCGTGTTTCTCGACCCAAAATTACTCTGAAAAACGGATACGACGGTTAATTTTTCGTGTAAACTATATTTATCTCCTCTTTTAGCTGAGTTATTCAAACCGTTGATTTAAAGCAGACTAATCCATCAGCACCGGCGGCTTAGTTGTTTTTCAGCGGTTTATACTTCGTTATAGTGCGGCGTTGGGACGACAATTCCATCGCCAGGGATTGTTTGATCTTGACCACATATATTACTAGACTCACAGAGGCTCCTTTGCAGAAACTGGCCCTGTCTAAAAGCTTGAGACGCTTTACTTTTTGATTGAATTTTCGGGTCATATTTCTGTCATGCATCTCTTCCATTTCCTCACACTGGCGAAATGGACAACAGGGGCCAATACTGTCATGCGCCGCGCTACGAGTCGGAGTTATTTTTGCACTCCGCGCATATATCTCATCGAATTGGGATTCGTTCTGCATAAGCAGCTCCGAGAGTCGAATAGCAAAGTCTTTGGGTGTCTTGTAGTGATGGCAAGTTTTTAAACACCTTAGATTGCACGGGGTTTTTTTTCGCACAATGCCACTTGCGAACCTTTTCTGCAACGAGGAAGTGATCCGAGTCGATATTGGCCCCCCGAATCGTGCGCACATCTAAGATACTTGAAGAATGCCTTCCGTCATCCACAAAATTATCGATTTGGCTTCTGGCCAACCGTCGCCACATCATCCTTCTCCTTCGTCGGGGCATGCGCGCAAATTTGGATAAGGTTAAAGAATTTTGCCTTAATACGCGGATGCTAGCTATTCGGTCGTTCAATGTGATCAACTGGAAGACTTGTAGTTGTGCTCTAGCTACAAATCCTACACCGAATTCACTTACGTTTAGTGCAGCACTGCCTAATCCATCGCATTTCCTGGATTGCGGTGATATCAGCCATATATTTCTCGAGGACATCAGACAGCTGGCCCCTGTCCTTTAGAGTGTTCATACATTCCAGGTGCATATCCTTAAATCCTAGTTCTTAAAACGTTTGCGGGGGTCCTTGGGAGTCCTTATCCAAAGATTCATTAATGTGTTCATGGAAAAGTGGATGTTACAAGGTGGCATTTCAGCCTGACGCAAAACCTCATACAAACATTATTTCACTACTCACGGATGATTGTAGTGTACCATTATGGCAAATTGTATCAAAACGCTTGAGAGGACGCTTTTGCCGGGACACTAGAGCACCTCAACTTTCCGAAGGACTTTCCTTTATTATTCTATAGACAAGCTATATAGCTCCCATAATAGGTGCAAAATACCACTGCATTAAATGCATTTTCATATATCATCTAGGCGTTCATACAGACAGACAAATAAACATGGAAATGTTGATTTTGAGTCACCCTGATCATGCTTTAGGTAACTTTGCGGGGTATCCTTCTCTTTGTTTTATACATTTTCGGCTTGTACTTAATAAACCCTAAAGCACATCGTATAATGGTTACTTATAATTTTTTATTTATATTAAATTAACAATTTTATAAATGATATTATAAACAAAACTTTTGGAATAAGAAATACTTATTAATATTGCATACATACCACTGCTATATTTTGTGAAAAGGTGTCCTTGGCCGTATTTATGCCGGTATCCAGAGAGGCGATGCTCGCTCGGTTTATAATACGCGATAGGGAGATGGGAAATCCGAGAATAGCATACACAGCGACATTTAATCTTTTCCGACACTTGATTTCCAATATTTTTAAGAATGAAAAATGCTTATCTTAATTACTTAACCATCTCTAATCTCATTTTCTTGTCTTACCATGGAGTTCCTTTCAGTTGGTCCTGTGCAAACGGTCGTCCATCTCTTTCCTTTTTGTAATTAACATTTTGCCGGCTTTTAGCACAGCCGAGGCTATATCCGACCTTCGGGTTGGCGGACCGACAACATCTGTTAACGATCTCATCTATGGTCTGTCGACCTGAAGATCTATTGTCCCATCTACATTCTTTATAAAAAGCAGTAAGTCTTTCGTTGGAATTCGACGTAGATGAAACTGAGTGATCTGCTCAGCTCCCAAATGTATGACTCTGTTCCACCCAATTGCTGGATAGTCAGACAAGTGATAAATTACAGTATGGTGCCCAGATAAGTAGGCTACCAGGAACTTTAAGTCCGCTCTACCAAGGCTCATGATTTGGAATGAGAGGGCTGTGTAGAAGCTCAATATATACGCATTTAATTTGTTAAGAATAGTAACAATTTTTATTTTACATAAAATGTTTGAAAAATTACATCCAAAAGTTGATCGAAGTTTTTGGAGGTAGAATTTTTGTTTTATTAAATCGACTTTCAACCTGGAACATGTGATTTATGATTTAAAGCAAGGAGCTGATGAAGCGCATGTACCAGCTCTTTGCAGAATTTGGACCGAAAAATACATGCCCAGTGTTTGGAATCTAACCGTTCTTTGCCCAATACTTAAGAAAATTGAAACCAACGGTCATCCAACTGATTGGATCTTATCAGTGTAGCCTCAGACCTGGTAAGTCCTTCATTTACCAGGTATTCGCAGTACGGCAAATCCTAGAGAAAGCCCTGGAAAAGCAAATCGACACACACCACCTGCTAGTCGATTTCAAAGCCGCCTTTGCACTATGGGTCAAACGACCACTTTAAGTGCAATTAATTAATAACTTTAAAATAAAACAATATTTAGTTTTCTTTGTTTTATTGGCCTTATTACATCCAAATAAATGGAAATATAGGAAAAAAGTGGGCGTGGATACGTTCTTTAAAAACAAAAAATTTCCTGAAATATAAATAAAACTGTATTTTATTGTAAATAATAATAAATGCACGCACCTATTCTTCTTCTTTGTCAAGCTCCATGTTGCATTGGAAATCGATTTCATCCATATCAAGCTCATCATATTGATTGACAGACGTGCTGTCTGAACAATTTAAAAAACTTGATAATAAATGTAAAGCTTCTGAAGGAAGACACAGTCTTTTTTGGTTTTGTATACGTACGTCTAGGTTGATTAATGAAATAATTGGATCTGATGTAGCTATTGCTCTCAGGAACACATCAGTAAAATTATTTGCAAGACCGCTTTTCCTCGCATGGTGCAACCGATCAGACTTGTATATTTTATTGCGTGACCCGGCACCCTTCTCTCCAAAGAATCCTACTAAAAGAACAGTATTTTCTATGATATCATGAATGCACGAGCATTTTATGAACTGTTGCAGTCATAGGCAACCAAGGATTTTTATCAATAATAATTTCTGCAGTACTAAAACAGAAGTTTTGAGATCTGTTAAAATTTTTGGTACGTAGCATTACAGATTTTAACTTTTACAATATGGGTTTGTGAAAAATTCTTTGGCAGCACATGGGGCTTCAGCCCTCATATTATAGAATGGATATACCGTATGATGGAATGGTCTATCGTCACATATGCAGCCTTTGTGTGGTGGCTCAAGACGCAGCAAAATGTGGCCATTAAGATATGCAACAAGCTTCAAAGACTAGTATGCATATCTCTTTCGGGAGCTATGCATACCTGTCCGACAGCTGCCATGGAGTCAGTCCTTGGACTCACACCACTGCACATTTTCATGGAAAAGTCAGCAATGCAGAATTTACCACGTAACCAGATCCCATTTGGGCTCTTAGTAAGTGATACTGGTTATGCCTCACTTATATATTCCCTTTCTGACGTAACGATCTGCTTTAGATCAGATCTTATGTTCTTACTATTTCATAAAAAGAAATTTATATCTCTTCTCGTCTTCTCCCAAGACGGGAGACTTGGGCTGATGGCAGCGCCTTTCAAGCGGAGATTCATGCCAAAGAGATCTGCGCCCTTAGTATCTTTCTTAACTAACTACGGGAGCAATCAACTGCATTTATTCAGAGAGCCAAGCTTCTATTAGGGCATTATCATCCTAGAGCATCTCCTCTAGGATAGCTAAAGATTGCCATAACTACCTCCAAACCCTTTCCGCCCTGAAGAAAGTCGTGCTATGTTGAGTACCTGGACACTCAGGAGTGTTACCATCCGATAACACGATCGCGACTATCTAGCACGATAGGGTGCCTCCCCCCTGAGTACATCTCCTGCGTCGTTTTGTGGTATTGGTTGGTCCACAATCAAAACCATGATAAACAAATGGGCTGCAGGAAAACATAGGAAATTCTGGTTGTCAAACTTCTGGATACAATCAAGACAAATGGTGTTGGCAGAGAGAACTTAAAACTCATGGTAGATACCTATCTGGCCACTGCACTGTTAGATACCATCTACAAAAAATTGGCTAGACTGTTCAAAATGCAGACTCTGTCTCGAAGACGATGAAACTACCAGACATATTCTTTGCTACTTCCCAACTGCCCTGGTATGGGACAGAGCCTGTCACATGGAAAAGGAACGGATTAGTTCCTTCCATCTCAGGTCAATACCAACAAAAGACTTACTGCAATTCATGCGAAAAGCGGAAAGTCTTTAGAGTTAATTTATGGGTATGTTACAAAAGACCTTTTGGTTGCACTGTTGTGTTTTTTATAATCGGAGAAATACCTGAATTTTGTCAACTTGTTCGAAATGACAGAACACACAAAAAAATGCTATAGAGCATGGCATCAAACTAAAAAAATCTTAGAAAGCTGCCTTAATTACACTAAAATCTTTATCAATTGGATTTAACAAACAGCATAAAACATTAATCATTAAACCTAAAAGTTTTATTACCTTTGAAGCTTGCACAATTCTTTAATTTTATCAAAAAGTAGTTTTGAAAGGTAAAAAAAATAAAATATATCCTTTAAATATCCTAGATCGAAAAAAAAATGTTTACTGAAGGTAATTAATGAATGGTTGGGAAAAAAACCAACGTCTGTGTGAGTATGTAACGGGTGATTTTTTTTTGGTGGTATCTTTTTGGCAAAACTGTTTTTGACAGATCACGCGTGAATCGTGTCTTGAGTCATTGTCAAAATTGCTAAGTTTGGTCTATAATTTAACCATGAATCGACTCACGAACGAACAAAGCTTGCAAATTATTGAATTTTACTATGAAAATTCATGCTCTGTTAAGCTCGCTCACTTCTTCCATTTACGGACAGTTTGTTCAGTTTACTGAGGGAGCTATTCGGAAGCTTGTGACTAAATTTCGAACCCAGTTTACATTATTGGATCTCAACAAGATGATGCCACATGCCACACGGCACGCGAAACAATGGCCCAATTAAGAGCCTCCTTCGGTAAACAATTTATCTCACGTTTGAGGCGCGTCAATTGGCTGCCTAGATCGTGTGATTTAATGCCTTTGGATTATTTCTTGTGGGGCCATGTTAAGGCTCATGTCTACAGGGATAAACCAGCAACGATTGACGTGAAATACCATTCGATAGGTTGGAGAGAGCGTGCCAAAATTGGACCTTGCGCATGGGACATCCAATCTAAAGCGGAGCAGCGGGCAACGTTTGCATGAAATCATCTTTAAACATTAAATTATATTGACCGTTCTATCGATTCCAATAAAGATTTCATACATTTTTTCAAATTTTTTGTGTTTTTTTTAAATCAAATGCTATACCGCTTAAAAAATCACTCTATATAACTCATGCTGGAATCTTGTTTTCTTTTGAATAATGACAATCTAATTTATGGAGAGAGAGGTCAAAACATTTAATTGCCCACCGCAAATCTTGAATCTTAACAGAATAGAAAATTTTAACTTGTATCAGCACAATAAATAAAAAAAACGATTCCTGAATTGATCAAAATCACGAAAAGATACAATTGATAGAGAAAAAGTCATTGGAAGGATATTTTGCTGAAAACATGGAATAAATTGGTAAAATGAATTTCTGAACTTTTGCAAATGCCTCTGACGTCAAAGGAGGATTTAGTTTATATTATTAATTTTATTTAACGTAGCATTTATGAAAAATCGTTCCAGACGACTTTGGGATACCCTGTACCACTAGCTTGCAATAAATTTCGATATACTGCTTAAAAACACTAAAAGATGGATATATGGGGGCTATATGATATATGTAGTCAACTTTGGTTTAGTGCTTGGGAGCTATAAAAAACTTTCAAATGCTAAATTTGGTTGCGATATCTTCATAAACAATCGAATTAGCCATTTAAAACTTATGGCTATTTTCGATGTCTTCTGAAACACCCATATGGGAGTTATATATAGTAATTTAAACCTGATATTAAAGTGAAACGAAATTTCAGACCAGTCGCCCCTCCCCGCCCACTTTATGGTCAGCAAGCATCAATCTAGATGCCTACAACGGCCTGAAGAATATTACAGCCTCTTTTTTCAAAAGAATTCATCCCTATGATCTCTTATACATAATATCACCACGTCTTTTCCGATGTTGTAAATGGCTTTGTATAATTCTTGTTCGACGAAATGTTGGACTTGGAGAAAATTTTTATCGATACCTTGGTCACCCTAAAAATCTAAAGATTGCTTTGGAATTTTGAGAGTTTCATTGCAACAATTCTCGATTTTTAAACTTTCCACTTTTTATGGTTTCTGCTGTCAACAATGTTAATCCTAGGCATTTTTTTGATAGACTTCATACAGCTCTAGCAAAATGCCGATCGTTAAGATGGTAATTATGATTTCATTTCTGGTAAATGTGTGGTCCAAGATCACAGCTGCATGAATAACATAATGTCCAGCGGCAATGATAAAGAGACCACCAGCAACATATCAAGAACTTGATACGTCCATATAAACAAATAAAATGACTTTGGCTGCCAAACAGTAACGATCAGAATTGTGTCAATAAACATTTGCCACTTGCCCGGAGCTGTCGTTGCAGATGACGGCACCCAGGGACAGCATTGGATTACGATCTTGAACAGAACATTGCGCAGGCGCAACCAACTTTTGTTTACAGTAAGTAGCATATCCAGACCCAGACCCAGAACAAGACCGAGGCCCAAAACCGGACAGGCGTAATTCGGTGAAGTGGCTGCCAGTCCACAATATACAAATAGACTTTCTATATATGTACATGTGTATACATAAGACTTATATAACCACGAGTTCATTAATAAAAGCTTAGGTTTTTTAATATGCGCCACCCAAAAAAAAAACGTACAAAAAAATCTCAAGTTGTTTGTTTTCATTTTGGCGTTTTGTTTTCACCCATTGCGATTATATTTTTCGGGTTTGTTTGTTGTGCACCAGATTATATGAGTTTCCTTTCCTGCCTTCCACAGAACTCGAATGGATTCGCTCGCTTTTGTTTTTGCTTTACGAAAACTAATGTTTGTTGTATCTGGAAAGAGCTCGCTTTTATATAACGACGCAGTTGCGCAAGATTTTTTCTTGCATTTGTTTTTCCTTATATATTATACATTTGTATATATGTACTTAATGCTACCATCAAGTGGCACCATTTTGTTTTTATTGCATATTATTTGTTGTTCGAAAGCGGCCAGCAGGAAGTGTCAGATTTCGTCATGAAATCGGCGCATGTAAGATACAAAAAATATTCGGTATTTAACCCCTTAGACCCTGATGGTTTTAAAATGGTGTTCGTTTTAGCAACAATGGATCGGTACATGTAACATACGCAAATATACGTGAGAAATCCTTAAATTATATACTCTATATATTAGATTAGATGGTTTATTATGGCACAGAAAGCAAGATTGTTTTACTTTTTCGAATTGGGAAATGTGTAGTAGGGTGGCCATTTCTGCAACATCCCTCGATTTTAATAATTCTACTGTCCAAAGGGGTCATCGCTATTAAAACATAATTTAAAAAAATTATATAAATTATGTCGAAGCCCTAACGTGATGGGGTTTTCGGGCGTCGGATTCGGATTCAGCGACCCCGAAAACATTTAGTAAACATGGTCTGACCTCCAGACCCGAAAAAATAAATTTTTTTTTTTGTGGGGCTGTGTAATTGAAAGTGCCATTTTGAGAGATACAATTTATTATTATTTTATATATAATTATAATTTATAAAAAAATTAAACAAAATTGTATTTGATCAGTGCATTATAAAGCCGTGACGGATATTAGTTTCTATATCTAAAACATTTTCGATTTGGCCAATTTTCGTTATCTCCCTCTCTTTTTTAGTATTTATCTTATCCAACACTTAATATCTTGTTTTCACTACTAATGTTGTTTGCGTTTGGTTAAATAACTTTATTTTTTGCAATAAATTAGATCTTTATCAAATTATTCTCGTTTCCATAGAAATTACTCTATACTGCTTATCACTTGAAGCCTTTTTATCAACCAAAATATTTCAGTTGATCTTCAAAAATGCATTCTAGGAAATGCATATATCTAATTCATCTGTGACCGAAATCTGTTCTATATATACTTTTTTATACATATAGTATATATATAACCACCTATATACAAGTGTGCCCATTACTCATCTACTTCTTGCCTTAATTTTGTTTCTTTTGACTCTTTACTTAAGCCACAAAAGCAATGCAAATATGCTAATTCGGCAGTAAGAGAACACCAAACAAAATGCACTATGAAAATGTATATAATATATATATATATAATATATGTATATAGTATATAATAACAATAATAATAACCATAAGAACCCAAAGACCCAAAACGAATATGAGCCAGAAGTAAAAAGATACGAAAGCGGGCGCTGAATTTCGAATACTCTTTATAATGTGCTGACTTATTTGGCTCTTTACGAATTACACTAGCTTACACAAAAAATGAACCTTCAAGTTTTATTACCAAATTTGGTCAGGAGCTATTTATTGGCTGTTAACTAAAAAAAATGTGTCAAAACAAAAAAATGCTTAAGAAAAAATAAACTATTGTAATTTTCGTGTTTCTCGAACCTAAAATTGCCCCAAAAACCATTTTTATACAAAGGTTAAGCCTTAAATTTGTAAACTAACCTTATCCGCAATCTTTATATTAATAAACTACGTTCTTTGCTTTTTACAATTAAATTTTACTCAGTACAAAAGTATTTAAATAAAGTTTAAGAACTTGCTAAATAAAAAATTGTTACAACTAAATCACCTTTTCTGCATAAAAAAAGAAAAAATGTATTTCAATTTTATTTAAGTGTCCAACAATATCTTGACTACCTTGAGTTTCTAAGGCACTACACTAAGAAAAAACAAGCATTTTAGGTTTAAATGCGAGCGTTCCCTTTAAGGATGGACATTTAAGATGGACATCTTATTTATTATTTTAGGCAGTTTTACGACTGAAATGCTGATTGATTTGATTATTCTCAGAAAGATTTTAAGAAGTGTGTTTCTCTACGGACCCTGACGTTCTCTATAGGGTTACGTAGCTTTAAAATAATTAATCATTTAAATTCTTGGGAAAAATTAACCAAGGAGCAACAATAGCCACCACAACTTTTTATTCTCATAATCCAAAAAATTTTGTAATTTTTTCCAAAATTGTTCCCAAAATCTTCTGTTACATTCATGTTGATTTTGTTGCGATGAAGATTGAATCAAGAGTAGAGGATTTATTTGCTTTTAAAAAGTTCCTAAATTATAACGACAGCTTTCAATTTTAGGGTAATTAGTTAACTTTACAGGTACCATACGAATATAGATAAGCAAGCATCTCTTTGAAATATCATGAGAAATTATAATAATTTAAATATCGGACATTAAGTAACTAAGTAAATATCTTAAGACTTTAAGTAATTAAAAAAAATAAAAAAGTAATTTTGAAGCTTATACCAAATATTTAAAATAAAATTAAAAGAGATTAAATGATTTAAGACTTTCTAGTTTAGCAGTTTTGCTTGGCTTCAATTAAGCCGATCTCCTATGATATAGGAGAATATATCCCAGAATTTGCAACTGACCACAAAAATAGCAACTAAAGCCGTCGAAATTTAGTATGTCGTATGTTAATATCGAGAGATTTTGAACTGAGTTCCGACTTGCAGCATATTAGAGAAAAGCTTTAAGGGAGTGTTGTATTGAGGAGAAGTTTACATTGATTAAGTCGCGCATCGCGAATTTAATGAGCCTCTTTTCAAGGAGAAAGTTACCCAAAATTTGTTGAAATTTATGAATATTTTTTAATGATAAATTGCTTTTTACTCTTAGATTGCGAAAAGGTTATTTCAGATTATTAGAAGACACTCTAAGTAAGCTTGCAACACTGATCCCAACACCAGCAGATTATATGATTATAAAAAAGACACCCCGCACATGTGTAACATATACTGACAGATAAAGAAATAAAATTTTAAATTTAAACTTTTTCATTCTTAGACCAATGGATCTTAAAACTATATTAAAAATCATGAATTGAGATTGTTATAATTTTGAGAAGAAAACAAATTTTTTTTGGAAATAAGAAATTTCGGCACAATTGGAAACCTTTTTTTTTTTATTATTTATACAATTAGTAACCGAACTCTTTGGAATACGAAAATAAATCTTTAATTAATACATTTTTTTAAGGTAATTTTAATAGAAATATTAAATTTTATTCTTTCATTTCCAAAAATATCTATTATAATAAATATAATTATTTATTAAAAGTCTATAATAAAACCCTTCTATTCTATCAAAAAATAAATTAAATTAAAAATTACATTATAAAATTGTCTAAACATCATAAATAAGATTTAAATTATTTCGAGATTATTAAAAATAGTAAATTAATATTTGGATTACGATATGGAATTCGTTCACCGATTATTCGAAGTTCGAAAATTCTTATTTTAAGATAGATTTTCGGTGTGAAATAATCATAAAATCTACCTTGTATTAAGGCTTTTAGGTATAATTGTAAAAATAGGCTAGTTGGAAAGTTTAAAAACGTAAAGTAGCTAGATTAGATCTTATGAGTTGCAAAATTCGATAGCATAATAATAACATAGTTCTAAAAATACAGTGGTCATGTCTGTTGTTGGAAAGCTAGGGGTCATTTTCGAAATAATTTGCTGCGTAGAATCCGAAACAGGGGTCCGGATTGGGCCATCATGTCAGGATTTTTAGATATTTGTACCCAGAAAAAAAACGCATCTTTCCAATAACTAAACCATGTTGACCTGTGTAATAGGTCTTCTTCTATGGCGCGACGAACCCGATGTGGTTTTGGGCCTGTATCCCTGTTCTGCGCTTTATTTTTCCAGTCGCGGATGCCCAGCGCATCTATATCCATCTGTACAGCGTCAAATAGGTCAGTAATAGGTCTTTAAGCATGTCAAAAGCTACAATTGCATACACAACTTTAAAAAATGATTTACTTTTGTAATAACTTCATAAACGTAAAGTCCATAGATGACTTCTGCAATGAGTTACAAAATACTTGAGTAACTCATAATACTTTACGCCAAGTAAAGAGTATATAAAAACGATGCACCTGTAGTGTCGTCCAACTTATACATACATTATATATAACAACCTGGTTGTGGTTACGGATTTTGGTCTGTTGGCTGGCGGCGGGTCAGCTCAACCTTCTGACGAAGGTTGCTGCAGCACAGTTATAGTTTTCTTGTTCTGCTTCTTTATCTCATACAGATAGTAATAACGCGTTGAGACCCCGACCCGGCCCAACAATGATGGTCCGAAAGCTTTTAAGTCAAAATCAAATCAAATTCAAGCAATTTGTAATGCCCGGAATTGACATTGAAGTTAACGGAAGCAAATGGAATATGTTCGGAATATGCTTTCTGCTCGTACTACTTACTATAATAGTAGGGCAAAGCCAATGAAGTGAACACTACCCACAACTCTGCGTTGCCCCCAGAAGCAGGCTACAAAAAAAAGCGTACCGAAATGTGATTTAATTTATTATTACAAACGTTAAAGGAGTCCAGAGAGAAAGAGAGGGCGATTTACGGCATTGACCAGAGGAAAGGGCAGCGACGGACGGCAAATGAGTTCCATTTATATCATTGGTCATTACGGAAATTATGCGTCGCCGCGCCAAACCCAAGGCGCTGAACCGACCGAAGCATCCAAAAAACGTACCAAACGAGCGCACGGAAGCGGTATAAAACGATAAAGATACATTGCCAACGGAAGTATGAAAATCGCCTCTGGGACAACAAATGCACGGCGTATGAATGACGCTGTCACTGACCAGGCCGGCATAGAAGTTGCTTCGATTCGGACATGGGTTGGGGACTTGGATGGTTTAGCATGGAAGTCGTAAAAAACAGCACAGCAGCCCATCAATAAAAATGCAAGACAATGGACAGTCGAGCAAAAGAAAAAATAAAGGAAAAAAAAAAGAAGTGGTAGAATAAAAATGGGCTAAAGTGTGTTTTTTGCCTTTGGTGTCTCTTTATGGGGCGGCTTGGTCCTGCATGATGATGCCAGCCCGAGATAGGACAAAAAAAATAAAAGAAGCTGCTCAAGACGTCACAGCGGGCAACTGCAAGCCATGTGAGTATTGAAGACTATGCCAGGAGGCAAAATATTCTTAGTTTAAATTTGGAATGTGCGAGTTAATAGGGTATTAAACTAGGCAGAATTAGCACTTTAAAAATTATGAAACGTCCGAAGAAATGTCTTTATTTTAATATAAAGTTTTATTCAATGATATGGCGTGATTATTGCTCCATTTTATGCTAAATATAATAAGCTGCTAAGTTGCCTTTTTCTGCTGTTTTTTGTGCTGAAACTGTAGCAACATGTAAGGCAAAGGCAATGACTTGATGTTTTCTTCCGCAAGTTCCGTGGCTACCCTTCTTTTCTGTTGGGAACTAGCTTTTTCATGTTCTGTTTTTCCTAGGTGTTCTGGGTATCTAGGAATCGCAGATGCGCGACTGTAGTATTCTCAATCCCAGAAACAGTGCAGACATTAGGAATAGTATAGAGCATATATAGGTTACCTTAAGGATTCCCTCTTGACTAACATTATTTATACCAATTTTTGTGACTGTACTTAAGTCACAAAATCTTTTAGGAAAAAATTGTTACAAAATCTTTGAAGTATCTGTGGGCAATAAATTTTAGAGTATTGGTGTACAACTCCTATAATAGGATCTAGGAAACATATGTTTGTGTAACTTATACCTATGTCAGTTTGTCAAAAAAAAAAATGTATTCAATATGGGGAATGAGAAGTCGGAGACCTCCCCAAAGTAACTAAATTACGATCAGGTGCACTAGACAAGTCGATATAGGCATGTCCTTCTGCCCAAACGTTTCAATGTCTCGATCTCAGCAATAGCAAGATCAGCCAAACTTTTAGATTAGGTATTATTATGCCACGGAAACAAGTTTCTAGCTGACATAGGAACATCGTAGAGCCCCTTTGTAAATAACAATACAATTGAATATGACTAGTTGTAAGCATTTTACCTTTGACCATATGCTCCACATTGTACGGATTAAATAAAAAAATTAAATATATTTATTAATCAACACTTTCAAATATAAAAAAAAAAACAATTAAATTATTTTGAAAGTCGATATAATTACAACAAACTATTAAAACTGTGGCTAATAACAAAAGCCAGATATAAAAAATGGCGGACGTAAAGTCGGGCGCGGACGACTTTAGGATACCCTGTACCACTAGCTTGTAATAAAGTCCGATTTCTTCACAAAAAACCAAAAACAGAAGAATTTTTAAGCAAAAATTTTTTTTTGACCGATCGTTCCTATGGGAGCTATATGATATAGTCAACCGATTTCAATAAAATTTGACATAGTGCTTAAATACCTTAAAAAAGATATGAATGCCAAATTTATTTCAAATATCTTTACAAACAAACAAAACACATCGAATTTTGTATAAAAAACGTGTTTTTGGACCGATTGGTCCTATGGGAGCTATATGATCTAGTCAAACGATTTGGATTAAATTTAGTACAGTGCTTAGGAACTATAAAATACTCACGAATGCCAAATTTGGTCCCAATATCTTAACAAACAAACGAAACACAACAAATTTTGTTAAAAATCGATTTTTTGGAAGATCGGACCTATGGGAGCTATATGATATAGTCAACCGATTTTGTTCAAATTTGGCACATTGCTTAAGTGGTCTAAAAAATTTCCAAACGCCAAATCTGGTTACGATATCTTTATTAAAAAACGAAATATAGCGAATTTTTCTTTAAAAAAGTTATTTTGGCCGATCGGTCCTATGGGAGCTATATGATATAGTCAACCGATTTTTATCAAATTTGGCACAGTGCTTGGAAACTATAAAAAACTTTGCCAAATTTGGTTATGATATCTTCATAAACAAACGAATTATTCATCTACAACTTTTTTTTTGTCGAGGTCGTCTCAAACACCCCCATGGGAGCTATATAATTTATCCCCGATATCAAAAAAATAAAATAAACTTGCCTCCTATGGAATAATATGGGATCTAATGTGAAAGTTTGGTAACTCTAGCTCTTACCATCTCTGAGATCTAGGCGTTCACACGGACAGACGGACATGGGTATATCGACTTCTCTATTCACCCTGATCATATTTTAGGTAACTTTGGGGTGTCTCCGACGTCTCCTTCTATATGTTACATACATTTTCGGCTTGCACAAACTTAATATACCCTTGGTACCATACGGTACAGGGTATAAAAACGATAAACATGAAAAATGAATGCTACACCATTTTGCAACTCAACTCATTTGCGCAGTGTATAGCTCACTAGCACAGTCAAATTTTTCGGCCGTTCTCTTCTTGCTCAGAACTGTCTGGTCTAAAGCAAGTCTCTACTGAGCGGAAGTGACTAAAACTTTCGTCGCTCTCTGCGAGCTCTTTACGGCTCGATGTGGTAGTTTAATTAAGAGTTAGGAAATAAATTATCGTTAAGCTATGATTACCCTTCAGGAAAAAATTCAGTTTCAAACTGGTTCCCAATCACCACGAACGTGAAATTCTGTGTCCCAAACCTAATATGATTGCATACTGAATTGATTGCAACTAGAACTAAAGCAACTGGTAGCAAACACCAGTTTGCTACATATGGAATGAAACTAGTTGCTTCCTTACTAGAATAAAGTCATTCGCTTGGGTATGCTTTCGCTCTAGTTTATTTAGATAACATATCGAACTAATTAATATTGTTAAAATGTTAGGAAAATATGTTTTTATTCATTTTCGCAATAGTATAGTATTATAGTTCTTGTACAAAGCTGAGTTTTTATGGATTTGGTTCTTATAACATTATTATTATGAACATTATCATGACTTTTGATCGATCAGTCAACAATTTTATAAACCGTGCATTTTTTTGTTGTTTGTTTTTAATTATCATATTTTTGTGTGCATTCGCAATTGAAAGATTTGTTATATTTTCTAACATAACTATATAAGTTAGTGCTTATTAGATTATTATAAGCATAGCTAATAAAATTTTAAAAGGCCTTCTGAAATTAAAGACGGGAACACACTAAAATTCTACCAAAAAATCAACAAATTTACTGAGCATGGGAAAATTTAAGCAGAGAGTTTTAATAACATTTTAAAGAAAACGCTTTAAGGAATATTTTGGCGTATAAGTTTATCATAGGTATTAGAACAAAAACACGTTTTTAGTCCACAGAGCACAGTACTTGGGCTCTGTTTTATTTCTACAGATAAAATATGAATAACTCAAATGTTTTTTTTTTTTAATTTTACAAATCACAATTTTTTAAATACTTTTCTATCCACCCGAATCCAAGCTTGGTTATTTTGAAATGCAAGTTAAGTTTCGTGCCTTATTGCAGAAATAAACAGCTTATTATTGATCAGAGTTCGCACGCCTATCAAAATTTCAGGGTTCCCATAAAATGCATTTTTTTATGGAATTGTACGCCAAGTATGCACTTTATGATAATATCACCCAAATTCGTTCATAAAAATGTTGACGGTTTTCTAAAAATTTGTAAAATTAGGCCCCGTGTAATTGACGCGTGGTAAGAGACACATCCGCCCTTATTTATTTGATATAGTATATTTTTGTTATCGTAAGATGACCCGACTTTTACAGACTGAATCTAGAGAGGGCTAACACCCTCAGTCCACTGCTGCTTTTCTCTATACACCCCTTAGGTAGCTAGCATAACTCGGGGGGGAACTTGCAGTGTGTATTTTAGGCGGTATGGCGTAACATCTGTCCCAATACCAGTATTCCTTAAAAAATATACTAAAGTTAGTAGCTTTAGTAAAAGTTTATCTGATTGAGCCGTCGCAAAAATTTACAACCCATTTTTTAAATATTTTCTTTTATTTTTCTTTTAAATACTTAAGCTAATGATTAGACATTTTAGTGCCCAACCATTTAGCGCTTTTATACATATCAATGATTGATAAGCTTGGCCAAAACTTTTTGGCACTTGTCCCGTTCAACGATAAATTTTCTTTTTTCTTCCTGCCAAAATTAGATTTACGAGCATATTTTGAAAAACTTTGTCGAACCGAGACAAAACAAAGCGACAACTAATGAGCTTTCCATGGCGATTTCAGTGAAAGGTTTGTGTGTTTAATCTTGGTTCCAAACTATGAGAGAGAGAGAGATATATGTGTGTGTGTGAGTGTGTTCATTAAGCTAATGAGAGCCCAGCGACAATGACGACACAAATAAGTTTGTCTAGCTGTGCAGGGTCTGAGTGAGTGAGAGATGACGCTGATGTGTTAACGATTTAAGGTTAAAGTCAAATCGCACAATTGGAAAACCAGCACAAACAACTTCCCCTTGCCCACTCAATCCGCTAACAAAGCCTACGAGCAGCCCCGTTCCCACAGACCGTTCAATGTCGTCTCTACGTGTTGTGCATGCAAACAAAGTAAAGTAGTACGAAAAAAAAAAACCTATCTAGTTTATAAAGCAGGAAGCCCCCAATCAGCTTGGCATGCGATTACATGTGTGAACTATCGATTGAATTAAGACAAGCCCTGGCGAGGGGTTGGGAACTGCTTTTGGCCACTTAAGCGTGTCGTCGCTCGTCCACTTGAGGCATAAAAAACCATCCCGCCCTGCCACCCGCTGCAGTCTTGTTCCCGGCTAGCCTCATCAACGCCGTTGCCGTCAACACGTCGCAGTGCAGGCATAAAAAAAGTACGCAGCATAATCAAACGGTGTGCAGATAATAACAGAGACGACGTTGTCGAGATGTCGATGACGATGACGACTTGAATGCCGGGTACGCCCCCGTAGCCCACTGCGGCCATTGGCACTGATTATGCTAAGGCTAACGTCCCCTCTTAGAGCATAGACCAGAACCAGACCCATCCATGCCCATAAGCCACTTCCGAACGATTGTCATTGTCACTCTGACGTGTCTATAAATTTTGTTTGACTACTAGCTACCCCCCAGACCATCAGAGGAGCTGAGGCAATAACCACTTCAGTTTCCACTTTCACTTGTGCGTTCAAACTGAAGCTGCCGCAGGCTGGTTGGTCACAAATGTTTCAACCGAATGCAATCTGCATTAAAATTCAATAATTATTGTTTAATATGCACTTGAACCGAGCAAATGTCGCAAGGCTCAAGTTGCAGCCACTTATGGAAATCTTTAGGCAAAAGATCGGAGAGTTTCTAGCAAGGTAAAGCCATTTAGAGCATATGAACATATGGTGTTGGGGCAGACTTTGGAAGCAATAGTAATAAGCGTTGTCAATATGTTTTTAAAACATAAGATCTAAACTACTCATATAATTTGAGTAGGGAAGGGTTTATTTTCATTGACATATAAATATTGTTAGGTTAGATGCCGTGATGCACATTTAACTTAGATGAAACCTGATGTAATTCTGGCTTAACTATCAATCTATAGGAAACGAGAAGTAACTTTACCTCAATCCTGTCTTACAGATTCAATATCTTTTTGGCTCTTTTGTTACCAAAAATATCTTCATGGTAAGAATTTTATGCAAGTTTGCCAGAAGTTCTTTTTAAAAAATGATCAAGGTCATATTGACTGATTTCTTTGTTCCGCTCGGTCAAACAGTCAACAAGGAATATTATCTCAACGTTATGCGTCGTTTGAGTGAAGCACACCTTGCACCATGATCATGCAACGCCTCACACTGCATTGATTCTTCCCGACCATTTCGCCAAAAGCTCAACCCATATCGTTCCACAATTATCGTATTCAAATGATATTCAACAAACTCAAAAGACCGCTTCGGGGACACTGATTTGAGTCGACAGAGGAGATTCAAGCCGCATCAAAGAGAGAGCTTAGGCTCTCAGAAATTGATTTAAAGAACTGTTTTAAAGATTGTATTGTATCAGGAGGAGGAGGGATTACTTTGAAGCCTTTAAAACTGATTTGGACGAATAAATAAAGATTTTTGGAAATAAATTCAAAGTCAAGGTGAATACTATCTCGGTAGCCATTGGAGCTATATAAAACAAACTCGAACACAACGAATTTTGTATAAAAATCGTTTTTTTGGACCGATTGGTCCTATGGGAACCATATGATATAGTCAACCGATTTTGATCAAATTTAATACACTGCTAAGGAACTATAAAAAACTTACGAATACCAAATTTGCTCCGAATATCTTAACAAACAAACGAAACACAAAAAATTTTGTTCAAAAATCGATTTTTAGGAAGATCGGCCCTATGGGAGCAATATGATATAGTCACCCGATTTTATTCAAACACATTGCTATGACATGATAAAGTCAACCGATTAATCAAATTTGGTACAGTGCTTGGGAACTATAAAAAACTTTTGAATGCCAAATTTGGTTACGATATCTTGATGAACAAACGAATTATCCATTTAAAACTTTTTTTGTCGAGGTCGTCTCAAACACCCTTATGACAGCTATATAATTTATCCCCGATATCAAAAAAATAAAATAAACTTGTCTCCTATAGAATAATATGGGATCTAATGTGAAAGTTTGTTAACTCTAGCTCTTACCATCTCTGAGATCTAGGCGTTCAAACGGACAGACGGACGGACAGACGGACGGACGGACAGACGGATATGGGTATATCGACTTCTCTATTCACCCTGATCATATTTAAGGTAACTTTGGGGTGTCTCCGACGTCTCCTTCTATATGTTACATACATTTTCGGCTTGCACAAACTTAATATACCCTTTGTACCATACAGTACAGGGTATAAAAATCAGGTTGGGGCCGAGGTCTTTTCGGAGAAACTAAACATTCGGTAGTCTTTTCGACTTCCGAACCACTGCAGCGTTTTTTAATCGGAGATCCTTGGCATAAAAGCGGTTTTAATTTGCTTAATCAATACCTGACTGGAAACCGGTACGATAAACTCCGATAGCCAGGCTGCTTCTACTACGTTGTCCCCCAACTCGATTACAGTCATCAACTGCCGCAAATCTACTCAAGAGAAAATGTACTGGACTTATGTTAATCCCACCCTCTCCCCACTACCTCTCTCCTTGGGCCTGGCTATAAGCCTTATTTGAGCAGAAGAATGCTCCAGACACGAAACGATTACTCGTGCACAAAGGCTAAGGAACAATACACCCATTGTAGAATCAGCCGTCAAATATGCCCAAGAACTCTCTCAAAACGCCCCATAAGGCTCTGCGGGATTAAGCGTTCACATTGTTCGGCAGTTGTCAGGGCAATAACTGAACACTGGCTTGTCCGAGCAGACGCGATCAGAATGAATGACTTTTTTAGTAGTTGCAAAGATGAGGTAGAGTCGGTAGAGCACTTCTCTCTGTCCAAAGAGAATTGCAAGCAATATCGCAGCAAGAGGTCGAGTCCTTTTCAGAAAGCCGTCTAGGTGAAGGGTAAAAATATAGATCTGTGCCGTTTTGTAACTCTAGGCTATTTTTAAAACCATCAAAAATCATAAATTTATAATTTTACTGCTTATTCTGTCACATCAGTAAAATAAATTTTTAAAGCCCGTCTTCTTGCTCTTTATTCAACATTATTTTCATGAGAAAGAAATATATTCTTTTTAATATCCAGCCAAGTAAAATTTTTAACTGACCATAACGTTGCGTAATAACCTCGAATCTGGCACAGCTAAGGACCAAAAGGTCTATGCTAGGCTGCACTCTGTTGTGGCCGGCCAGCGTAACCTAACCTAACCTAACCTAATATCCAGCCACTATGTATGCAATCAGATCAGACTCAAGATGACTGAGACTGCACTTTTTGAGCTAAAGATATCTTATTCTATTTCTAAATTTGATCAAATTGAGAATACTAGAATGAGATACGACGATGCTCACTATTTAGACCCAACCCTCAGCAACATCTGCCCTTATGTACCAACATCGACATATGCTGTAACATTCTGCCCAGCCTTGTCTGTTCAACACCACAAGAGGGTCTAGTTATGTATTTCGAATTAAAACCAATATAGGGTGGTGCCACGCTTTCTACGAACAGCTTCGAAAACTCGGTTTTAGACTTGGAACAAGGACTCTAACGATCCCTGAAAGTTCCAATCATTAAATATATTTTTTCAGATTAAGCTTTTCGTTTATTGTACTAATTACCACCCAAAAGTTTCGCAGACCTTACAACAAAAAAACAATTATATGCAAACATGCAATAAAATATAATTTAAATCAATATTGTTAAATACATAAACGCGAAAAGTTCAAACTAATTTGTCGGTCAAAAATGGATGTTTTCGTATCTCAGCCACAGTAAGACGTCGACTTGGCTCCTTATCCAACAACCCAAGTATAAAATTCTTGCCATAATCTTCTGGCCCAGGAATGTCGGGAGTGCTTTCACAAATGTTTGTAACAGCCAAAAAGGGTACTCGTTTAAACAATAAAACACACAGTGTAATACCCAAGGACCAACAGTCTGCGGTAAAGTCATAGCCAGTTTTTTTAAACATTTCCGGAGGCATATAGGCTACGGTACCACACATTTTATACAAAGGCTTTCCCTTATACTCGGTAGCCAAACCAAAGTCAGCTAACTTGATGCGCATATCGTATTTGAACTTCTTATTGTGGCGTACCAAAAGATTCCTAGGCTTGATATCACGATGTATAATATTTTTTGAATGCATATACTGCATACCTTTGGCAACATCTCGCATTATATGTGCAGCTAACGATTTTGAAACTCCTCGATCCACTAGTTGGCCTGCATCGCTGTCCAAATGTTCCAATACCAAATATGTAAAAAAATTATTTTTAACTGCAAACCATAGTTTAACAATGTTTGGATGATATTGCAGTTTTCTAGTGGTCTCTAGCTCGTTGCAGTTGGGATCACGCAATGCAAATGTGTCAATCATTTTTATAATACAGCGTCTCATCCTAGGTTTTTTGTAGCATCCCGTAAATATTCAAGACATATTTCCTGCAAATATCTTAACTTTGACTTTCATGAAAGTTGTTATAAATACAGGCAAATCCTTATCGGAAAATGTTCTATACTTTAGCACATTCGGATTGATTGACAAAACTTCATTACGCACAGGCCGCTGTTCTTTCTTAGGCACAGGCCGCTGCTCTTCATTAGTCACAAGCCGCTTTTCCTCCTTACGCACAGGCTGTTCTTGACAAATTAGCTTCTTTTTAATTGCATCACTAATTGTATATGCGCAAGGTAAAAAGGATTCGTGGCTATAGCAACAAACTACAATGCAGCCATCCTTCAACTCCTTAACGGAGCTTATGGGAGTGCCATCGGTATAATAAGCCTTACTTATGTTATTTTGCAGTGGAATTTTAGCTGATAACATTTTAGTTATAGCATTCAGAAACTGCTGCAGGGACATTGGGTGTTCGCCGATGGAAACGACCAACAATGCGCCGTGAAATTGTAAGCGTCGATGACGCATTAAAATAACACTGATGGTCTCCTCCGATTGAGTATGTGCCAGAGCTACCGTACCAGCTTGTTTGGCTCTGCCACTGATTTGCTGCCCTTTCTGGACCCGACCTTTGGTAGCCATATTTATAGTTAGTTCGACTGCGATCACAAATTTAATTCAAACTTTTCGTTAGGATATACGCGCCTGTATTATAAATAAAACAATATTGTTTAATTTTTGTATGTCGAATGCAATGAAGTTAGTTATTTATGACAGTTAAGCCAATGTTTATTTGTTGTAAGGCTTAAATTTATTATACTTTCCATGCTATAGACAATGCTCTGCTGTTATCAACAGCTTGCGCCATCTAGCGAACTGTGGTGGCGCCATCTTACGTACAGCCATTGCGTACAGCGTAGGCTTTTGAAAATGCAATTTAATGACTGCTACTACCGAGGTCTATCGGAAAAAGTAAATTGGTTACAGTTAAACACAAAAAATTCTTCACCTTTTTTTTTAAAAGTATCTATTATTAACATTTTAATCAGACAGTAAAGATCGGAGGGCATCATATCAGTAAGAGTGTTATGATGAACTGCACTCATTTTGGTTACATTACAGGATATAAAAAGTGGTGATATATAAATTATTAGAAGTACGGCTTGCCGTTAGCGACTGTCTTTTCCCATCTTTCTGGTGGTTGTAGGATATTATCTTAAAAAAACAATGAATCGCTCAATTTTTTGACTTCTTCTGAGAGTGGATTTTCTGGTCAGCTAGTCCAGGAATGTCTTGACCGATCTGGGGTCACGTGTTCGAGCATTACTGGAGGGTGACTTTATCGCTTGTCTCTCGGTAGTGTGGCCTTTTTTATCAACGCTCGGCTCAAACGCAACAAATATTTTTGCTACGGATCTCCTGTGATGGTTTCAGCCAGTTTCAGATGCGCATAGTATACTAAACCAAACACAGCGAATAACTTTAGAGTCATGCTTATTTGGTCTGGCCGTCGACGGGATTATTGTAATGGAAAACGAGATTATTCGATTGCACCCAAAACCATGTTTTTCCAAAAAAAAATCTCGAAAACAGTGATAAAGAAAAAAAGGTTTTAATTTTCGTGTTTCTCGACTAACAATTATCATTAAAATCACTTTTATACGAAGGCTTACACGAGGACCCTTATTTAACTATTGTTATCGATAACTGCATATTCCTCCAGGATTTTTGTGCCTTCGCGTTGTTTAACAAGACCTATCATCATAAGATTTTATTGCTGTCTATCCCAAGTGGAACGCAACATACCCTAATCAAAATAAAATTTGAAATCAGAGCTTCCAGAATTTGCTTGTTTCAAGATATCCTTTTACACTATGCACACATTAATTCGATATTTAACTGTTGCACACTTTGAGAGGTGTCAACAAAGCCATTTTATCAATATACAACATACGTATTTACGTATTATAAACTAGACTTGTTTTTCTTCTATGTTTGTAATTAGAACCCAGTTAATCATTTCACAGGCTTCTCAATTGCAAACGAAACGTCTGTACAAGCGTGGGAACATTATGATTAATAATTTCGAATCTTTAAGTGTTTACAGACCTGTGGCATAAACAAAAAAAGAAACATGTGTACAAACAAAGCATTCAATTATTGGCGCTAGAAAGTTTATATAAACATTACCGATTGGATATCCAAAGAAATCCAATCCAAGCTCCCCTCGGACGAGACGCGCATCAGACATAATTCATATAGCGGAAGAGCCGCTTTCCCGTGAATAACAATCCCAGCCAAATAATCAGCTGCTTGTTAATTAGCACCTCAGACTTGCATTTTACGTAGAGTCGATTTTTGCTGATTAGAAATAAAAAGCAACAAAAAAAAAGTCGACTTGACTCGATGCGATTGCAAAACGAAGCTAAATGCTTGGAAAGCGCACATGTCAGCACTCTGGGGTCGGTCATTGAACCGGGAGCGGAAAACTAAAAACTGATTGCCGTTGCACAAATATATAACTATATAGTTTATATGTATACATATATAGAATTTTACGATTTTTTTAAGTTCGTCTACTAGGAAAAGCAACGAAATACACGCGCCATATTGCGAGTATTAGCTACGCTCTTAATGAGGTTACAATTAAATTGATATTGTTTTTATTTTCTACAATTATATTTAAAATAAATAAATATATTTTAATTTTTATGTCAGGTAACAACAACAAAATGTTTGCGCAAAACTTTATGCTGATTTGGCAATAAATTTAAGTAACAAAAAAACACAAGTGGATCGGTAATATTTGAACCTTTCGACTATAAAATACCCTGTATCCTCGATAAGTTCCAAGTTTAAATCGATCTTAAAGTCCTACGTTTAAAGGTAAGGCGCCGACATTGAAAATCGCGGTAGGGTGCGCTATGTGGAATGTGCTTTCTGGCAAATGGGTAAGTTACGCTCGAAACTCTCAACCACCAAGAATTGGTTAGCAAAATCTCTAATAAGAGAGCTAGGAGTGACTCAAGTACTGGGGATAAAAGAAGAACCAGGTAGTGCTCACCAGCAACATTTTGTATCACGGATTTAAGAAACCGGGCAGAAATATGTGGAGAGACGTTTTGCGTTAGGCGGAAACCTGCTGATCGGATAGTATTTCCAGTTATAAAGAAAAAGAAAGGAAGATATTTTAACGGAGCCAAAAGATATTGAAACTTTTGTAAACTAGAACCAAAGTAAGATACGAATTTAAAGCTCCTGCTTCGGCAGTTATATAAGCTCTCTATGAGAGAGGCGCAAAAATTTAATGAACTAGACTTCGGTCACCCAAGGATTTTAAAGATTTGCCCCTAATTCCTACGAGTACGGACTACTGAACTCCGCGAAAGCACTTTGAAAGAATATTAACAACCCACATACCAACCTGGGATGAGTGGAATGTTTGTGGCTCAACTAAGAACTTCACGAACGGTTCCAATTTGGACGCCCGCATTTCGACTCCCAGATTACTGCAGTGTTTTTCAGGTTGAAGTCAAAGCAATGGGTAAAAACAATTTCTGTATAGGTATACTCAGATTATTGGCTATTAAGTCATCATGTATGAAGTCAATGAAAAATTGTCGATCGTCTCTGGCAGAGATGGCAGAAAAGTTTTCAATCTGGGTTCCGGGACGAAGGGATATTGAGGGCAATAGCATTACGGACGTCTTGAAGACAAGACACTATCAGCCTTCTCCTTTAGGACAAGAAGCTTCTGGGTATCCCTTTGGCCAGCTGAAAATTAAGCATAAGCCACCCTTCAAAAAACAAGTAGAACATTTCCTTAAAACATCCCATAATAGATCTTTTGGAAACCGATATCAATAAAACCCATGGTTCTGAAATATCATCCAAAATATCTCTTTTAATGGGACAGCTCTGTTACAGATATAGTTCACACTTTTTTTTGTGAACCTAAATTGCTCCACAAAACCTAATATACCCTGTTTCCCTTAGGTATACTGTATGACAAATTGCTTGGATTGTTACCATAAAATGCCGATTTCAGCATTAACATTAACTGCTTTAATTCATTTATTATATAAACAAAATGCCAGGGAATATGATAATTTAATTAATATTGAATTACATGCATTAAAAAGTCAATACCAACCGAATGCAACAAACATTTTAATCGAACATTGTAAACGCACTCACACACACACACACACACACACACACACACACACACACACACGCACAATGCTATGCAGGCCTGCACAGCTTTGTTATCGTTGCTATTGGCATGAGTGTTGACTGTACCTGCATCTGATTATGCGACGTGAGCTTAATTTATGCCTGGACAAATATTTGGCATATAAACATTCATTGCTTTCACATTCACATTTGCAACTTGCTGAACTTATTAATTAACCCTTGGCTGGAACCCATTCCACAGACTCAGGAACCAACACACACACAGACAGGGGCAAGATTCATCTGCCATTGTCTAACTCTCTGCCGGCACATCGAGAAATCATAAAAGCGTAAAATCGAAATGTTGCCATTTCGTGGTGGCTGAACCAAACTAAAATGTTTTTCCCGTCTAGCTTGGCTAAAGCCTCCGTCAGAGAATGGGGGGGAGCCCTTCAAAGGTTCGCCCTGCGCTTTATTAACACGCATATCAATTCATTTTTATTGTAATTTATGCCGTAACCAATGGCTGCATATCGCTCATATCATCCTTACTCCCCCCGTTCCAGCTAAAAACCGATACAGTCGCGGACGAGCAATAAAATTATTGTTTATAGATATGTTGCGGCCGCAATGAAAAGATGCTCTCAGATATATGGTTGAAACAATGGACATGGTACTATATGAGTAACCATTATTTGGTGGACCAAGTTATTTGGCTACTTTTCTGGTTGATGTGCACTGAAGCGTGCCGAAAGCTCCATTGGCTCCATTTTGAAATTGAAATGTTAGAAACGAAGACTGAAACTGTCTTTAAATATTATCAAAACTAAAACTGAATTGGCAGCTGAAGAATAAAAATAATTCATGTAAACGGGGAAAACTTTTAATGAATTATCTATCAAAATTTAAAAAATTGCTATTCACTGTACTGACTGTAATGTAATAATATTTAATTCACTCTTTTTGATTATATTATATGCTTGGAAAGCATTTGTTTTAATAACTAACTTAATTTGAACAAAAATTAAGTTATCTGCTATATCTGCCTTTTTTTAAGGAACAACTGGTCCCATAGATTACCCATTTAAAAGAAACATTTTATTGACCTCTTTTTTGTTCAAATAATAATGAACAGTAATTTTTAGATATTCTTTTTGATTCAGGACGCACGTAGATTTTTTCCGAAAACAAAATAAATGGATGAAATGAAAAGAACAATGAATTACACATAAATTCATAAATGAAAATCGATGAATTTGTGTAGAAGTGTTATAAAATAACCTCATCGTAACCTTTTTTTGGGGGGTTTCTCACTCTGCATTCGAAGTAAGAAATACCCAAGCACTATGAGTTTTGAAAATACCTTGGCTTTTAATTTAGGGATAAATCTTGGGCCAATTCTGATATACTCCAATGCCAGGAACAATACGATAAATCCAAATCTGGAAAGTCCCGGAATATTACTCATTTATTTACCCTCCAAAACATTGCGATCAATATTTAACGTTCCTTTAAAAATTTTAAAAATTCTTTCGTAAAAGAAGAAATTTAGAACATTGAAAGACTAGACAACCACGAAAATAATTTAACCTTAACCCAAGCGGATAATAGTACAACATTAAGTATGTATTTACCTAAGGGTTCGACAATGTTTAGTTAAAAAAGAAACAAAAAGCATAGAAAAATCGTTATGGCGGACAGCACTGTTCGAAAGACAAGAAATTCTATTTAAAAAATAACCTACAGAAGGGATCAAAAAAATTGTAAAGCTAAGGTTATTATTATCATTATTACTATTTGGCATTATTAACCCTACTGAGTCTTCACCTGATGCATGATTTGCCTCCACGCGCACCTGGTTTGTGCGCGGTTCGTAAATTGGTAAATCCAAGTTATGTTAGGTCTTGAGTCACTTGATCTCGTCAACGTATGTGAGACCGTCCTTTCCTTTGTTGTCCGGCAACTACCGCGTTGAAAACCTTACGAGCTGGGGTTTCCTCCTCCTTACGTGTGATATGGCCTACCCAGCGAAGTCCCATGCCGTTCATTCTCCTTATATAGTTCATCATTCTATCAAATACGAATGGTTTTGCGAAGAATCTTTCACTGAAACACACCATAAACAGCTGCATCTGATTATGTTCTTATCCAGGCATCAGCAGGAGATAGAATCTCTGCAAGGATGAGGGCCTTATTAAGTGTTAACTTTGTCTGTCGAGAGAGAGCTTGGCTATTCATTTACCTACTGAGCCTACAGTAGCACCTGTTCGCAAGAGCTATCCGTCACTTAATCTCTAGGCTTGCATTAGAGTTATTGGCTATAGCTTCCAGCCATGAGCTGAGAGTCATGGCGTTGGGATTACCTGCTGGAGCACACCATAAACTTTTTCTATCTTTTTCATATTTACCGCGAAACCTACTTTTGCCGATTTCTTTTCGATTGCTCTAAAAGCTTCAGTGACATCACGCTTGGTTCGACCAATGGTGTCAATATCATCGGCGTAGCCAAGAAGACGGACATATCTATTCGTAAGTATTGAGTCCGTCCAATGTACTCTGGCATTCCTTACAATCCTCTTCATTAAAAGGTTGAAAAGCATACAAGAGAGCAAGTCACCTTGCCTAAGACCCCGCTTGGTATTAAAGGTTTCGGAGAGGTTAGTTCCTATCTTGACAGAGCTGCTGATGTTGCTCAACGTCATTCTGCAGAGCCGAATTAACTTTGCAGGGATACAAATATTAGACATGGCAGCGTACAAGCAATCTGGCCTTTGGCTATAAGGCTCTGGAAGGATTTAACTTTATTAATTGGTAATATGGCCACAATAAGCCAGAGTAAGAGTTTCCGGACACAGTTGTTAGGATCACAGAAACTGTAGAGAAACCGCAGAAAATAGCCTTACTGCTGTTTAGAACTGAGCCACAACAAAAAAAATCCGTATCAAGCTCTTACATATGTTTCTTTAGCAGCTTCTTTGTCTACCTAATCACTACCAAATTCTTTACAAGATAAACCCTCACTTGTCTCAGCATGACCCTGACCATCAACATCATCATACCATATACAATACAATCAACCTAATTAGACAACTCTCGATGGAACCACTTTGGCTTCGAACTGAACTAAATCTTACGCAGAAGTCAAAAGACAACCGCCAATAAATGACCCAGCAATGGAACTGGCTAAATGAATAAATGAATGCGAAAAGAGAATGAATGTATTTGGTAACAATTCATTAGGCAAATAGAAATGTCCGCTAAACGCATTAAGAGATTAGCACACATTCACAATAACAACAAAAACAACTGGGAACTGGGCAACTGAACTGTACAACTTAATGACCCTCATTTCATGTAAATATTTCGCCCTTACAGCACCTCCACTGGCCGCCACCCATGGGGTTGGTCAAATTTAATTGCAAGCCTTCGATGTGTGGTTGGCTTGGCTTATAGATAGAGAGCGGCTTATGCTCTTTACCAAGTGTCAAAAGGTGTACTCATTCGTTTTGGGTTTGTTAAGTGCGCATTGTTTCGTCAACAACGAACCCCGACCAAACATCACCCATCACCCATTAACCACACCGGAACTTGCCAGTTGAAAATCACTTAAGAGCAATTTGTGTTTCCGAGTTTAACCATACAGAGAAGAGGCAGAGGAAGGGAGATACAGGGAAAGCAAGTGAGGGGGCCAGACTAAAGATAAGTGTACCAAACTTAAACTCTTTATATGATACATGAAAGGATATGCTGATTAAGACAGTTTGTTTCTAGTGGGGGCGGATTTAATGGTAATAATGTGGAAAAGCAAATACTTGGAATGGCAGATACTTGAAAACATATTTTCGAGAACTGGGGTAATCTTTAAAATGTAAAACCGGTAACGAAACTCCAAAGCAGCGTGGCTAACAATTAACACTCATAAGACAAAATATATGGTTCGATCGAGCTCTCCTGACTGTAGCCATTGGCGAATACGTTTTTGAGAGCTGTCTGGCAGAGAGCAAAGAGAATATGATGGCTGGGTCATATGCTAAGAATGTCCACTGATAAAATAGCTCGAAAGGCCCTTGTATTGAAACCGATTGGAGCAAGAAAAAGAGAATGCCCAAGGAAACGATGGCTGAAAGATGTAGAAGCCGTTCTCCGAAAAATAGAAGTCAACATTAGAAAGCTGTCATTCTAGAGAGGGACAAATGGAGAGAGATTGTTGCGGAAGCTATGGACCGCCAAAGACTGTAACTCTAAGAAGAAGGAAAAGAAGAACTAGACCATACGACGCACCTTGTTCGTAGCTTTTTGGTCTTCGAGAAACAGGCAATACAAATAGTTGGGTATCGATTTCCTATCTTGTCCTGAAAATTCTGAAACACTTTTTTTAAAGGTTTTTTTATTTATAAAACTGGTCTGGAAAGTTAAAGTAATATACTGCATAGAATCCAAATTCGGGGTCAGAATTGAGCCATCGAGTCAAAACTTAGAGATATTTGAGGTTATGTACCCGTTTTACGGGTACTAGGTTTGTGGCGAAGAGGGTGAAAGTGTTTCTGCCCATGGCTTTGGGAATCTTTTGCCTTTGCCCGAATCCGTTCTATTTCTTAAGAAATCACCTACTTGCTTTCAAAACTTTATAGTATAGCATCTAATCATTATGAGCACAAATATTGTATATGGGCTAAAGATTTAATTTTAAAATCTGAAGTTCGCTAACGCAAACAGTTTAATCCTTTTTTAATTACTTCTAAATATGACTCGAAGCGAACACTCATAAAGATTTCCAATTAATTACACTTTAAGTGCCAATTTATGTTACATAATAAAAGTCCATTAAAGGTCTCTAATAAAATCCAAAATCAGGTCACATAAATTTTTGAAAAAAAAAAACAGGAAATGTTGGGGCTACCCAGGCTAACCAGGCTGTGCCTTCAGCTTATAATCTCAATGTTTATGGCTATTTGCGTTTTGACCGCCGTTAAGTTGGTAGCAACAAGATAAGCCATAATTTGATTAAACCCAAGCTCATATGGCTACTCCATATGAAAATGTGTTAAGTGAATAAAAATATGTAAAACATAATTCAAACACATTCCCCCCAGAAGCCCACTGGGTATCAGCCATGCCAAAGGCTTAGGCTCATAAATGTGGAATGTGTGCACATCATAAACGGGTTGTGGTTGCTCCATAGAGCTGCGGTTTGAGGTTTGACCAAGCTTGACCAAGCGTGTGCGGCCTTGTTTAACCAGCGATTATGGAAATTGTAACCATGTGACGGACAGTCGGGTGAGCTGCTCTGCTCTGTTTCTGGCTGGAAAGATTTGCACGACGAGATAGGCCAAATGACACGTAGCCGGCTGTGGCACAACCCGCATAAAGTGTTGCGACACCCTCTAAAAAATATTTGTTCACACATGTGGGTGGAGTAGGGTGGCGGATGGTCAACATATTTGTACAGTGGTTGCCTCGTTTTTGTTAACCTTTTTTTGTTGACCGACCAAGGATGAAGCTGACTTTGGTCACAGCAGTCACGTGTAATTTTTTTCCACTTGCCATAGATAAATTGCACTTACTTCGGGATCGATCCCTTTGGCCCCACACAAGCGTGCTGGGTTTGGAATACTTTATGCTATTTAAACTAAATCATGCTCTGAGATATCAACACCAAATTGGCAGACAAGAAACGTCAAACTCCTATGGACGCGCATAAAAAAAATAATAAATGTTTATCATATAAGTATAGAGGCAACGAACAGTACAGGGACTAGGAAGGAACTCAAAAGCGAACAAAACACGTTGAACGCCTTAAATGAAGTAAAGGAATATGCGAATTTTATTTGTACGAATGAACTTCTGTGTGGGTTTCATTAATGGCATTCTGGCAACTTCAAAAATCCCCATAACATAAATAATTGGGAACTCTGCTTTATGTGATAACCCATTTAACAGCTCGAGATTGATTTTTTTTGAGTTTGGTTTGACATTACAGACAGATACAATTGAAGACCTGGAAATCTACATTGGAAGAATTATTGGCGAAATAAGGCCGCAAAATCTGCGGAAAGTTTGTGGAAATTGCGGTTTAGATTGCGCCTTATAGCCGTGGCGGCCACATGGCCCAAATTATATTTAAACATTTATGTAATAAAATTTTCTATTCAATAGATCCCGTCTTATTAATATTCAAAATAAATGTTTTTTTTTTATTATGATTTAATCTTGTGTAACTCTAAAAGAAACACCCTTTATAAAAAACTTTCCAATGTGAAGTTTGATAACGATATCTTCGAAAAGAAGAGAAATATAACGAATTTTGTACAAATGGATGCTTTATTTTGTTTAATCAACCGATTTTGATAAAATAAAATAAAAAAATGGCGTACGTAAAGTCAGGCGCGGAGGACTTTGGGATACCCTGCACCACTAGCTTGCAATAAAATCCGGTCCCTTCATAAAAAACCAAAAACAGAAGAATTTTTAAGCAAAAATTTATTTTTTTAACCGATGGGAGCTATATCATATAGTTAACCGATTTCGATCAAATTTGACACAGTGCTTTAATACCTTAAAAAAGATTTGAATGCCGAATTCAGCACAAATATTTTTACAAACAAAAGAAACACAACGAATTTTGTATAAAAAGCGTTATTTTGGACCAATTCGTCCTATGGGAGCTATGTGTCTATCGACCAATAAAAAACTTACAAGTGCCAAATTGAATTTCAATATTTTCACAAACAAACGAAACACAAAAAATGTTGTTAAAAATATCGATTTTGAAAAAATCGTTTTTGGAAGATCGGCCCTATGGGAGTAATATGATATAATCAACCGATTTTATTCAAATTTGGCATAATGCTTGGGTACTCTAAAAAAGTTCTGAATATCTTTATTAAAAAATTAAATATAGCGAATGTTTTATAAAAAAAAGTTATTTTGGCCGATCGGTCCTATGGGAGCTATATGATATACATAGTCAACCGATTTTGATCAAATTTGGTACAGTGCTTGGAAACTATAAAAAACTTTGACAAATTTGGTTATGATATCTTCATAAACAAACGAATTATTCATCTACAACTTTTTTTTTCGAGATCGTCTGAAACACCCCTTAACCCCGATATCAAAAAAATAAAATAAACTTGTTTCCTATGGAATAATATGGGATCTAATGTGAAAGTTTGGTTACTCTAGCTTGTATGTACCATCTCTGAGATCTAGGCGTTCAAATGGACAGACAAACGGACGGACGGACGGACAGACGGACATGGGTATATCGACTTCTCTAGTCATCCTGATCATATTTTAGGTAACTTTGATGAATCTCGAAATTTTCGGCTTGCACAAACTTAATATACCCTTTGTACCATACGGTATAGGGTATAAAAATAAAAAAATTCTAGTCTTAGTCGCTCGTTTACCTCCCGAATTACCAAGGTTTTGCAGAGTAGATACAAGTTGGAAATAATAAAGTAGATACTGGAGAACAATGGCTACTAGACTTACAAGAAGGTTATTTCAAGATGTTTTTGGTCTTATTTTAAGAAGGATAAGAGTTAAGAATGAGTCTTTGTTAAGGATTTTTCATCAAACTTTAACCAAATGGGCTGTTAAATAGGTCACACAAGACCCCTCAACAGCGACTCCTAGTCTCAACCTCAAATCCAGGCAGTGACGAGTAAGATGCCGTATATGGTTAGAAACCGGGAAGTGGTATGGCGCAAATAATGTCCAGGTAGCATAGCGGGACAGGAAGCCTTGCAGGGGCAAGTGAAACATATTTCCGGCTCAGGTTCGGCAAGATGACAGCGGAGGAGCCTAAAAGGCCAACGGCAGTGCTCGGCCTGTCTTGAAGCAAGCGGTTCTCTATAAAACGTGTAAGCAATGTGTTTAGTCATTCAAATGGAAGATATCACCGCATGGGAAGTTGCCAGATATGGCTTATTGGCGCGCAAAGGTACATATATAATGAATTTCAACGACATGAATTATATTTCTCCAGGAGGTAATCGAAATTGGCGGTGCGAAAATTACATAATATTATGAGGCCCTATGCCGATCAAAGAGACAATGGAACTAACAACTTAAGGCAATTTTTTATAATATATGATCCAATATGTAACACCCTATGCTCCACTGGGAGTTTAAGAAAATAATCATCAATATATGGGAAAACTTTCTTTATATGATTTATCCCAGCAGAGCTCACAAAGTAGCACTTCAAAGTATGCTACAGTTTTTCTCTTTTTTGTATTCTCTACTACTTAAAGCTACAAAGTCTCAAATCTATAAATATCGAGGACATCGAATACCAACAACAACAATAATACCAATTGGTAGGCTGTTGTTGGCAAATGGACAGAACTTAAGCGAGAATCAACGGCAGGGGGAACCGGCATCATTTCATGCTCAATTCAAATGTTGTTCAATCTCATTCAAACAATTTGTATTGTAGTTTTATTACCACAATAAAACGGATTAAGCAACATTGGCAAGCAGTGCTGCAAAAGGATACAATGAACCCTGCCAAAAGGGGGGCGTGTTGCGTCAAGTCATTGAATGTACTCATGTGTGTGTGTGTGTGTGGGAGTGTGTTTGTGCATTGTAGAGCTCCTTTTAAATTGACTGAATTTCCGCACGAATTAAATTTTTTTTCTTGAACAAGAAAAAATATTTTACGCTTCGACTGGCAGACGAGGCTGGGCGTGTTATCCATATTAGAGTCCTTGAATGCCGGAATTTTTCACACTTTGACTGTTGTTGTACAATCAACGACACGTGGCAACTGCCATATAATTTATATCCAACATTTTTGAGCTGAAAAAAAATAATACAAAAAAAAATTATATAAAAAAAGAAAAGGAAACTTTGCTGGTGTTAAATTCGATACGCTTAATCTGCTTTAAATTCCTTATGGTATGGCATTTTATGTCTGAAATTTAAAGCATACAATTCCAACAAAATGCTTTTTGACCACTTGAAAATTCAATCGAAATATTTTTTCAATAGTTTTTTTATTTATTTTTTTTTTGTAACTCATTTGGCTCAAGTGCGGCTTATGGACATTGGTGGACAGTCCGTCCGTTGTACTCATTATGAAAAGAACATTTTCTTACTTTGTACTTTATTATTTCTTTACAAATTTTTTAACAACAATTTGCTTTTATGTATCCCCCACTCTTATAAAAATAATAGAAATAAAAAGATGGAAAGCACAACTTGTCCTTGTCAAATTTGTAAGATTTTACGGTTCTGCTGCTCCTTTCACTGCACAGAACGTTTTATGTCTGTGTCTGATCCCTATCTAAGCCCATTTCAATTCATATTCATATGCCGCGCACACGTCGCAATTTTCAGCCCAAGTTCCACGTTCCGCGTTCTCGGGGCATGACATAGTCAAAAAGTTAAATCAAGTGTTAAAGAGTTTTGAGCAAGTCTTACCATTCGCCCATGCAATGTGTCTTTTTTTTTAATACTCTAGGTTTGGTAACAAGTACTTAGAGTTTGTCATAAAGATTGTAACGCCTTGCAAACAAGTTTTGTAGACTTGACTTATATGAAGATATGTACAATTTTACAAAATAAATTATTCGTGTCCAGAAATGATTCAAATTCAATTATATAAAGTTTTTTGTCAACCAACTTATTACTTAACAACTATTTTTTCCCTTCGATTCTTTGCACTTCCTTTTCTTGAAGTAGACGTGTTATTAAACGGGTTTTAAAACTTAAGATCAATGCCTTTTAAGAAGTCTTCTTAAATTCAAAAGACCTTAATTTTTCGTAATTTTCGGCACATTTTTCCTACAAATTCTATTGCAAATGTTATCAAAATGGGTTGACTATTTCATATAGCACTTTTGGGACCGATCGGGCAAAATTCGTTAGTTCCCTTTCTCATGAAGATATCGTATCCAAATTTGGCAGATATGTATGTAACTTTAAAAGTATTTGAACAATATACCGGACTTTGCATCAAACATGTTTTTTCGAACGATTGACCCAATGGAAGCTTTATGATATAGTCGACAGATTTTAGTAAAATTTGGTACCAAACTTGAAAAAGCAGAAACTCTGAAAACTTCCCAAATTTGGTAACGATATTTTTATATACAAACGAATTATTCATCTTTAGTTTTGATGACCCTGTTCCGTATTAAGTTTGAAAATGTATGTAACATATAGAAGGAGTCATCGGAGACACCCCAAAGTTACCTAAAATATGATCAGGGTGAATAGAGAAGTCGAGATGGTAAGAGCTTGAGTAACCAAACTTTCACATTAGATCCCATATTATTTCATAGGAAACAAGTTTATTTTTTTGATATCGGAGTTAAATTATATAGCTCCCATAGGGTTGTGTCAGACGACCTCGAAAAAAAACAAAAGTTTTAGATGAATAATTCGTTTGCTTATGAAGATATTGTAACCAAAATTTGCATTCGAACGTTTTTTATAGTGCCCAAGCACTGTACCAAATCAAAATCGGATGACTATATCATATAGCTCCCATGGGACGGATCGGCCAAAATGACTTTTTTTATACAAAATGCGCTATATTTCGTTTTTTAATAAAGATATCGAAACAAGATTTGGCTTTTAGAAGTTTTTTAGAGTCCCCAAGCATTGTACCAAATTTGAACAAAACATTGACTACATCATATAGCTCCCATAGGGCCGATCTTCCAAAAAATCGATTTTTAAACAAAATTTGTTGTGTTTCATTTGTGAAAATATTGAAATCAAATCTGATATTCTAAAGTTTCTTATATTTTTTAAGCACTGTACTAAATTTAATCAAAATCGGTTGACTATATCATATAGCTCCCATAGGAGGAATTGGTCAAAAAAAACGCTTTTTATACAAAATTCGTTGTGTTTTGTTTGTTTGTAAAGATATTTGAACTAAATTCGGCATTCAGATCATTTTTAAGGTATTAAAGCACTGTGTCAAATTTAATCAAAATCGGTTAACTATATCATATAGCTCCTATAGGAACGAACGGTAACAAAAAAAAATGTTTGCTTAAAAATTCTGGTTTTTGGTTTTTTACGAAGGAACCGGATTTTATTGCAAGCTAGTGGTACAGGGTATCCCAAAGTCGTCCGCGCCTGACTTTACGTACGCCATATTTAAAACCAATTTAGTACAAAATTATTAAAATGTAGTGTACTACAACCAGATGGTTTTTTGAAATAACTTGAAATCCTTTCCATGTAAAAATTTTTGGATTGAATTTTCGGTTTGTCGAGTATACCAAATTTGTAAAACTAGTGTAATTAGCGTGATGGCAATTATCCTTGCCCCATAATTAACAAAATATTTCGATTTTCTCCAAACAACCTTCTAATTTGGTACCCTCTCGAAAAACAGTTGTACTTAGTTCTTAGTTGGGCAGTGTATACGGACTTCGCTATTGCCTGAACTGAACTGCTTGGCCATGACTTTTTTGTGTGCTACCCCTTTCAACATATTAGATGCGGACCTATTGCTTAGCTTAATATCGAAATAAACATACTTTATCCGTTATTGCTGTCAAATTTATGGTTTCTTAAATGTTACAGCCGCTCCAGCTTTGCTCTAGAAACATGAGACGAGCATATTCTCAAACATATTGGGGTTCGGAATATTGGCATATAATGCACATAAATTGAAATACTCCAAGCAGTTCGCCCTGAAAAGAGGCAAAAACGAACGAAAAATGTTTTTTAAGTTTTGAAAAGGGTACTACAAGTTTTTGTTTGGCTATCAGCTTCTTAAGTTGACTATTTTGGTTAATTTTGTGTAGGGAGGCAGCTTATAGATAAGAATGTTTCGAATTCTGCGAATATATTATATACATACATACTTTAAAATTTCAACATATGCGTGAGTGTGCTAGTTAATTAAAGTTCCGTAAGTAATTTGTGAACATTTCAGTCATCGTCATGTGTTTATACCTTATGGCCAGGTCCATAGAGAAAAAATCCGGGAACGCTGGGAAGAGAGAGAAATGTACCGGCCCCTCTATTATACTTTTTTTGATTCACGACAGTACGACAGTATTTACACCGGGCCCCTTTAAAAACTCTGAGCCCGGGGAAAACCCCTTCTTTCCCACACCCGCTCTACAGGCCAGGGTGCAATACCTCAGCACTAAGACTGAAAATGCACTTAATGAACTTGTTTTTATAATCATACATAATATTCTAAAATTAAGCATTTCGATTTTTAACCCCATCTAAAATCGAACACTTGTTCAAATATCGCACCTGAAATAAAAATTTTTGTCTTAATAAGAGGTCATGAGGTACTTTTAATACCTTGTAAATTTCCTATTTTGCGCAAAACACTTGGTTTTTTTTTTAATTTTTTGGTTCCAACTCATGAAGTTCCGAGTCATTTTGATTAAATGGACTATATACCGAAGGGATTAACCCAACTAGGTAATTTTGTCTTCGAAAAATAGGTATAGCGAAAATGATTATCGCAATTTTGCATAAAAGCCAAAAACCTTTTCTTTCTTTTTTTTCAGCGTACCCAAACAGCTAAAAGGACATTTCAGTTCAATTCAATTCAATTGTCTTCAGAAGTTCCGAGTCATTAAGTCATTTTGAATAAAACAGACTATAGGTAAATAGGTAAAATGAAAATGACTTCCTGATAATACGATACAAGGGCTAAGAGCCTTATTAGTTTTCTTTTAGCTTTTATACGAAAACTTTTTTTTACCCCAAAGTGTGGGATACAATGAAAGATTTTGTTTGATCGAAAGATGAACACTATTTATGTGGTAGAAGATTTTTGCCAGCTTTCACTTTTTTTAGTTTCAATTTAGCGAAATAGCTGTTAAATGAAAAAAGTGTACCCTATTTAAAGATTCCCTTATACAAATTAATGTTTTTTGTATTCTTAATCGATTTATTTTTTCTGGTGTGTAAATCTTTCGTAGAGGCCCTAAGCTCCCAAGAGGAGTAAAATAGGAGAAAAAAAACTCAATATGAGATCATAGTCCACGACTAATAAGTTGCGAGCTCTTATTTTGAAACTTTTGTATGCCGTACCTAGAAATTCGCGCCATAAAAAAAGGATGTATGACCGGCATATTCGGCAGCCATAAAACACTAAGATTTTTCATATTATAGTCCACATATGTACATATTTATGTAACAATTTAGGTGGCTGCAGTTTCTTTACAGAACGTTGTACCTTAAAGGTTGTTCTTAATGGGGCTTCACTTTGTAGGGCATAATGGCAAAAGGGCAAAGTTTCAAACAACATTAAATAATATAAAAATTGGTATTTATGCACGACCCTGGCTATTTACTACGCAAAGTAGGGCATAGTTGCCAAAATCGATGTAACTCCAGGTAATATCAACAAGGGTATACATAATTTTATACGCTAGTTCATAACAATTCAACAATGCTTAGAATATCATAATCAATGCTAAAGATGCTGAATAACTTGAAAAAACAGTCCCCAAAATTCTGTTACCAAGAGACCAGCCCCTCGACTCCTATCATCTTAGGATTCCAAAGTAAGCAACTGAGTAAGATAAAGAGGAATCCACCCAGCCCAGATTTACGGAGTATGACGCTCTTGATGCACGATATCACCAGACTGGAACTATTCAAGATAATATTTATTTCTGGAAATGGAGCAGCTTAGGCTAGTAGGGGAGCACAATGGATCCTAAAGATTATAGTGCAGATTTTCCCACAGTACTATTATTATTATTTGGTGCATGTTCTTTAAATATACATATGTATATTGTACTGACAAATATCCAAATCTTTATCTCGCATGCTTTCAAATAGCATTTTTCTAGCAAAAACCAGTTGTGTACTGTCTGATACAATATTTTTTATGCTTTATTTTAGCTATTTAAAGTTCGATTGGAACTGCAATATTTCAAAGCACTATACACATAAGAAGCCAATATAAAACAAAAACAAAAAAGTGCATTCACAATCACAATTAAAAAGAAAAAGTTACAAGGTCACAATTTTGCAGAACCAAGAGAAAAATGTCGCCGACGCCGACACCGACGCTAACGAAAATGCAATTTTGCACATAACAAACACATGTACGATCATGATTGTGCATGTTTGGGCATGTGTGTGTCGCTTTTCAATGGAATGCAATTGAAATCCGTGACAACATAATGCTGCCGCTCGTCTCCTACAACTACTCCTAAGGCACCCCCAGATACCGTCGTCACCTACCCCAATCCAATGCAATGCCAACGGCGATGCTCCAAAAAAAAGTTCCCATCGTTGCTTTTGCGCAGGTCCAAGACTGGAAGCAAATGGCAAACGAGGTGTGAAGTGCGGGCAGCAACAGGCCCATGTTCCATGCATGGACAACGGGAACACCGATAGCTAAAGCGCAATAATGGCGCTTGTGACGTCACACAGCTACAGAGGTGTTTAAAGTGGAGCAAATGAGGTGACTGGGAACTTCTGGGAACTCAGAGCGCGAAGAGTGGGAGCAGCAACAAGCAGACAACGCGACAACAACAAGTGGGTTGGTTGGAGCAAGCGCATAATTCATATTTTGCGAAAACAGCAACGCCCCTTTTCAGCGTTTCATCTGCTCCTGGCTTTCGATTATGTTTTGTGGGAAACCAAAAACTTCCAGTCAGTTTATATACCAGTACATACATACATATGTATGTACATATGTATGTTTTTATGTACGTAACTTACACATACAATTAAAGAGTTTCTGTTTTATGAAAAACAAACACGCTACCTGGCGAATTGTTAGCATTCCATCTTTTTTTTGCATCAATTTAGAATTTGTTTGTTTATGTAAACAATCATTTCCGTGCACTTTTTCTTTGGACTCATTCTAGTAGTTCTAATATTAATTCCATGATAAAATATAATCGGAAATTTGATTGTAAAATGAAAAAACGTTTTTCAAATCAATTTTTTCTTTAAAATGGGAAACTGGTTATTAAGATGGTTTTGAAGCCAAAGAATATTTATAAGAAGAAAAACGTTTAGTATTTAACAGGACCAAGTATATACAGTGGATAACAGCTTAAATGATTCAGTTGATTTTTCCAACTTTAGATCGCTATATCTCCACTTCCATATGCAATAGACAATAAGTTTCGACTTATTATGACATTACCGGGCAAAAAAAAGATGGCATGCGTTGAAGTCGGGCGCGTACAACTTTGGGATACCCTGTACTACCACATTGCAAAAATATATTTATTTGTTAAACTTTGTTTTTGGGCAATCCGTACTCTAAAAAACTGCTAAATGCCAACTTTGGTAAAGTATAAAAGAAACTTATGTTTTACGTGTTACGTGGGTTCTCATGAACGCGTCGATGAGTTTCAAATTTGATTCTTGAGTGTGTTAGAGGTTGTCAATACGGACGCTTTAAGCCTAATTCGATGTGTTTGTATGTATTGGTTCGTGAGATATACGCTTTTGTGAATATCGGTTTTTGTGATATATTGCCATATATACAAAAACGGGTATTGTTGTTTATTAATGTTCGAGGTCCAACATCGTTTTAATCATTGAGAACAGTGAATGGCGTATTGTGTGCAACGTATCGAGAGGCATGTCAAAAATTGAATTTGTTCGAAAATGATTTGCAATAGGATCAAACTTTAGCAGATGCTGCTATTACTGCTCATCCATATCAAATACGTGTTCTATTTGCGATTATTTTGGCAACATGTTTTCCATCAAATCCGCCTGAATTGTGGATAAAATTATTTATCAGAAGATATTTTGTTTCGAGTACTTCAAGGAAAACGTAATCCACGTACGCCGGAAGTTTACAATGAAGCTTTAATTCATATTGAAGATCTAAGCATGGCGATGGCAATAAAGCATTAGGACAATTGGGAATGCCGTCTCCTAATCGATCAATGCATGATGTATTTTAATTGGAAGAAATGCAACGAATCAAATTAAGAAGAAGATCGCAATGAACGTAAAAGAATTCGGTTAAGACAAACCCGTGAAGCGCGACATTCGACTAATAATGGTGCAAGTGTGGAAACTAACCTAAAAATCTTAAATTTTTCCAGATAAGCCAACTAGAGAATCTTACCATGTTTATGCACTTTAAAAGTATTTAAAAAGTATGTGCAGGGCAACGTCTACTGGGCTTACTAGTACCTTCATAAACAAACGAAAGACACACACACAAGAAAAATTATTTCTGAATGGTTCATTGTCAACCGATTTCGATCAAATTTGGTTCAGTGCAAAACTTAAAAAAAGTTAGAAACTTTAAAAAAGTTCGTAACCAAATAAAGATATCTTAATCAAATTTGTTGTTTAAAAGTTTTCACCCTATGATTTGTTGGATGTTGTCCCTCGATAGAAAAGGTCTGATCTCTCGGCCAAAAACTGTCGCAGCTTCGTGTAGCCTTAAAACCACATTGTTTTTTTTTCAAGTATTTCACGACAATAAACGACAAAATCTGAAATTTTAAAATATCGCATTTTTTTATAAATATTTAAACACTAAATTCATAATATACGAACTAGAAAAACTTTTGTTTTGAGTCAATACGCATCACTGGTCTTTATGCCAGGTGACGATTTTGAACGTCCCGAATTAGCCGCATTCAAAACCTTTTAAACCATTCATCAAAATTTTAACCATGTTCTACTGATCGCAAAAGCCTTCTCCACCCTTTTTACAACATTTTGAAGAAACCACTTTTCTTTTTACGTTTAAGTCGGGCGTGGACAATTTTGGGATACCCTGTACCACTATTATATTAACTTCATAAACAACCAAAAACCGAAGAATTTTTAACTAAAAAATTTTTTTTTGTCCAATAGTTCCTATGGGAGCTACATGATATAGTCAACCGATTCTGATCAATTTTGGTGCAGTGCTTGGGTGCTCTAAAAAACTTCAACATTTCGCGAGATCGTATGAAACACACCTATGAGATCTACTTAAATTTAATCTGAAAGTTTGGTTAATCTAGCTATTAGCTTCTCTGAGATCTAGACGTTTACACGGAAAGACAGACGGACATTGTGATATCGACTTCTCTAGTTACCCTGATCATACTCAAGGAGGGTCTCCGACATGTCGTTCTGTATGTTAAATAAGCTTTCTGCTTGCACAAACTTGATATACCCTTTGTACCATACGGTAAAATTTTTTTTACCCTGTATATTAAACTCAAAACTAGGAAAAAAAACATCGTTTTTCAGGTACATAACCTCAAATAATAATGCTGGCAGCAAATTACTTCGGAAATGACCCTTAGCCAGGCCAGACGAGAGGAGCTGGGGTATCGGGAACTTTTTTCCCCGGGACCGAAGCTCTCGAAGGGTCCCGGACTCGAGAGTCATCATTCTTTTATGTTGATCTCAAACTTTTCAACAATTATACGTATTTTCACGAATTAAGAAAAGTTGATAGGGGCCCGGATATTCTCTCTACGGCCCTGCCAACAACTGACATGACTCCGGTATTTGTAGAACCGTGTAATCAAATAATAGTTAAAAGTTTGAAAGATTTTTTAAAGGTATTAACATACAAAATAAATAAAAGCCACAAAATAAAGAAGTCATTAGGAAATCGTGTAGCACATTAGTCTTGCCGTCTGTACCCTCTACTCAAACTCCTCTAGAAGATTGCCATTATGTTGAACATGGGAGTCAATTGATGCAATTTGTAAGACAGGAAAGTACAAGCTGGCGACAATTGAGTACCAACTACGGTTGGGTAGTAAAGTATGGCTGGAGCACGACTCACATTTCCCCAGTGAAAATTGACATGAAAGTTGAAAATGCCAGAGCAGGTTCACAGTCATCGTCGTCGTCACGATGTCGACGGGTGGCCGGACAACATGTGAGGGTGTTTAGTGGGTGGCTTGAGTTCATCAACAGTTTGTACGTTGATTTAAGGGTTGGCTAGCCTGGTGGTTTGCCCTTAAATGAATTGCGGCGATTTATTGCGGTAATACTCATTTAGACGCCCGCAAACCAGTGGGAGTCAAAGCTAAAATCGAGTGCAAACAATGCGCACAATAAAAATAAATCTTTTTGCCACCGTGGACCAAAGAAGTGCGGCTACGGCTACGGCTCTGCGACTTTTAGACACATAATATAAGTTACAAGTGTATTTAAGTTATACCCGTGGGAAGACGGTTTGGTGATTTGCCAATTATTTGTAACTAGATGTCCTATTGATTATTGTCAACTTTTTATCGTTACAAATTTGGTATTCATGTCATTTGCAGCACTGTCGTCTGCATGGCAACTCTGACTCTCACTCCTTGAATGGACGTCTGGCCAATAATCACTATAATTGGCTGTCTTCGTAGTCAGTAGCATTGACAAAAGGAAAAAACTACGTGATATACATTTTTCCGGAGTTACCCAGGGCTGGCAATTAATACACTTGTGTCAACGCTCATCTTACTTATCAGTCCAAACGTAAATCAGCATTATACGCCATGGATGCCGGAAAGTAAAATTAACTTAAAATTCAATTACAGAGTGGGTGTTGTTAAGTCCCTGGATCATGTCTTTCAAGATGCCACGGCGGCATAAATCAAGCTAGGCTGCTCCCATCCCACGGCACGCCGCACCCCACCAGTCGTCAGCTCCTGTCCCAGTCAGTTTGCTGCTTGGCTAATTTGGCAACTGTAGTACTATATGAGCGTAGGACTTATTACATTTTAAGCAGCTTTGTTGGCGCCCATAACTCATGGTAGATGGAACAGTCAGCTACACTGCAACACGTTTGTCATATTTTGCATATATTTTAATTTATTTTCTAATTTATGAGCTGCTTTACAGACAATCAGACATTCAGACACATCTCTTGGTGAACCCACAAGTCGTGCTCGCAATTAATTAAAGTATGCAGAACGCAAAGATATCGTTATTACAATTAAGACGGCACAAGTAGGGACAAAATTTATTTAAACTAATACTTTCCAACACTTTTTCGAAGTTGACGGCTTGAAACCTGGGTTTAGTGTAATTCATAAAGACTTTTAATAGCCGATATCTTTATATGCAAACGAATTAAAACTTCACCTAAAACTTTTGTTCTTATTTCGAGATGCTCCGAGCTGGACAAACAACATAAACAAATTAAATAAACTTGTTTCCGTGCCATAATAAGAAATCCGATCCGAACGTTTGGTTGGTCTAGCTTTTACCATCTGTGAGATAGTCAGCCTTTGTCGATCTGATTATAATTTCGGTAGCTTCGGGAAGGAAAAAATTTTCTCCTTAAAATCCTTGGAAATATTAAGATGCCCTCTGCCAACTGTTGCATTTCTCTATAAGCGAGAGTTAAAGATTTGGCAGATATTTCCTATTTGGTAAAATATTTTTTTGCAAACATTCTTTCAAAGATGATATCGGTTGAGAGTATACAAATTTGGCAATTTCGATCCGCCTTTTCTATGCGAACAAAATTTCCTATAAACGTTATTTTACATAAAGGGTTTTTCAATAAGAGCGCTACAAAAGTTTTTGTAAATAAAATAAAACAAAAACGGTTTTGGATATCAATGAAATTCTTTATTCCTCAGAAAGTACATTCGATGCCATTATGTATGGAACTCGATTTCTTTAATATGGCCACCAAGGGCACGCTTGCAGAAGTCCAGACGCTGAACCCAATTTTCGACGGTTTTCAATCATAAATCGGTCGATACTGCTGCAATTTCACGTTCGATATTCGTACGAAGTTCATCAATTGTCGCTGGCTTGCTGGCATAGACCATAGACTTGACCTAGCTCCACAGGAAATAGTTTAACGGCGTCAAATCGCACGACCGAGGCTGCCAATTGATTGGCCCATTTCGTGGGATAACACGTTTACCAAACTTGGCTTTCAATAAATCGAATGTGCCGTCTTGTTGAAACCAAATATTGTCCACATATTCGTGCCAATAATATTCAGTTATCATTGAGCGGTAGCGGTTCCCATTCACAGTAACGTGCCGGTCTTGATCATCACGAAAGAAGTACAGCCCAATGACGCCGCCGGCCCATAAACCGCGCCAAACCGTAATTTTTTCGGGATGCAATGGTGACTCATGGAGTACGTGTGGATTGCTGCCTGACCAATAACGCATATTTTACTTATTGACGAAGCCATTCAGCCAGAAATGAGCCTCATCGCTGAAGATGATTTTTCGATGAAAATCCGGATCATTTTCAAGTTGATGCTCAGCCCAATTACCAACAAACGACGCTTCTGGTGGTCAAGCGGCTTCAGTTCTTGCGTCAATTTGATCTTGTAAGAATGTAGGCCAAGAACTTTTCACAAAATTCGCCACAACGACGTCACAGAGATGCTCAACGACATGAGAGACTGATTTGGGTCTTCCTCAATTGATGCGCTAGCGGCAGCAATATTCTCGACACTACGGGCACTTTTTTGTCTCACTGGCACGGGAACATTTTGTACCATGCCTGTGGACTAAAATTTTTCTACTAGACGCTCAATTGTTGATCTGGCAGGACAATTATGACGACTATAAATTGGACGTAGCGCTATTAAAGTTGAGGCCACTGACTCCGAATTTCGGTAGAAAATTTTAATAATTTCGACTCGTTGTTGGATCGTATTTCTTTCCATGATGAAATGGCAAACCTTACTGAAGAGAAGTGAGAGAGCGGGAAAAAATATGGCGTCGTTTGCTGTCCCCATCGGTCTACTTTTGTAGCGTCCCTATTGAAAAACCCGATATTTATGATGTTATTTAAACGAGCCCAAAAATATAGTACTAGACCATTCCAAATTGGTGTTTCTCTCTGGAAAAATGTAGCTTTGTCAAGAGGGACTTTTTTATTCAAGGTAATATTCCAGATTGGTTCTATATAAACGCAAACATTTTTTAAAGGCTGTTTTAAGCTTTTTTTATTTATATAAAAAATCTTGTGTCACATCTGTCAAACTCTCAGTAAACTTTATATACCAAGAAATTTTGGATGTTATCTCAGAAAGATAACATTGGGGGTTTTTGTTTTGTTTTGGGATTCAGCGTCCCCAAAAGTAAAAAAAAAAACAAATTTACCAAAAAAAATATTTCGTGGGGTTTTTTGAATTTAATCCAGGGTACTGATGTGATGCGGTCTTTAGACCTCGGATTCGGAACCAGCAACTCAAAAACATTGATGTTCAGGAAACATGGTCTGATGTCCAGATGGCTGCGTAGTTTATTAGTAATGGCATTGCCTTATCTAAATTTCGCAACTTGTGTTAATATCGTGAGCAGCATCTTCCCATTAATCAACATAAACTCTTAGACTATACATATATGTAACTAATTTCTCTTATTTTGCATTGTACCAAACTCATTCTATCTTTGTTTTCTGCAAAATGTTAATTACACTGTCCTACAGAATTGACAAAAATCAAAGAACTTTTCAAGTGACCTAGTGTACGTTGTAGGTCTTGACGAGTAGATCACGATAGTGTTTTTCAAAATTGTCTAACACCCCCAAAATCGGAAGTTATCGCTTAAAAACCGTTTTTCGGGTACTGCGATCACTCCCACTATCACAACGTCGCCATTTTTCCACCGATTTTCGATTGCTTTACGGCTTTGGAAAGAAGAAGATTAAAGCTTTAAGATGATATACACTTGTTTATACTTTATACAAAGCAACTACGAGATTTTCTAAAAGATATATCTAAGATTTACACTTTTTTTATTCGATTTTCCCACTTTGAAGTCATTTTTATATAATATTTTGTTAAAACACCTTTACTTTTTTACATTTAATCTTAAAGAAATATTAATTCCGAGTAAGAAAAGTTATGGTTTATTAAAATCGGTCGATAAATGTTTAAGTTACGACGCTTATTGTAAACAAGGAAATTACAATTCCATCGACAAAAAAAGTTTTAGATGGATAATTCGTTTGTTCATGAAGATATCGTAACCAAATTTGGTATAATGCTTAAGAACAATAAAAAACTTACAAGTGCCAAATTTGGTCGCAATATTTTAAAAAACAAACGAAATACAACAAATTTTGTTAAAAATCGATTTTTTGGAAGACAATTACTATGGGAGCTATATGATATAGTTAACCGATTTTGTTGAAATTTGGCACATTGCTTAAGTGCTCTAAAAAAATTCAAAACGCCAAATTTGAATAAAATCAATTAACTATATCATATAGCTCCCATAGTAATTGTCTTCCAAAAAATCGATTTTTTAACAAAATTTGTTGTATTTCGTTTGTTTTTTAAAATATTGCGACCAAATTTGGCACTTGTAAGTTTTTTATTGTTCTTAAGCATTATACCAAATTTGGTTACGATATCTTCATGAACAAACGAATAATTATCCATCTAAAACTTTTTTTTTGTCGATGGAATTGTAATTTCCTTGTTTACAATAAGCGTCGTAACTTAAACATTTATCGACCGATTTTAATAAACCATAACTTTTCTTACTCGGAATTAATATTTCTTTAAGATTAAATGTAAAAAAGTAAAGGTGTTTTAACAAAATATTATATAAAAATGACTTCAAAGTGGGAAAATCGAATAAAAAAAGTGTAAATCTTAGATATCTTTTAGAAAATCTCGTAGTTGCTTTGTATAAAGTATAAACAAGTGTATATCATCTTAAAGCTTTAATCTTCTTCTTTCCAAAGCCGTAAAGCAATTGAAAATCGGTGGAAAAATGGCGACGTTGTGATAGTGGGAGTGATCGCAGTACCCGAAAAACGGTTTTTAAGCGATAACTTCCGATTTTGGGGGTGTTAGACAATTTTGAAAAACGCTATCGTGATCTACTCGTCAAGACCTACAACGTACACTAGGTCACTTGAAAAGTTCTTTTTCACTGTTGGACAGTGTTATTCACTTATCAATACCTATAAATTAAACGAAAATAATCGAATATTTTGAGAGGCTTGAAAGAATTTACAATACGGAATTACACAAATGTTTATAATAAACTAACATCAGCAACAAAAGTTGTCAGAAATTAAAAGTTGTAGCTTAATTTGCTTGAAACAAATTTCAGACTAATTATACCCCCTACGAGCAGTTCCTAGATCCGCCACTGTTTTCTGAATATATTGTGCCGCTGTGAAACTACACTTTGTAAGTCCAACACAAGAATGAAATCTTTTTAAACTACATTCCAACACTAATTGAGTTAGATCGTTATTATATAACAAATTCATTTGTGCATAATAGCATAATTAATCGATATTAAATGAACACAGTGCACCATAAATGCCGGAAAACCCACAAAAGGTTCAATTAAACGAAGTAATTGTTACCGGCACACACAGGCACACAGCCCTCCCATCTGGTCCGACCCGGCTTCGAACCAACACAATAAGAGACAAACAGCCCAGCAGACACGCCGCAGCACTCCAACCATGGACTGGGTCTGTGGGTGAGGGTTAGGTTGTTGAGTTTTTGATTTTTAAGCATTCAGTCGACGGGGGCGGGTTGGCTTTAAAGCGCACAAAATCACACGGCAGGTGGTGGCAGTATCTATAGAGTCAGCGAGCGCTATAGAGAGGGGGGTTAAGTGATTTAAATGCATTCTTAATGGGATAAAATTATGTGCTGTCTGATTTGCGGTTTAAGGCATGGCACCAAGTGATTTCTAAAGACTTTAAAGTGATCAACCAACAGTAAGTAGTATGTAACCCTAGAAGTTTCATGAATATGCATGGATTTGCGCTTTTGATGTTAGGCGGGGTGCATTCGGCTGTTTATATTTATGACGTGCTGACTTTAAGCTTTACTAATTTGAAACAAATCCTTTTTGAACAACTTAGCTTGCCTGCAAACCCAAGCTAAAGCTTCAACTAACCTTTTAATTAAAATTTCGGCTATAAAATTCTTCTAATTTGATGGCCACTAATGTTGACACTTCGTGGTTCACAAATCCGCTTACAATAATTTTAAACAACAATTTGTAGCGCACACTTTGCGTATCCTATTAAAAATCTTATCTACGCTAAGCAGAGGTCACAAGACCAACAACCAAATGGTCACTAAAAAGTTTAAATTATATTTAAGTGGCTTGGCAGTGCGGGCAACCCTATAAGAAAGTAAAAATAAAGCTTAGGACAGTGTAGCGAACAACAGTAAAAGTTGGGGCATGCGAACAATTCGGTGACCGAAAATCGACTAACTCTGTGTTGACGTTAATCAACTTATTTTTGTTAACTCTAAAAATCAGCTTCCTTTAAACTGCTAGTGTATCTTCATTTATCGTAATCCTTCAATATATAGACGTACGAGTCATTCAGGCATAAATTTGACAGCTTGCTTGATTAATTACCAAAAACTTGGAATGCAATTGTTACCAAACCCTGCTTCATATGGAAACATGACTCAAAAAGAGGACGTTATCGTATTTACCAAAATTACGTGAATCCAATAAAAGCGAAAATAGTTTTACTGAAATCGAAATTTAAGTAACAGTTTGCTTCCAAAGCCTTTAGACGAGATAACCAAGATGGATTCACGTGCAATACGACACAGATGTCTGCTTATAGTCCGGTCAATTTAGACATAAAAAAGTGATTAAATACAGAAAATTCCCGGAAAGCCAAATCTTTGCATATGCCTTAGTTTTACCATGACGAACAAAGTGTCAAAAGTCCCCATCGATCCCATGTGAGCTAAAAAAGTTATTCGGGGTCAAAGGTCAAAATTTTCGGTTTTTTGGATTTTTCTCGAAAACCGTAAGTTTTATCAAAAAAGTATTTGGGGCAAAATTGTAGATCCTAAAATTCTCTATAAAAATGGTGTCAATGATTTTTTTCTAAGACTTACCATTCCCGAGATATTGCGCTTGTAAGAATAATGTTATACAGTGTGCCACTAAAGTCATAGTACAGCAGGCGATTTTACACTTAAATGCGAATTCCTCCCATATTGTTTAAATTTTCCAAAAACTTATGATGAAGTTTTCTTAAATATATATGTATTTTTAAACAATTAACAAAAATAATAACAACAATTTACTAATAAATAATAAATATTTGCCTTATTAACTGCAAAAATGACGCGTAAGGAGCTTTCAATTGAAGAACGCAAAATATTATGGAATTTACATGTAAAAGATGGAAAATCGTATTCCGAAATTGGAAAAATTTTGTCAAGACCCCGGTCAAGAATCCAAAAGGTCATAACTCCTTTAAAAAACGAAGATTGGGCTAAAAACAAGGCCCAGGAATGGTCGAAAATTTTGACCTTTGACCCCGAATAACTTTTTTAGCTCACATGGGATCGATGGGGACTTTTGACACTTTGTTCGTCATGGTAAAACTAAGGCATATGCAAAGATTTAGCTTTCCGGGAATTTTCTGTATTTCAATTGTCTAAATTGACTGGACTATTACAACTAACATAGATATGACAATCGAATGACATTAATTATAATTTTATTATGTAATCAAACATAGGTCTGGTCCCTTAATTATTATAGACTAGAAATGTAGCCGGATATCGACAAATATTACAATTTGTGTGGATTGACGCTTAAGTGTATCGGTCGTAAGTGACCATTTGGTGAATCAAAATTTAAGTACGGAATGGAATCGAATTCTACACGATGCACTTTTTTAGCTCGAGCTCGAAACTCTGCAGCAGTTCCTTCAAATGGTATAAAATCGGTTACCAAGTCACTCTCAGGTAAATAATAATCGTCCCCTGAAATAAAGAAACAAAAATCAGTGAAATTATAATAAATGCAAAATATAAATTTTACCTGGCAATACGCCGACTATAGTGTCGGAGCACATATATAAAACGGGCATAAACAATGTGGTGCCCAATGTGCTTCGATTTCCAGCAAACTCTAATAAACTCTTATATGATGGAACGCCATTAAAACGTAATAGCTCGTAGACTTGAGGTTGCATTAAAAAAATCTCTCCAATTTTGCGTATTTGTAAATATTCGGGAGGCGTAAGCCACTAAAATGTAAAAAACCTATATTAAGAGCTACAATTATATTACATAATTTGACGTTACCAAATATTCCTTGACCTCTGTTGGTTCAATCAACACACTGGGCTGTTTGTCTACAAAGACAACAAAAAATACTGTCTCATATCTAAAAAAAAATATATAAAAAAATAGTTTGGTAAGAAAGTTGTGATTTGTTTAAAGCGCACTTACAGCCGCGGCACGATAGCAGGGGTTGCCCAAGCGGACCACTCAAGTAACGACCAAAGATCAGGTATAACCTGCAATTCCTGGCACATAACTAAAAATTCGTTAGGCTGTTTATGTACGCGTTGCTGCCATTCTTGACGCTTAAAGTCCTCCTTATAAAAGCTGCCACTAGTGTTTAGGTTTGTTAACTGCTGCCGTGTGCGACAGAATAAAATACCGACTTCTTCAAAACATTCACGCAAAGCATTTAAACGCAAGCTAATCTCACTGCAAAATAACTCTAATCATTATCTCTATCATAATCTGCGAAATTTGACTTTGAACTTTGCTCTTACCGTGCCCAAATTTGTGAACTTTTGAAGAAACGATCGTAGCAGCCGGTACCTTGCGCTGCTAAGGACTTTGGTCGCGGTTCTTGCAGCACAATTAGTTGGCGTAGTGCTTCTTGAGATACGCCGAACTGTTCAAAATAATTTAACCAGGCAACATTTTCATCAGAGTCTGTGTCCAGCAAGCCTCCCGGAAAAACTGTTTGATTTTCCTGCACGGCTGTTTTATCGGTACGCTTAACCATTAGCACCTTAACCAGATTTAACATATGTATCAATATTATCCATAAGCATCTATTTTGATTCAACAATATAGAACTTACATTGTAATCGTGCTTATTTGTCGTCTTTGGTTTGGAGTAGCATGGCGTAACTACGATTAAAGAAGCTGATATACGCCATTTCCGTTCCTTACTTTGAGACATTATCGTAAGGCGTTAATTACAAATAAACTCAGACTTGAATACTTCAAACACCAACAGCAACTAACATTATAAATAAAAAACAGCAACAGGTTGCGTTTATTTGCTGTTTATGCGAACAGCTGTTCGCTAAGGCAACCAGTGTTGCTCCTTTGTAGCAAGGAAAACTAATAAGGCAAAAAGTAATCGGCATATCATAATCGTTACTTTTACGCGCGCCTTATCGTGTAACGGCAATTTTTAAATTTATTTATTTTTATATAAAATATTCTAAATGCCCTAAGCTAAATGAAGCCTATACAGTAGTAGTAGTAAATTGTGGCACAAAATGAGCTCAGCGTGGCTATTGTGTGGATGGAACTGTAAAGTCTGTTTTATTTTGAAAACTTTCTTTTTGTATTGCTGTATTTCGCTTGTTTTTTTCAATTAAATTTGTCAGTAATGAAATATTAAACCAAATATTTTCTGTGGATTTGTTTAAGACACGAGAAAGGAATAAAAATAATTTAAAATAGACTAGGCAATAAGGTTGTTCAATCTGAAAATGTTCAAGTTTCTCTTGGTTGCATTAAAACAATCTTTTGCCGGTTCTATCACTGCCCAATATTGTAGCACGTGCGAGCCAAACTGATTATAAAATTACAAGCCAGACGGTACTAGGTAGAGTTCGGATACTTACATTAAAACAAAATTTTTTAATGATAAGTGGATGATGACGGCACACGTGTGTACTTCCAGCTGCTCAAAACCACCTCAGAGATGTATTTAAGGCCATGCTAGAGACACCTTAAGACAGTTCAACGTTCAGATTGAATCCAAACGGTTGAAAAGATGTATTTAATTAAAGTAACTTTATTGCTCTTTGCTATTTGTGTGACCGCAGCAAAGGAAGAGTCCAAAGCGGAAATGCAAAACGATGCACCTTATCGTCATAATCATCCTGATCACCACCCTGATCATCATCCTCATCATCATCACGAAGACAAAGAGGAAATTAAGGAACTATTGGAAAAAAACACACAAGAACTAGATGAAACCAACAAAGAGCTGCATGAAATAAATAACAAATTGCAGGAAATCAAGGAAATCTCTAAAGAACAAAAAGAGCAATTAAAGGCTATTGGCTTTCTCGATGAGCTCTTAGTCAAGCATGAACTCTTTATTGAGGCAAACTCCGAAGTATTGCGCTTGTCCTTGAAAAATGTTTCCGGAAAAGTTGATGTCATGTCCGAGAAAGTTATAAAGGAGCTGTTGACGCTGCAGCGTCTGCAAAGAGAGTCCCTTAGCATTATTACTAATTTGGATAAAAAAATTGATGCTTATCAGGTGCACTTGATAAACAGTGCACGTGGCATTGACGCTAAGGTCTTGGATCTTACTAAATTGGTTGCAGGCACTGTGCTTCCCAAGCTGGATACCTTAAAATTCACTTTTAACCGTCTGGAAACTGCACAAGTTAATATTGAAGTGGAACTTAAGACGTTGTCCGTTGTAAAGGACATCAGCATTGACTCAAACAAAAAGCTGGGTAATTTGGAGCAGCAGCTACGTGAACTAAATCGCACGCAGGAGAATCGTCTAAACGAACTGGAACATGACATAAGGAATTTGGAGCCAGTTAATACTTATGCTATCGAAAAAGTCTTGCGCGAACTGATACTATCGCAAAAGCGCGTTGAGTTGGATCTGGAACTATGCGGCAAACATCCACATCATCATGAACCTCATCCAGAATCGAACACATATCCTCAGATATATGAGCCTATTGCGCCGCCACCCAATCAAAAAGGTACGTTTTCTTGCATATTGTTTTTTATAATCTAATATAATACTTTTTTGTAGAAGAATACTCTGGACATTACTATGTCAATGCTTATTCTCAAGCACCCAAGCAGAGGCCTGAAATTCAACCCGAGTCCCATAATTATGGTTATAACGGCCAACCAATCAAAACTAAGCAAAGCGTTCATGAAGCTTCCCTGCAGCAAGTTCTATCGCTCTACCAACCGCCGCAATCAACAAACCAATATGTTGGAGGACCACAGCAACCAACGTATGGGCCTCACGCTCAATCTCCAAGATCCTACAGTCATGCACCACGATATTCGACTCCCAAGGAAAACAAGTCATTTAGGATATTTTACAAACCATCTTCCGAGTCGAGTACTCACTAAGTAGAGCCAAATTTGATTTTAAATGACTACCTGATAAATCCTTTGCATAAAGACAAATAAAAAGAAGTAAATAAAAATTTTAATTAAAAAGTTTTTTTTTTACAAATAATAGGATGGTACTTAGAATATTAAGTCGAAGACCAAAAAAAGTGGCTCATCCGCTGCATCGTTTAAAAATTTATATGTAAGATCCATATAGCGAAGCTGACACGTCTCAAAGCCCACATTTAAAGCAGGGAATTCTTTGAAACAATATTTAAAAAAAAAATGATTCTAAGAGCATAATATTAAAAGGTTTTATAAGTTATTTCTGTATATTTAATATTAAATGATGAAATTAAAAATACAATTAAGAAGACTATGTTACTATGTCTTCATTTTATTGAAAAATGGATGATGCTCCCATCAATATCAAATGTAGCTCAGGTAACCTAATAGCGGATAAAAACGTGTAACTATACATTTTCAGAATTCCAAAATAAAAAAGTTTATTTTGAACTTTACCAGAATATTTGTGCCTATGTACTGTGGTTAAAGCCATTTTGGAAAAGCGATTCCATGGGGCTTAAGCGAGATACGAATACCCACGATGTTCCAGATACCTTTATCGTCTCAAACGTGACAAGGTGTTGTCCTTATTTGCGATCACTTTTACTTTATATTAAAGAGTGTGCTTACTCTATTTTGGACAAAGTTTGCTATAACTTGGAATTCGTCAAGGGCTTCGAATACCTTGCACGACTGTCAGAAATAGCAAAGACGTCATCTTGGAGATTAGTACTTTCACCGAATTAAACAAAAGATGCTATTCCTCACCCGTATTATCTTTTGGTGGCGTGGTTGGGTCGTTGATACGCTATAAGAAAAGTTGATCAACATTGCTGTTGAAAGAAAACAGAAGAGGGATACTGACTGTGAGTCCTTTACAATGATCTGCAAGAGGACACCATAAATAACTAGAAAAGACGGCAGTAAAGTAATAAAATGTGTCAAATGTGTAGGATTTCAAGCTAAACAAATTACTTGATAACCAAATTAAATATATGTATGTATATGTATATTATAATGAAGCACGTGAGTTACATGTACTAAACGGTTTCTAGCAAATTTAGAGCTATGAATGTTTAAACGTGACTATCGATGGAACAGACAATCCATTAAATGTAACAAACTACAAACTGTTAATGCGCTCAAAATGTCGTTAAACCGATAGCTGAAGCTGAAGATTAGTTGACACATCATATGATTAAAGATTTTGTATTTCTACTTTGACCAAAAAATAAGGTGACACTGCAATTATTTTGAAATATCTTTATTAATGCCAATCTTCGAAACAGTTGTTAAAATCGATTTCCAGGATGCTTGTGGAACTATGTTGGTTTCTGGTCACGCAGAATCAATGGAATGTGAGGCGCTGCATTGTCATAGAGCAAATTCATGAGTTGGCTCGCCACAATTCTGGCCTCTTCTGGCGAATAGTAATAATATTCCTTTCTGACGGTTTGACCCGGCGGAAGAGTTTCATTATGCACAACACTCCAACAATCAAAGAAAACAGCCAACATGACCTTGATTTTTGAGCGATTTTGACTTACTTTTTTTTTGGACTTGCTTAAAGTACGAGTATATGGGGTCAATATCAAGTTGATATGTTAAGGGGTGTTGGAGAAAACACGGTAAATCGTTTGGGGGGGGGTGGGGGGTCCGCATCGAACAAATTTGAATGTGGATTTGTTCATTTGCGCCACATAAATCAGCTTACCAAAAATTTTGATTCTAGGTCGCTTATTACCATAATTAGGTAGAGTCAAATATTGACGCAGTTTTTTGGCAAGGGGAGGTGAAATTTGATCACTTCTGTGCATCGGTACGTATAAAGATAGTCGTTATAAAACACTAACAGAGCCACATCCCAAAACTTTCATAGACAAAATAAAGAACGAAGTTGCCCGTAAAAGTTTCTTAAATGTATAAAGTAGAAATCAGTCTACTACGGATGCAGTTGATAACTCCATTGAAGCTAAATGGTCAAAGTTTAAGTCTTGCTTTATTCATGGTGGCAAAAATGCAATCGGGTTTTAACCCATATACATGACACCCTTGATGAACAAAGACACCTGGAGTCTCATTGATTAGTATCGCGAGTGCAAAGACAAAAGGCGGCACGACACGACACAATCCTCGATTAAGCAGTAAAAAAGTCTTGTAGAAGTAATAAGAGAAAAGCAATAAGCGATCTGGTTCAGGAAACAGAATCTGTTGCTGAACGTGCGAAGGCTGTATGAGACCACCTGTAAACTTGTAGGTCACAAATTTCGTCAAAGCCGCACAATTAGAAATAGTGCTGGAGAATTACTGACTTCAACTGACCAGCAACTTACGCAATGGAAAGAGCATTCTCAGACCACAATTAATTGCGCACCACCTGCTAATATTTTGCAGGTTCCTTCATCTCAACATACCTAATCGGTTGATAGCCGGCTAACATCACAGCCACCATCGCTTCCTGAAATAGCATCGACAATTGAGGAGCTAAAAACTGGGAAATCTCCAGGGAGCCGAATTTCTCAAAGCGAGCCTAGAGCAAACAGCAAAAATGTTTCGCCCTTTAATAGTCCTGATATGGAAGGAGGAGAGAATGCCCCACGAATGGCTCAGAAGCACGCTCAATAAAATCCAAAAAAAACCGACCTATTTGAATGCTCCAAATATCGCGGCATAAAGCTTCTGTCCATACCATCGAAGGTTCTAAGCAAATTTTTATTAACTAGGATAAGCCAGAAGGTAGAACCGTTTATCCGCAGGCAACAAGCGGGCTGTCGTCCAAATAGGTCTTATATTGACCATTTTGGCTGCGCTAGGGCGAAGTGGCGTGCCTCCTAAATACACGAAGCTTGTAAAAGCACTAAACGATAATTTCAAATTATCTTTCATAACGGCAGATATTCTAAGAGCTTCAACGTAACAACTGGTGTCAGGCAGGGTTGTCTATTGTCATTATTACTATTTCAAATTGTTCTCGATGATTTTCTATCCCAGGCGTTGGGCTAGGGAATGCGCGACATCCGAAGGATCCTTAGGGAACATCTTGAAAATATCGACTACGCCGACGACCCATGTTTGATATCGTTGAGGCACGCTGATATGCAAGAAGATATTGATGATTTGAACCGTACTTCCAAGAATGTGGGTCTAACCATCTAGCGTAGCAAAACGAATCAAACGTGAAGTCCGTATGACTGCAGTCTTAAACCGCTGCCTAATACAAATTCTGAGGACATGGCGGCCAAGGACTATATGGTACTCAAAACTCATGAGCAGATGCGTTGAAGAGTCGGTGTTGATCCAAATTCGGCATTGCAAAAGGAAATGGATTTGTCCCACATTACGCAAACCAACAAACGAATTCCCAACAGAAGCGTTGGAGTGAAATACGCAAGGCTGCAGAAGACGTGGGCAGCCAAGATCAACATGGCACCGGATGCTGGATAGAGAAGTTAAAGCGATTGCGAAAAACAGAGAATGCTGGAGAAAGTTTGTGAAGGCTCTTTGCTCAAACTAGAAACCTAATGTAGGACACTAACTAACTAACTAAAAAAACTGTATTCATAACTCATTAACATTATCAAAACCAAAACTATGCTTCTCCAAATAAAAGTTTTCAATTTAACAATTATGAGGTCCTGCAATTGCAAACCACTTTTACACATGCCATATCTTTAAGGAATTTTTAAGTACCATAATTCTAATTCTAGCACCTGGGCAACTATTTGCGGATAAATTTATACACCTTTATCAAATACAGCTGCGTGTTCCAGTGTAGCTTATTCTGCAGCTGCTTTCGGAGATTCGCAACTTATAGTTCCAAGCCCGTATACTTTTCTTGAATACCAAAAATAAAAATATGTAAAGCTTAATGTTCGATTGTTTTTACCACCGCTGATAAAATAACCCCAATTGTAACACGTGCTGGGCACACAGAACGTATTTAAGCTTTGCGCCACGCTCAGTCCAACAGAGTCGCAAGTCAATCAAGTTACAATGAGAAGCTTTTTGGTTATATATCTTAGCTGCGCTGTATTTGCAGCAGGACAAACGCAGGACGAAGTAAGCGTAGTAAGGGACAAATAATAACTACTTTATAACTAACATTGCCGTATTTTGCAATTTTTTTTATTCAGAAATTGCAGTATGGAATCAATCCAGGTGGTCCAAGAATTCCGGTGCATGATCCCTACCATAACAATAGGGGTGCATACGAAGATGTAAGCATACTAAGACATAAAGTGTTACAAAATAATAAACAAAATGTATATCTTTCTTAAAGAAATACTCGTATGGAGTCAATCCAGTCGGCCCAAGGGTTCCCGTCCCAGTGCATGAGCCTTACCATAACAACAGGAATTCTGAGGAAATAATACGCATCTTGAATAGGGACAGTCTGGTGTTAAGAGACATAGGCCATAAAGTACATGATATAGATGGTAGCTTAAAGAGCATCAAACAAGATTCAAAGCAACAACAAAAGCAGCTTGATCGCATTGAGGGTCTAGAAATTATTCTGACAAATATTCAGATCGAAACTGAACGCAATTCTAAAGTCATTGTTGAAGAAGTTAAAAATCTAACGACTGCCATAATTAATTACCAAAATAATACGGAGAATCACTTAAAAAATTTAGAGAAAGGCCAGCAGGTTATTAAACAGACCTTACTTAAAGTGGATGCCAATCAAAACAAATACCAAAACGAAGTGAATGAAGCTACCACAGGCATTCAAGAGCATCTTACTAACTTGGAAAAATTGCAGCAGTCAGTCGTAGAGCACTTAAAACAACTTGAAGTTTCTGCACATAAATCCCAAGAAACCCAGAAGAAAATTGAGGCAAATACTGCACAGTTGGAAGAGCTTAATGTGTTGAGCAAGATTACAAGTTTCAAGGTTATTCAATTGGAGGAAGGCGTACGAGCCTTGAACCGCAACCAAGAGCAACGCTTAAATAGCATAAGCGAAGCTGCGCATGGTATTCAGCAGAATACCAAACAAATTGACAACAAGCTGGATCTTCTATTGGGAAATCAAAAGAACATTGAAAAGGCCTTGGATGTCTGCACAAGGAGACAGCCACACCATCATGGTCACAGTCCACGGATAAACTACAAAGTAGAGGAAAGAATACAGGAGACTGCTGGCTACTCTAAACCTGGATATGTATCAGCATACGAGTAACAGCGGAAATTTGACCAAAACTCATACACATTTAATAACAACTTTGTTAATTATAAATTTTTTTTAAATTATAACTAATAAATGCACTTGGAAGCTTAACTTGGATATATCTTTAAAATATAGGATCCCAGGGTGTAACTGTCCATCAGTTGTCTTAAAATTCAGCGCAACTTGACAATGATTCTGATGCTTATGCTCGGAGCGATGTAAAGACTTCGTTGCCTGCGCTCGAAATTCAGCCATCCTCATACCTGTATCAATTTTTTCAGGACTCAAATCGGGATCTTTCGGATACAAGTCATCGCCTGGCATTAGTTGCACCCAGCCATCAGTGCATTTATAAAGAACTGGATGAATAAGTATGAGCCCATTGGCAGTTCGTCTTTGCGCAAATTTCTGCAGTTCTTCCAACGATTTAAAGTTTAGAAAACGAGATAATTCATAGAACTGTGGCGGTGGCAACCAGAGCTCTTTGCGTGAGTAGGCTTGTAGATATTCCGCAGGTGAGCGCCACTGCATTAGTAACATTAATATTAAGTAACAAGTAAAGATTGAATATGAGCACTTACCGTCTCTGACCTCATTTTGGAGTCATTTTGTAAAGTAGTAGTAAGAAAGCAGCCCATTCGTGTAAAGCCCATACATCCGGAACCACATCCAACTACTCACAAAGTTTTATAAACTGGCTGGAATCATTATGTATTGCATGCTGCCAGTGCGCCACATCAAATTGTTCGTAAAGCTGTGCACAGGGGGTAGCGAGGGGGGTTTAAGGGTTTGACACCCCCATCCAGCAATCGGCAAATCTCGGATATTTCACGTAATATTCGAGCAATTAAAATTCATGCACTCGGTAATTTGTTGAATCGAGTCGGCATTTTGAGGCTCATAGTAGATTTGCGATCTCGGCACAGCAATACGCCGACTTCTTCAAAAGTTTCACGAATGGCTGTTAAGCGCAATGCCACCAATCTAATTAAAACACAAATAGACTGTAATCTAGGTTCTGGGAGCACGAAAGACTCCAGCGTGAAGCTTGATTTCGTAGTTCGTGTAAAATTAGTTTAATAACTTTTATAAAAACTTTTGAATATATATTAAAGTGATCCAAACAGCCATAGATATTTACTAAGTATGGTGAATGGTCGCGTGGTGAGCATCCTTTCCTTTTTCTTTATTATTTCTCCTTCACCCCGTATTGTCAAATCGTGCATCAGTTTATATAAATTAAAGAACATTTAAAACTATATAAATATCTGTTGTCATTATTGCCCATAACATCCAACAAAAACTGATTTATTTTCCTTAAATTGTAATCAAAATTAGTGTCAGTGGATTTATTTTTATTAGCTTTAGCCAAGAGAATTAAGCTGGCCGAAGGCCGGGCTTTAATCAGCAGCTGCTTGGACATGTCGTGATTAAATAATCCAAACCAGCAATAATTCAGGAAGCGCTCTAATTAGTCAAAATTCTTTAATAAACAAGAGACCAAGTTTCTCTCAGTTGCATCATAACATTCTTTTGCCGGTTCTATCACGGCCCAATATTGTGGCACGTGCGAGCCAAACTGATTATAAAATTACAAGCCAGAAGGTACTAGGTAGAATTCGGATACTTACATTAAAACAAAATTTTTTAATGATAAGTGGATGATGACTGCACACGTGTTTACTTCGAGCAGCTGTAACCGACTCAGAGATGTATTTAAGGCCATGCTAGAGACACCTTAAGACAGTTAAACGTACAGATTGAACCCAAACGGTTGAAAAGATGTATTTAATTAAAGTAACTTTATTGCTCTTTGCTATTTGTGTGACCGCAGCGAAGGAAGAGTCCAAAGCGGAAATGCAAAACGATGCACCTTATCGTCATAATCATCCTGATCACCACCCTGATCATCATCCTCATCATCATCACGAAGACAAAGAGGAAATTAAGGAATTATTGGAAAAAAACACACAAGAACTAGATGAAACCAACAAAGAGCTGCATGAAATAAATAACAAATTGCAGGAAATCAAGGAAATCTCTAAAGAACAAAAAGAGCAATTAAAGGCTATTGGCTTTCTCGATGAGCTCTTAGTCAAGCATGAACTCTTTATTGAGGCAAACTCCGAAGTATTGCGCTTGTCCTTGAAAAATGTTTCCGGAAAAGTTGATGTCATGTCCGAGAAAGTTATAAAGGAGCTGTTGACGCTGCAGCGCCTGCAAAGAGAGTCCCTTAGCATTATTACTAATTTGGATAAAAAAATTGACGCTTATCAGGTGCACTTGATAAACAGTGCACGTGGCATTGACGCTAAGGTCTTGGATCTTACTAAATTGGTTGCAGGCACTGTGCTTCCCAAGCTGGATACCTTAAAATTCACTTTTAACCGTCTGGAAACTGCACAAGTTAATATTGAAGTGGAACTTAAGACGTTGTCCGTTGTAAAGGACATCAGCATTGACTCGAACAAAAAGCTGGGTAATTTGGAGCAGCAGCTGCGTGAACTAAATCGCACGCAGGAGAACCGTCTAAACGAACTGGAACATGACATAAGGAATTTGGAACCTATTAATACTTATGCTATCGAAAAAGTCTTGCGCGAACTGATACTATCGCAAAAGCGCGTTGAGTTGGATCTGGAACTATGCGGCAAACATCCACATCATCATGAACCTCATCCAGAATCGAACACATATCCTCAGATATATGAGCCTATTGCGCCGCCACCCAATCAAAAAGGTACGTTTTCTTGCATATTGTTTTTTATAATCTAATATAATACTTTTTTGTAGAAGAATACTCTGGACATTACTATGTCAATGCTTATTCTCAAGCATCCAAGCAGAGGCCTGAAATTCAACCCGAGTCCCATAATTATGGTTATAACGGCCAACAGGAAGTTCTATCGCTCTACCAACCGCCGCAATCAACAAACCAATATGTTGGAGCACCACAGCCACCAACGTATGGGCCTAACGCTCAATCTCCAAGATCTTACAGTCATGCACCACGATATTCGACTCCCAAGGAAAACAAGTCATTTAGGATATTTTACAAACCATCTTCCGAGTCGAGTTCTGTCTAAGTAGAGCCAAATTTGATTTTAAATTACCTCCTTATTCTGATAAATCCTTTGCATAAAAAATAAATTTTAAAAAATTAAATACAAATTTTAGTTAAAAAGTTTTTTTTAACATATAATAGGATGGTACTTAAAATATCAAGTCGAAGAACAAAATATGAACAAATGATAAGTCAAAGAATAAGTCCGGTATATAGCTTAAAAACATCAAAAGAAATATGATTGCCAAATTAGGTTCCTTTATAAACAACCAAAAACAGACGAATTTTAAACCAAACATATTTTTTCACTGATCGTTCCTATGGGAGCTATGTGATATAGTCAACTGATTCTAATCAAATTTAATTCTCTACTGGGGTACTCTTAAAAACTTGTGAGTGTCAAATTTGGTTTGAATATCTTCACAAACAAGCGAATAACAAAATTCAACCAAAGGAGGAAAGAATATTGAACTACAGTTCCAATATAGAACTACAGTTCCAATAAAGAACTACAGTTCCAATAAAGAACTACAGTTCCAATATAGAACTACAGTTCTACATTCTTTGATAGGAGCTATATTATATAGTCAACTGATTGTGATAAAATTTGGTACAAAGCTTGTGTACTTTAAAAAAATTAAAAATTCAATTTTTGGATATATTTTACGATATCTTTATTAATTTTCTATAAAAAAAATTATTTTAGCCTATCGGTCCTATGGTAGCTATATAATATAATCAAAAGATTTTTATCAAATTTGGACCAGAGCTTGGGAACTATAAATAAACTTTTGAATGCCAAAGGTTCATTAACAAACGAATTATTCATCTAAAGCTTTTGGTTTTTTTTTTGGGGTCGTCTGAAACACCCCTATGGGAGCTATAAAATTTAACCCCGATATCAAAAAATAAATTTGTCTCCTGTAAAATAATATGGGATTTTCTGTGAAAGTTTGATTACTCTAGCTCTTACCATCTCTGAGATCTAGGCGTTCAAAAGAACAGACGGACATGGTTATATTGACTTCTCTAGTCACCCTGATCATACTTTAGGTAGCTTTGGGATTTCTCCGACGACTCCTTTTATGTGTATGTTACGAACACTTTCAGCTTGCACAAACTTAATATACCCTTTGTACCATAAGGTACAGGCTATAAAAACGTGGCTTATCCCCTGCATCGTTTGAAAATTGACAAATATCAAAGCCCACATTTAAAGCAGGGTATCCTTCGATGCTAGTTGCCGTATACTTTGTACCGATATGTTGTGGTTAAGGCCGTTTGGGAAAAGGGCACTCAATGGGGTTTAAGCGGAGTCCAAAATAAAACAATATAATAATACGGAATACGAAAATAAAGAAAAAATGCCACGGATACCTTTATCGTCGCAAACGTGACAAGGTGTTGTCCTTACTTGCGATCATTTTTACTTTATATTAAAGAGTGTGCTTACTCCATTTTGGACAAAGTTGACTATAACTTATAATTCGTCAAGGGCTTCGGAATACCTGATCGGCTGACAGAAGTAGCAACGATGCATGAGGAGATTACTCCTTTCACCGAATTAAACAAAAGATGCTATTCCTCACCCGTATTAGCTGTTGGTGGCGTAGTTGAGTCGTTGATACGCTATAAGAAAAGTTGATCAACATTGTAACGACCTCTAGTTTGTCCAGAACATCGGCTGGGATAGCTCAGCTATGCCCAGGGTAAATGTCACAACAAAATTTATATTTTGCTGAGACTTTCGATATTTTAAATAATACACAATTTGCTTTAAGTTTTAAAGTTATATTATCCGCCTTTTTGCGATCAATTATCACAAAACGCTTAACTCGAGCCCGCACGCTCTCTAATTTACACAAAAGTATATTATTGGCAAAAATAAATTGGTAGAACAGAATTACACTTAAACTAACAATTTGTATTTTACAAAATCTACTATATACGCCCTTTTTACGGCGATACGCTGACCCAGATATAAAATCCTGGTAGCAGAGATCTTGGCGTGGCTCGTTCACGAAACGTATAAACTCCCGACGCGGTCGCACCCGGTGCGCTACTGACTTTAACTTGATCACTCACTGTCTCTTTATTAACTCACTCACTGTTCTGTCCAGATTTGGCTGTTGATCCGCCTTATATAGGGACTCGATAGCCGCCAAATCCTGGAATTCCCGCCCAAAACTATACTAATAAATCCTCTGTTTATCTACATAACTATTTTAATAATAAAGAAAGAGTCCACCGTACCTTACTTACACTTACACCTATAAACTAATACTATCAACCTACGCACTAATACCAAACAATTATTTTAGCGCCAAGCTTAAAGACGCTCTACTCTGACTAGTGTTGGTGAGAGTAAGAGCGCTTTCACCGCTACTCTCACCAAGCAGTGTAAACAGTTTTTCTATTGCCCTATTGGTAATTTCGGAGCAATGTTGTGAAGTGGCAAAACGCCTTTGTATGATTTCAGAATTCTAGAAAAATTACTTGATAACCAAATTAAATATATATACATTATAATGATTATAATACTAGCTATTTTTACAGCTATAAATATTTGAACGTGACTATTGATGGAACAGACAATCCATTAAATGTAACAAACTACAAACTGCTAATGCGCTCAAAATGTCGTTGAACCGATAACTGAAGCAAATAAACTGGCAATAGCTTTGATAGAGACTATTACATGGGAAAAACATTAAGATAAGTTGGCACATCATATAATAAGAGATTCTGGGTTATGGTTCGGATAATTAAATTAGTTCTAATTGTTATGCAGCCACACAAAAAAAATATTTTTGCGGGTCAGGAGGTCAGACCATATTTATCATATGTTTTCGGGGTCGTTGAATCCGAATCCGAGGTCCAAAAAACCCCAGCACGTCAGGGTTCAGACATAACCTCAAAAAACCTAATACAAAACTTTATTCGAGTCCCGCGGTCAGACCATGTTAATTATATGTTTTTTTGGTCACTTAATCCGAATCCGAGGTCCAAATAACTCCAGCATGTCAGGGTTTCTTTCTTCAAGTACCATAATTTTAATTATACTACTACCAAAATTGGATGCAATTTTTATTTTCACGTTTGTAGGATTGTCTTTGTCACCCATACCAAGTTACACGTCAAAGTATTCATTAGTGTTCGAGCACGCTTCGTTTTTGTGCATATTTCGATTTTCACAATTTCTAAATTGAATTACAGCCAGCAAGGAATATTATTTAAGCGTTATGCGTTGTTTGTGTCAAACTATTCGTCAAAAAAAGCTGAAATTGTGGAGAGAGCCAGCTCATGATTTTCCCTTTGGTTCGTTGTCTTAATCCTTAAATTTTAGTTCTTAATGTCTAAAGCATAGTTTTATACTCAATGCCGCAACGATCATATTGTTTCAAAACAGATTTATACCACCTGGGCAACTATTTGCGGATAAATTTATACACCTTTATCAAATACAGCTGCGTGTTCCAGTGTAGCTTATTCTGCAGCTGCTTTCGGAGATTCGAAAATTATAGTTCCAAGTTTCATGAATACCAAAAATAAAAATATGTAAAGCTTAATGTTCGATTGTTTTTACCACCGCTGATAAAATAACCCCAATTGTAACACGTGCTGGGCACACAGAACGTATTTAAGCTTTGCTCCACGCTCAGTCCAACAGAGTCGCAAGTCAATCAAGTTACAATGAGAAGCTTTTTGGTTATATATCTTAGCTGCGCTGTATTTGCAGCAGGACAAACGCAGGACGAAGTAAGCATAGTAAGGGACAAATAATACCTATATTATAACTAACATTACCGTATTTTGTAACTATTTTTATTCAGAAATTGCAGTATGGAACCAATCCAGGTGGTTCAAGAATTCCCGTGCATGATCCCTACCATAACAATAGGGGTGCATACGAAGATGTAAGCATACTAAGGCACTAAGTGTTACTGAATTATATAAAAATGTTGATCTTTTTTAAAGAAATACTCGTATGGAATCAATCCAGTCGGCCCAAGGGTTCCCGTCCCAGTGCATGAGCCTTACCATAACAACAAGGATTCTGAGGAAATAATACGCATCTTGAACAGGGACAGTCTGGTGTTAAGAGACATAGGCCATAAAGTACATGATATAGATGGTAGCTTAAAGAGCATCAAACAAGATTCAAAGCAACAACAAAAGCAGCTTGATCGCATTGAGGGTCTAGAAATTATTCTGACAAATATTCAGATCGAAACTGAACGCAATTCTAAAGTCATTGTTGAAGAAGTTAAAAATCTAACGACTGCCATAACTAATTACCAAAATAATACGGAGAATCACTTAAAAAATTTAGAGAAAGGCCAGCAGGACATAAAACAGACCTTACTTAAAGTGGATGCCAATCAAAACAAATACCAAAACGAAGTAAATGAAGTTGCAACCGCCATTCAAGAGCATCTTACTAACTTGGAAAAATTACAGAAGTCAGTCGTAGAGCACTTAAAACAACTTGAAATTTCTGCACATAAATCCCAAGAAACCCAGAAGAAAATTGAGGCAAATACTGCACAGTTGGGAGAGCTTAATGTGTTGAGCAAGATTACAAGTTTCAAGGTTATTCAATTGGAGGAAGGCGTACGAGCCTTGAACCGCAACCAAGAGCAACGCTTAAATAGCATAAGCGAAGCTGCGCATGGAATTCAGCAGAATACCAAACAAATTGACAACAAGCTGGATCATCTATTGGGAAATCAAAAGAACATTGAAAAGGCCTTGGATGTGTGCACAAGGAGACAGCCACACCATCATGGTCACAGTCCACGGATAAACTACAAAGTAGAGGAAAGAATACAGGAGCCTGCTGGCTACTCTAAGCCTGGTTATGTATCAGCATACGAGTAACAGCGGAAATTTGACCAAAACTCATACACATTTAATAACAACTTTGTTAATTATCATTTTTTTTAAAATTATAACTAATAAATGCACCTGGAAGTTTAACTTGGCTATATCTATAAAGTGTTGGGATCCAAGGGTTGCAAGTGTCCATCAGATGTCTTAAAATTCAGCGCAACTTGACAATGATGCTGATGCTTATGCTCGGAGCGATGTAAAGACTTCGTTGCCTGCGCGCGAAATTCAGCCATGCTCATACCTGTATCAATTTTTTCAGGACTCAAGTCGGGATCTTTCGGATACAAGTCATCGCCTGGCATTAGTTGCACCCAGCCATCAGTACATTTATAAAGAACTGGATGAATAAGTATGAGCCCATTGGCAGTTCGTCTTTGCGCAAATTTCTGCAGTTCTTCCAACGATTTAAAGTTTAGAAAACGAGATAATTCATAGAACTGCGGCGGTGGCAACCAGAGCTCTTTGCGCGAGTAGGCTTGTAGATAGTTCGCAGGTGAGCGCCACTACATTAGTTACATTAATATTTAGTTACAAGCACATGAATAAAGATTAAATATTGGCACTTACCGCAAAGTCTTTGACCTCATTAGGCTCTGTGCGTATTTTCGGGTTATTTTGTAAAGTGGTAAGAAAGAAGGCGGTCACAAAGCGCTTCTTAAAAGTTGAGGGCGTTTTCCAAGCAGCCCATTCGTGTAAAGCCCATACATCCGGAACCACATCCAACTGCTCACAAAGTTTTATAAACAGGCTGGAATCATTATGTATTGCATGCTGCCAGTGTGCCACATCAAATTGTTCGTAAAACTGTGCATATTCCATAGTAGAAGTGAGAGTTTTTCGATCTCGGCAAAGTAATACGCCGACTTCTTCAAAAGTTTCACGAATAGCTGTTAAGCGCAATGCCAGCGATCTAATAAAAATCCAAATAGACTGTAATTTAGGTTCGTTCATGATTATATTGCATACTTTACGCATCAATGGAGCCATTATCTTGAGTATCGAATATGTCGGGTCTTGGGGCTTGTACTTTAAAAACATCACGCAGTTTAGTGGCGCTTACATCATAACGCTGAAAATGTTCCAACCATGCGGGGCTTAAATCAGACACATCACATACGCCACCTGGGAACACGGACGACTCCGGCATGAAGCTTGATTTCGCCGTTCGTGTAAACAGCAGCGCCTGTTTAGAAAATAAGTTTAATTACTTTAATAAAAACTGCTTCATTTTCCATACATTGTAATCAAAATTAGTGTCAGTGGCTTTATTTTTATTGGCTTTGGCCAAGAGAATTAAACTGGCCGAAGGCCGGACTTTGATCAACAGTTGCTTGGACATGTTTTCATTCAATACGTCCAGCCAACAAGGCCCAGCTGATTCAACGATTTATTGTTCTAAAACGATGACGATAGAAATGTAATAATGGTTTTAGCTGATATCAAAAATTTCAGTTGAAAGTTACAAAAATAATAGTTTTATTAACGTTACCCAATAGTTTATAATTTGATAGTTTTTAATTATATTTACGTAATTTTATTCAATTGACAAATTTCAAAATAAATTGCAGCTGATGAAACGATTAATAGTGATAACACGATAACGATACTAATTGCTAAAATTGATTGCTAAATTAGTTCGGTTCAAGGTACAAATTACACATCGGCTGAATAATCGTTAATAAAAAAGTTGTTTTTCTTGGTATTAATTAGGAGTATGTGTACTTAGCCATATGACTTCTCTTAATGATATAAAAAATCAATATCGCGCTTCCGCAAGCTTAATATTAGCAGGCAGGCATGCGCAGAATAACAAAGAGCCATACGATTACAGCGTATGTAGCGCCAATAATTAAATGTTGCTAACGCTTTAACGCAATTTTTTTGCAGCTGCTATTGGTAAAACGTACTGAACACACATCATATGCCCTTAATCATTGCGTATTTCCTGGCGGAGCTTTCAGTGCAACTGCAGATGAATCTGTTGAATGGTTAACGTACATGCACAGTTGTGGTGTGACCAAGGCGGAGCTAGCCATGCTTAACAGCAAACAAGTTACTCAGAGACCAGAGCTAATGACCATTGGTCAAAGTTTTACACGAGATATATCGCTGAGACTAACAGCTTTGCGCGAAACCTTTGAGGAAGCTGGCCTTTTACTCTGTCGCTCACTTACGAGTTTGAAAAATGTAAGCAACGAACAGCCAGCTAATGTATACCTCGAACCGTTCGAACGGTCGTATTGGCAGAATAAAGTTCATAAAGATCCGCACCAATTTCTTGAGCTTTGCCGAAAATTGAAAGTGCTGCCTGACCTATGGGCGCTCAGTGAGTGGTCAGTTTGGCGCACCCCAGCCACTGCTAGTCGAAAATTTGACACTGTATATTATATTGCGGCTTTGGATTCTTGTGATATGCCGCTATTGCTGGAGCCAAACGAAGTAGTTTCGGCACATTGGCTGCATCCTCAAGACTGCTGGGAGAGCTCACAGCAAGGCGTCCTGTGGCTACCGTCTATATTGCTGTATGAGGTGGCGCGCTTGATAAATATAGAAAGTTGGTCTAAGCTTTTGCAGTTTGCAGTACAGCGTAGTGTGCACGGATCCACATTATTTCAGCCGGTTTATTACCGTTGCGATGATTGTTTGTTCGGCGTACTACCTGGCGATGATTTGTATATAAAAGAACCAAATGCCTGCAAGGAGACTATAATTTTGTCGGGATCAATTATTGAATGGAATGTTCGTGCCAAGTATTACAATCGTTACATAATGTATAGTTTTCATGAGATTGTTTTGGCGATTAATGTTAAACCATTCGATGGACATCTAGCGCCAGCGGCTCTTGTTAATACTAAGTTATCAAAATTGTAGACATGTTAAAAATGCAATACATACAACTATATTTATACCACGCTTTAGAGTAACAATCGACTACTAAGCTCTTTCTGCATGTTGCGGCACGCATGACAGAGTTTATTTTCGGCTAAAAGGCCATCTTTAGCGCAGGCTTCCAAAGCATCAGTAGACTTTCCTAGCGTTGCACCCGCCTCAGAAACAGCACGTGAGTATTCAATTGCTAGCAAAGTATCCGAAAGAGCATAGTCCAATGGCGAAAGACAGTGGTCACAATGTGCCGGCTCACCATGTCCACTCTTTTTATGCTGACTATTTGACGCAATTTTACCGCCTGTCCGAAAAACAGTGGAAACAGTTGAAGCGTAGTTTTGCTGTAGATTTTCTACAAAGGCACTGGTCAAGTTTTGCAAACTCGCAGTTGGTCCTTGTTTGTGTCCGTACTGTTGTCCAGGCTGTCGAAGAGGCATCAAGTTCTGTGCATTTAAGTAAAGCTGTACTTCCTGATCGGTCAAATCTTTAAGTGGTCTCAGTAGTTTTATGCCGCCATGTAATCTATCGTCCAGTAAAGCTGCATCCAACGCTGCACTGCCGCCACGTCCAAGTGCAATAGATTGTAACAGTCGGGTTGCCAAAGTAGAGCTTATGCAAGACTCAAATACGTAGCCACAGTGGAGTAGTTGAGCAGCAGCCGCTAAAACATGTTTTTCATGCTGATGCAAGTAATCCTGGCGCGACGTCAAGCTGCGCATTTTGTTGAGCTTGCAGCTGAGTTCATTTGATTTTGTTGTGGGCGATTTTTTGTATTCCAAAAGCCTTTGTAATTTGCACAACGGCGCAACATTCATTTCCGTAACATAAAACTCAAAGGGAGCGTAACGAGTTTGGAGGTTACGGAGCGCATCCAAATCTAGAACTTCATTAGTCACAGATTCCCTGTCTATGAACAAAACACGAACATTACAATGCAACCGCCTATATGTGTTTTGTGTTTGCGCATAATGAAGCATGTCCAACAGCACCAGGGACTCTGCACTGCCATCCACATGGAGCAACACTTCTGCATTTTTTGGCAACAGTTTAGAGGCTCCTAAAGCGCCACGGAATTTATGTCTGGCATAGTCGAAAAAACACTCACGACACTCAGCAGCACGGCAGTTCAATTTGTAGACTCTATCAGACAAAACACCACATTTATTGCAATTGCCACCATCTATAGTGCCTGCTTCTGCTGATTCGGGTATCATAGAGTGCTTGGCGCCATCATCACCAAAATCATCCTCGCCAATGCTGCACATTTTGAAACTAAAAAATTTACATAAATTTTAATAACACGCTGACTTTCATGCCAGTGTGTACATACGTCAATCGGTATATGAAGTAGAAATAAACTCGTTACTCGCTCTCAGAAATTGCTGTTATCGTTATCGCTTTAGTTTCGTACGCAGCGAAAAAAAAGTGCAGTGAAAAATATATTTAAAACTACAAAAAACTTTAATTTTAAACTTAAAATCACTTTACGATTTTAGTTAAGTGCATAAGGTATGTGCTTCTAGTGTTTATATATACGAAAATATTCTTAAAATGTGTGCAACCTTACCGTAAAAAATAGAAGGGCGACAATTGGGTGCGTGTGTGTGCGTGCGTCCGTCTATATGTATGTTTCGTTGCTTGTTCCCAACCCAGCGAGCAAATGTCTAAGCGTTAGTTTTACTAAAAATTATACAAATATTATGTATGCTCGCAATTACAGGCAATTGCTAGAAAACGTAGTTTGTGTCGACGTGAACAAGCCCAAGGCATAAAATTTGCCGATTCAAATGCATTTTAAATCACTTTCATCAGGTATTTGGTTACCTTAGAATATTAAATGTTTGCTGGGAAGCACAAGTAACGATAGTAAAATCGAGAAACTTTCTTATTGGAACAGGAGCGAGTGGCAGTGAATTGCTGGCGCTAGTGCACGTTCAAGCCAGCTGTCAAGCAATTTAATGTGTTTTAATTATACTATACTATAAATTATGCGTGTGTCGTTTGCCTTCAATTTGGTTTGTGCTTCATTTTATAATTTTATCAGGTTGGTGCGACAACAAGGTTTAAATCAAGCTAAAGATAATTTATATTATCAGCACTACTGAATGTTTTACGACAACAATTTTAATAATCAAAAGCAGCGTGTAACAGTGCCGATAGTAAGCGTAGAAGAAGCAGATTCTGCTTACCAAAAGAAAATAAAATAAATAAAATACATTTTATAAAAATTACAAAAATTAATGTAGCTCTTCTTTGCACAGAAATAACGTCCAACTCTAAACCAACACCAGTGGTGGTAAAAAACAACAAGAAATAATCGTATAGAGACAGCTAGCAAAGGTCATATTAAAAATATATTTTTGGGCGCGTGTGCATGTGTGTGCGCTTCGCGCTGCGAAATTATCCCCCCAGAATCGCTCTTCGTAGCAGCATCAACAGCAACAACAACGCAAAGAACCGAACATCAGAGCTCTATTAATATGATATTAGAAAATTCGGATAAACTCAAGGATTGGTTAAGCGTTGTGCTCGAACCACTGTAAGTTATATTAGCCGAAAAACTATGCGTATTTAGATTATTATATTAATATTTAATTCTTTGCATGACAGCTGCGATGCGGATTCCTCGGCATTAGCAAGATATGTCATTGCGCTACTAAAAAAAGACAAATCGGATAAGGATCTCAAGCGTATTATGATCGAGCAGCTCGATGTCTTTCTATCAGAGGAAACGACACGTTTTGTTGAGCGACTTTTCGATGCTATTGCCACTGAGGAGTATCTCAACTTGCCGGCGCCCGTGAAAATTACAACATGTGTGCCGGATTTGGAAGAGCATGACCTAGCCATTGATGGCGCCGCCGACATTGAAGCTGTTCTAGAGGCAGCATCGCCTTCAAAAGATAATAATGTGATAAAGCCCGAAGGCAATCAGCAGCAGCAACCTCATCTTCAAGTTAACAGCTCCAGCAGCAATAACAAGGATGCCTTAAAAACGGAATCGCTTGCAACGGCTTACCTCGACGCAACACAGCCACAAACAAGCAGTAAGAGTATAATCAGTAGCAGCAGTGCCTCAAACACCATAGATGCCAATACGACACATACCAAGCCAGCCTTCGATGTAAATTAACACACCTTTAAATTCTTCTACATATTTATATTAATGACTTTTTTTTTTTTACCTTAATTCATTTGTTACAGCACAAAACCAAAGACTCTCAAAATGTAAATAGCAAAGCAGCGCATGAAAGCAACATAAACAGCACCGTAGCACAACAACCAACGGCTAATCAACCCTATAGCGAGCGCGCTCCTAACAACGCATTTGTGCGTAGTGCCAGTCCACCTTTACGTGGAAACGCAGTGGGTTCCACAGGAGGCAGTGGTGCCTATGCAGACAAGGAAAATCAACCACGCGATAGTCGCCGGCGGCGCGCCTCTTTACGCTCCAGATCACGCTCACGTTCGCGCTCTAATGAACGGGCATTCCGTCGTTCGCGTTCCCGGGATCGTCGCATCAATGAGCGCGAGAAAAACCAGCGTCAATTTCGCAATAAATCCCCGCCAGGTGCTAGCGATGCACGCCATCACGGCAGCGGTGGTCGACGCAATTTTGATCGACGACGAATTGGCGGCGCCAATATTGATGAACGTCAAAGGTTCCCCAACAAGCCACGACGATCGCATTCGCCACGTAGTCGCTCAATTTCACCAGAGCGAAATAATACACGTCGCAATGCAAACGCCAATTCGCCTGACCGTGTACAGGTGCCACCCACTTTGGTGCCGCCACCCGTAGAACACATGGCAACTCTAATTAGCGAACATCAACGGCAACGTTGTCGCGATTTCGACGAGAAGGGCTACTGCGTACGGGGTGAAACCTGTCCCTGGGACCATGGCATTAATCCAGTTGTTTTCGAGGGCATTAATAATTCAACATTAATGATGACGATGCGAGAGTACAATCCAGACGCGCCGGAGATATGGTCCCGCGGTGGGGCGCCGCCACCAGGCACACAGCCACCTCCGCCACAGCAGGGACCGGGCAACATTAATCCCTTTAGTGGTAATGTGCGTCCCAATACATTGATGGGCGCTCTGCCGGGAGGCGCACCCATGGCCGGTCCCAATGTTCCTGGCATGAATCCAGCCGAGTATGCGCGTAATGCTGGCGGTCCCATGATGCCATTTCCCTTTAATCCTACTGCCGTGACTACGCCGCTTCAGCGACAACTCATACCTATACCAGTTGTGGATGGCAGTGGAGGCTGCGTGGGTGCACCACCTGGAGCCGGTGGGGCTGGTGGCGTAGCCGAAATGGGCAAAAGACGTTTCGAGTTGGAGGACACTGTAGCTATAGCTGATGTGCCCAGCAAGCGCAAAGTGCCTATTAATAGCCGTTTGGGACCGCGCGTTAATCCCAATATGCAGCAGCACAATAGTTCGCTAGAACTTCGTAAAGTTCCGCGCGGATTGAACACTATTGCGCATCTAAACAATCATTTTGCTAAATTTGGCAAAATTGTCAATATTCAAGTGTCATATGAAGGTGATCCAGAAGCAGCCATTGTTACATTTTCTACACATGCAGAGGCAAATGTGGCCTATCGTAGCACGGAGGCGGTGCTAAACAATCGTTTTATCAAGGTCTTCTGGCACAACGATACCAGTGGCGATGCGTCTAATGTGAATCTGATGGGAGCTAGTAGCGGAGGCGGTCGTAAAAACGCCAGCCAGTACCACTTAAACAATGTACCCGCTGTTCCAACGCCTAATGCTGATTCGGCCAAGATCAGCAATGCTAGTCAGACACCTACACCACTCACAGAGACTGGCGCTGGCAATAACAATGCAACTGCTATTCCAGCAACTGGCGATGCTGCAACGACAGTAGCCAGTACTGCGGCGCCCGCTTCAATGCGTCTAAAGCTTAATGTATCTACGCCTGGAGCGGTTTCTCGTGCTGTAACGCCTGCAGCTAATGCGGCTATTATACGCAAAAAGCAGGAAGAGCAACAAAAGGCTATGCATCAGCTAGCAAATGGTTTACGCAAACGGAAACAGGAGTTACTTCAGAGCTATGTAAAACAGATGAAAACCGCTTTGGAGCTAGTAGAGCGATGTGATCCGTCAGATCCGCAACGAGCACATACACTGGAAACGATTAAAGTGTTGCAGGAAACAATTGACAAGCTACGAAAAGACGTACATGCCGATCAAGATCAGATGCAGGCACAGATACAACAACAGCAGCCGCCCGTCAAAAAAACCAAAGAGCAGCAAAAGAAGGAACTGCTTGATATTGAGCTGGAGTTGTTTGCCCAACAGCAGGAAGGAAATGATACGACGGCCATACAAAAGCGTTTGGAGGAGCTACAACGTACTTTAGGTGCTAGCGGTGCTGCACTTGGCGCAGGATCCAAAATGCCACCACACTTTGTACCAGCACCAGGCACCGCTGCGGCGTCTCGTAAGCGCGCCACTTTTCCGGAAGGCTCAACGCGAGTCGATCGACGCCCGAAGGCCATTGTTGTGACTGGGTTTGCAGCTGAGGAGGCCGACTTTGTGCTGGGACACTTCAAGGTGAGAGAATCGTTTTTTTTTATTGCTTTTACTTTACGTTGAACATCGTGATGCCTGAAAGCAAACAATTTTAGACTGGTTCAATATTCTTTGCTTTTATAAAGTATATGCTCCGCCCCAAATATTTAAATATTTATTTTAAGAGGATAATTATATTGTACAGCTTTTTGGATATAATTTTTTTTTATAACTGGGTATATTTAAATATACATAACTTAATTTGGAATGTTCAACAGAATTTCGGTGAGATTTCTAAGCATGATGTGGATCGTGAAATACCCCAATTGATACTCTCATATGCCACGCGACTTAACGCTGAGCAGGCTGTTTTACGAGGCAAAATATACAAGGACAAACGCTTGCAGGTGAGCAAACCAATAAACATGGAGATTTTAGTATTTCTATTTTTGTTGTTAACCCATAGATATCTTGGGCACCCGTGGTAACGCCAATAGCAGCACCAATGGCTGCACCTATGGAAAAATCTGCTGCTACGTCGCCTTTAAACAATGTGGTGGAGAAACTGGAGAATCCAAAGCAATTTAACCAATCAGTTAGCGAAAGTGAGTCCCTTCTTGGCAGCGATATACTTCCCGAATTGCGTCTTGAAGATGAGGAGGAGGACGAAGAGTCCGAGGATCGTTCCTGGCGTCGTTGATGGAGCGCTATGCGTTGTTAGTAGTGGCAAGGTCTTTAATGGCTCATTTATGTTAGGCAAACATTGTATTTGTTGTTATCTATATCTAACTAACTGCACGTGTATATGTAGAAGCATATTAGGCACTTAGCCACAAGCTAGGCCAAACCGTTATTTGTATACTAATGTACAATTTGAAACTAAAATATAAAATAAAAAAAGTAAAAGAATGATAGACAAGAGGGATAATGCCGAGGAAGAAACTGTTGGTTAGAGAACAGAAAAAAATAAAACCTATTTCATATATTAAATGCTCTAATTATTACTAATAATTTACAAAATCAGAATACATATTTATATAAGTTATTAAATGCATACACAACTGTTTTGGTATGCCCCAAATCAAGTAACAATGTAGCACCAACAAAAACATGAAAAAGGAAAAAAATTATACTGAATGCCAACTTGATGGTAAAACATTAATAGCATATTATGTACTTTGTATTTACATATTTTTTCACGCTATCCTTTCTAATATATATAAAGAAATATTAATTGTTAAGATTTTATGTTGAGTTAAAAAAAAAATGCTAAAAAAATTGCAAAACAAAAAATTTAAAAAATATGCGCAATGAAAAGTCAAAAGGTAAAACAAAACAAAAAATAGTAACGTGAATACAAAAATAAATTTTATTGAGAGAGTATAATAAAGTAAATAGTTTCGTATTTGCTATTAATTTCACATAATCACAAAAATGTTTTTCATTGGTGGAAAGAATTGGGAGTGCATAATCGCTGTTGAGCATCTGGTCTTGATTGACTAACGAAGTTGTGGTTATATCCGTATAAATATAAATACAAAAGAAGTTGACAGAAACAATCCCTGAGGTGGAACCACAAAAAAGAATTTGGTAATATGGTGACGAATTACTTTTTTAGTGCGGGTCAGAGACATATAACGGGTGAGACCGAGCCAGTTCAATTATGTTTCCTGAAAATTCGCTCTTGACGCATAAGATTTGGGCTGTGAACCCTTATGGCCATATCGTTCATTAGGAAACTATCATCGTCGTATTTAAAATGGTACGAATTAATGACGTAGCCTGCACAAAATATACAACAAAAACTAATATTTTGTGGATGAGACTGGCGGGCATCTATGCTAGCTAAGCTGCGTTGAAACTGCTGTCCGACCGATTTTTCATTAGTGAACTCTCACGGCATTACTCGTCTTCTTTAAATGTTTTATACAATCAAATGTTAAAATTTGATTTCCTTCAAAAATACAGTAAACGAAGAGAACCATGAACTGCTTGAAAAACTACTTAATTCTTAGTTGATGAAAGTTACACCGATTTTTTGAACCCAGCTCTAAGTCTAAAAATGAATTTATGAATTTGTTGGCCGGAGGAGTGGTACTGTTTGGGCATATCTTTTTTTTATTAAACTTCGATCGAATTGTTGTCAATAAAATGGTATATCAAATAAAACTCGTGACGACGGGATAAATAATTTCGATAGCAATTCTGATTTCTGATTAAATTTCTTATAATATTCATATTAAAAGTTTTTGAAGTGCGACAATTTCCGATTGAACCAGGGAGGTTTAAGGGAAAAAGATGCATTACTCGAAGGAATACACGTATTAAATATAATGTTTAGAGTATCATAGAAAAATGATGCAGCCTCATTGGCGTCACAATTCATCAAGCGGGACAAATTAGTGGAGGTTAAAAGTTGTGCTCAATATCAAAAGTATGGTGGTATGCATCCTGGACACTGACACTAATTTGGCCAAAATCAAATCAAGTAGTCGATTTAAATAGCAAGAGCAAGACGTCTAAAAATGATTATGAAGGGATCATCCATAAATTACGTGATCAAGAGATTGTCGCGATTATGTAAATGCTGCGATGTCCCGACTTAAGCATACCCTTACCAAATGTAATTCAATCGGTTTATTCGCTCATTTGTTTAAGGTGCAAATAAAGAGTATTGCTCGAGCGACTATACCGTTTACAATTTTATTTCCGATTGTTTAGTCGAAACTCAAAATTAATTTATTATTTAATGTTTTTTTATTGGTTATTGTGCATTCATATAAAAAAAGTCCTTGTTTATAAAGTAAGCCAACCAATGGAAGAATTGCACGCTCTAAATTAAGGACTTCAAACAGGAAACAACCTAAAATCATGTTCTTTGCTTATATACAGGGTAGCTAAAAGTATTTAATTTAGTACAGTATTTATTACTTATCGTCTAATATCGTTACAACAGGATTAATATACACATTTATTTTTTTGATGCTTTTCAAATTTTGCAACATCATTTAGTATTTGTGACAATAATTGTTGCTTGTGGTATTTTGGAATGCCACAATATTTTCCAATATTCGGTAATCTCATTTAAGTAGTCTTCCGCTATGTTGTTTCAAAGCTAGTTAACAAAGCGGCGTCTACAGGCTCGAGACAACTTGGACAGGTAAGACTGCGCATCAACCAATCGTCAATACAATGCACGTGATAAATGTGCATACACGGCAGATAACGTACCGGATCATTAAAGCTAAATTCCACCATGCAAATGACACATTCTCGCATATGCACTTTTTTTGCGTCACCGTCATAAGTGCCAATTGGGATGTGCTCAATTAGGCCCATACGTTTTGTTATTTTAAGTTGGTCTTCCTCTGCCATATTAGTTATGGGACGGCTAAAAGAAGGCAAATGATACACAGCTTGCTGTATTGGCTCGTTCTACATGGCAAAAATAAAATAAAGTTTTATTAATCAGAACTACGGCCACATATACTAATATATTTTATGAAATGTGTAACTGCGTACCTGGTAATTTGAACCTCCTCTGTGATCTGAAGTGTATTCGTAAGACGTTCTGATATCCCGATCACTTACACTTTCACTGCCTCGCAAAAGTGATATGTCGTCAGAATTATTTATCTTTAGGCAATTCCCCATTCTACTTAACAAGTTAAGTTATTGCGCAAAATGAAAAAATAACAAAATCATGCACACACAAAAATGTACCAAATCAAACTTTACGTGGTTTCTTTAATTCACGCATCCATCCATTAATCTGTTTAACTAGCTTTTTATGAAGCTGTTGATTCACCTCAAAATGTTGGTGTTTTGGCTAAACACAAAGGTAATAAATTAATAAGAAGGTACACACATTTGTAATTGCCTTGAAATTATTGTTCAGAAACTTTTGTTTGGAAGAAGTTCAATTGAACGAGTAAATAAGAAGAACCAGAAAAACTATTCGTTGATTGCGTTTTATTCGTTCCGAATCACCAGCTATTTATCCGATTATTTAGTTGTAAGTGAACTTATTTTTATCGGTACAAACTTAGCTACTCATCTTTAGAACATTTTAAAATGCCGAATGCAATTTTTTGAAGATGTGAAAAAGCTCTGACAACTCTGACAACATCTGGGTTTTAAGAAGTACATATATATGACGACGACGAGCTGTTGCACCCCTGCATTCGGAGGTACCAGCACGTCCAATGAGTATCAAAGTAAAAGTCGAAGACTCGATATTGTTGAAAATTACTCACTTGCATTTTTTTTCTGCGAATTTCAACCCTTTTCCCAAATTAAATGAAAGAAAACGTGTATAATCAGCTGTTCCTTGCAGCGTTGTTTTCTTGTCAACATGTTTTGTTCGCTTGTTTGGAACTGTTTTCGCATAATATACAGTGGCCGATTTATTCAACAGGCAACATAGGCTAAAGCCTAGGGCGGCAGAATTATGGGGCGTCAAAATTTGAGTCACCTACTACTACTACCTACTACAACTATATTGTAATAAAGCACTGATGACAATCACAATCGCATTTAATATATATATTTTTTTCTTTTGTGAAAATAAGTCGGTAAGTTATGGATTGCTTAGGGGCGGCAAATATTTAAATCCGCCACTGGTAATATATTTGATTTTTATGAAACTTCGAGTCATCGCTCTACGATAGACTTGTAGCCAACAAAATGGTCTAACAAATAAAAAAGGTTGTAGGTTAATTGGTGCAATCACTTAAATTTCAAAAATGGAAATGGCTCTTTTTGGAAAATTATCTACCAAATGAGTCCTTGACCGCTTTTCTACGATAAACAGTTTCCGCGAACTCCGTTGGTACTAAAATCATAAATTTTGTTCATTTGATCTAACGTAATTAAAGTGTAATAAACTGTTGGTGTGTTTTTTTTTGTTTTGCAACACTCGTAAATAATTTGATAGTTAACAAACAATCGATTTTACTACAAATCGCTACTATCGAACCCATTATTAATTTCTACATGGCGCGCATTTTACAAGAAATAGCTATATTTTCTGCTTATAACAATAAATGCTGAAAGTTTTAAAATGTTTTCATACAGCCCGCTATGTGAGTCACAACACTAATCAACTAAGGGAAATGAAATTTCTTAATGTTGCCGAAAAGCACGATGCGGCCAAGACCATAGCCGGATTGTTGTCAAATGGCGCTGCACGCCGCGTAAGTAATTGAAATCAGAAGGCATTTACGAATGCATTTTACAGAAATTATTATTTTTTTAGCGTGAGGGCTACTCTGTCTACAATAAAGTCTTTGATTTTGAGGCGCAGGTACGCGGTCAAAATGCAAAAATGGTCATGACCTCCGTATCGGGTCACTTAATGCATCTGGAATTTTTAGCGTCCTTCCGTAATTGGCAAAGTGTAAATCCAAAGTCGCTTTTTGACGCTCCCGTACGCAAGTCAATTGGCGATGACTATAAACCCGTTAAACGTACGTTGGAACGTGAGATACGGGGATGCCAGGGTCTAATTATATGGACGGATTGCGATCGCGAAGGCGAAAACATAGGCTATGAAATTATCGAAGTATGTCGAGCAGTGAAACCGAATCTGACTATTTATCGAGCTACTTTCTCTGAAATAACAACGGCAGCTGTACGTCGCGCTTTGCAACAATTGGGACAACCCGATAAACGCCAAAGTGATGCAGTAGATGTGCGTACGGAGTTAGATCTGCGCACTGGAGCGGCTATTACCCGTTTTCAAACAATGCGACTGCAACGATTGTTTCCAGAGAAAATTGCCGATAAGCTTATATCATATGGTAGCTGTCAAATACCCACCTTGGGATTTGTGGCAGAACGATACAAAGAAATAGAGGCTTTTGTTTCGGAACCTTTTTGGAAAATACGTGTTTTGCATACCATTGATGAGTTGACCGTGGAGTTTAACTGGGCGCGAAATCGTCTTTTCGATAAGGAGGCCTGCGAAAACTATTTATTGCTGTGTCTAGCAGATCCACGTGCTAAAGTAGAAAGTGTTACTGTGAAGCCGAAACACAAATGGCGGCCCACGCCTATGGACACCGTAGAAATGGAAAAACTAGGCTCCCGAAAGTTAAAGCTATCTGCTAAAGAAACAATGACCATTGCCGAGAAACTATACACGAAAGGTATTATAAGTTATCCACGCACAGAGACGAATCAGTTTACCAAAGAGTTTGACCTTAAGCCACTAGTACAGCATCATACGAGCCACAGCACTTGGGGCGAGTTTGCGCAGCGCGTTATGGAATGGGGACCCAATCCACGCAATGGTAGCAAATCTGATCAAGCGCATCCGCCTATACATCCCACCAAAATGGTGACAAGTAAGACCGTCGTTTGAATCTTCTTCGGCGGTTACTTATGTTTCCATTGTATTTTCAGATTTGCAGGGTAACGAGGCGCGCGTCTATGAGCTGGTGGTGCGTCATTTTCTCGCCTGTGTTAGCAAAGATGCCGTCGGCTCGGAAACTATTGTTCACGTAGATATAGCTGGTGAGAAGTTCAATGCCAATGGCCTGGTCATACACGAACGCAACTATCTGGACGTGTATGTTTATGATAAATGGAACGCTAAGCAAATACATCATTATGAACAGGATCAGGTTTTTGAGCCTACTGAAATTTCATTGCACGAAGGTGCGACAACAGCGCCTCCTTTGCTCACCGAAGCAGATCTTATTGCTTTAATGGATAAGCATGGCATTGGTACAGATGCTACACATGCAGAGCACATTAATACTATTAAGGAGCGTGGCTATATTGGTGTAGTAGATAATGGCTGTCTAGTGCCGGGAGTTATAGGTATGGGCTTGTATGAAGGATATGATGCTATGGAATTAGCTCTGGCTAAGCCACTATTGCGCGCTGAATTTGAAGCTGATTTAAAGCTTATATGCCTCGGTGAAAAAGATCCCAAGCTTGTGTTAAACGAGCAAATACGCAAATATAAGGATGCCTATCAACAAATTACTGACAAGATCACAGCCATGGATGCCAAGGTGGCGCAACGCATTAACGAAACACCAACAGCAGCCACCACTTCAGAGACTGATGGTGCTCCAACGCAAGTTCTGCAGGAGCTTTTCCTATGTCCTAAATGCAAAGTGGCATCTTTGGCTTTAAAGCCTAAAAAAAATCAAACTGGGCATTTCATAGGTTGCCTCAATTTTCCGGATTGCAAAAATGTTGTATGGTTGCCGGATGAGTGTAAGGAGCCTAGTGTATTGGAGGAATGCTGCCAGCATTGTGGTTCTGGGTATAAGATGCTCAAGTTCAAGTTCAACACCGCCTACTACCGCACTTTGTTCAATGCACCTTTTGGCTGGTATAAGACATGCCTGCGATGCGATGGATCATTTCGCAGCACATTTAATATTAATATGGATAGTGTAAAGGATGTTGGGGCAATTGTATCAGATGTAAGTAGCCAAAGGGTAGCAGATAGACAGCGTACTGGTCCGCCTATTCATCAGATAACCCCAGCGCCACCATTCAGCGGCAATCGTGGAGGAGGTACAGAAACACAAAACCTACCAAAGCGTGGACCGAAAACCAAGCGCCCGACAAATCAAACCACAAACAAACAAACTACTTCAAATGGCAGCATACGGAGTTACTTTACGGCCGCCCAAAGCAGTCAAAGTCCAGCTACAGAGCCTCTGGAACAATTCTTTGACAGCAACGATGCCTTTGATGAAGAACTTTTAATCGCTGCAACAATGGCAGAAACCGAAGCAGCAGCAGCAGGTTTAACCGATGATATAGCTGCTGCTTTTGCAGCTGATAATGATTCTGATTTTGAGGCCTTAGTAAATATTAACAGCGATGGAGGACAACCGCCAGATTCACCGCCACCGCCTGGGGCGACTGCTGCGGTACTAACAATGGAAAATTTGGATGATAGCCTCACTGGGTGGATGCGTAGCATGCGCAGGGCTGAAGAAGAGAATGTACCAATTGCTTGGGGTACTAAAGGAAGGGCTACTGTCACGCCTCCCCCTAAGAGATCGCGCTTGCAGTATAACTGCAACGAGGAGGCACATAACAATGATGCTGTAGTGCTTTGTAGCGGATGTCATCAGACGGCTGGACTGCAAACAGTGCGACGTGATGGGCCCAACAAGGGGCGCAACTTTTATAGTTGTCCTAAGCCAAATAAGTGCAAGTTCTTTCAATGGGCGGATGAGCCTGCTGTGGGATTAAACACGACGCCAGGAAGCAGTAATCAAACATCCAGCTCTTGGGGAAGCCAAAACAATCAAGCTTCTAGCATTAGGGGAAATAGCTACAATCGTTCAACAGGGAATAACGAAGGTGGTTGCATTGATAACTGGGGCACTAGTGACATGCCTTCCAGAGCCAAGGGCAATGCCAACACCAGTTCCTGGGGCAGCGGCAATAGTCATTCCACAATAAATGAGAGATCTAATAATAGCTGGGGCACCAAAGCTAATGTTACAAGTTCTTGGGGAAGCTCCAATACTAAAACAGGAAGCTCAACTTCCAGCACACATAACGTACCCGCCTCTACTGCAATGCGCTCCAACTCTAATAGCACTGTTACCATTACTCAAGCATCTGGGAGTGGTAATGTAGAATGCAAATGTGGCAAGCCGGCTAGCAGTCTTACTGTGCGCAAGGATGGTCCAAACCAGGGGCGTCCTTTTTATGCCTGTCCTACACGTGAAAAGTCTTGCGGCTTTTTCCAGTGGGGCGACGAGGTTGAAAATCAAGGTGAGTTTAATGCTTAAGCTTTAAGAGTAAGACAAATTATAATTTAATTACAATCAGCATCTCTAGGAAGTGCTTCCAATTCCACAATGTCCTGGGGTAGTGGTGGAACACACAAAAGAGGCAACTCAACTTCTAGTGCGCCGCGCGGTAGCGATTCAGCAAATGGAGGGCGGCCACGCAGATGTGGTCTATGTAGGCAGGAAGGACACACTAAGAATAAATGCCCACGCAAAGATGAATTCCAGTATTAATTATGATTTTATTTAAGCAGATTTGGAACCATATTATGAGCCTTTCTTCTTGAAATCGACGTTTATTTTTTTGTATAAATCGAAAAGATTCTTTGAAACTAAAACCAACGGCGTTGGTAAAAATATTTTACATTGTTAAATCTTTTATTATTTAAAAAAAAATCTGTTTCTTTGTTAAACAAAAATGACCAATCCATTTTGTAATTTAAAATAAATTTAAACATTTATTTGTAATTGGAGCGAGCTTAATTTTGAGTAAACTTTTTAATGTACATAATAATAATACACATAGAATACCATGGAATGTTACATATACTCGTACATAATATACATATATTCATTGTTATGTACTTTTTAAAACTACATGACGCACATGACTACACACGCAAACATACAAGGGATAAACGGATAAACGTTTGTATATTTAAAATCAAATAAATATGTGTATAGAGTTTGTATATAGACTACATAAACATGTATAAATTTAACATTTGTTATTGCCTAGTGTTTTTTAATACATATAAGTTGCATTTGGAAGAGTTTTTAAGCTTAAAAAATTATGAATGTATAGTACTAATTAAAGGTTTCATCTAGATATTTTTATGAATATAAAAAAAGTTAAAATAAAAAAATAATCATTTTTAATTTGTCATTTAAAGTATATATAAAATACGTATAGCTGAATATATGTTATTAATAATTTAAGTACGTTTAATAAATGTAAAACACTTTAAATCCTACAGTTTTAAAAGAACTTAAACGAGTAAGTAAAGTTTGGAATGCATTGTTTACTAAATGAACACACAAAATATAGTTTGAGATGCTTTGAGTGAAATGCAGAATTAGAACTGCGCCAGTTTGAGATGCTTTGTGTTAACTAGTTTAAAGTCAATTTCCATCTTAGGATACGTTTAAGTACACATTGAACACAAAATTAAGTAAGGTACAGTTTAAAGTTTAAGAGAACTAAACTTCTTAAATAAATTGAATTATTTAAAATTGGAAAATGAATAGTATTGCTAAACACGTTGAGATGGTTAAGTTGAGTAGTTTGGAGAGTCCGAAACACCACATATTTAGATACATTCATACGCACACTTGAATTAAACGTAAATTTACATATACACACACATGGTTATTAGGGGAATTATGGAATGTGTTAGGAAAAATTTTGGGTTAATACGAGTATCTTTATATTTCAACTTCTGGCGTGAATTTGCGTCAGAAATAAATTTCCTCCTCCTCGGGCTTGGCACGTGGCGCCTGACCCACTCCTGCTGAACGTTGCACGGCTACTGTTGCGCCTGTGCGGCTGCTAGTGGGCGTGTGCGCTTGTGTCTGGGACTGTGCCTGTCCCTGACCAATGCGTTGAGCCGCATATGCACTATAGTGCCCATGAGCTGTGGATTCCGTTCGGCTGACTCCTACTGTTCCATTGCCGGTTGTTTGCTGTATTATAGCCGGTGAACTGCCTGTTCTAGAGTGCTGCGGCACCAAGGATGCGGAAGTTGGTGTACAGGGTTGTCTTTTGTCTGCTAATTTTAAGGGCAGCATTTGCTGCACTCCTCCACTGCTTGATGCATTGCTGTGTACGGAATTGTTAAAACTTGCGGACTTGTCTATGCGTGTAGTTGTGCTGGATGAAAGCGAGGATAACTTCATAGGCAACTTTTGCTTAACTGCACCCGAATTGCCTTTGTTACCTTGGTTAGTACTAAGTTGAGGCGGTGTTTTGGATATGGTAGATGCAGTGCGCCATTTCTCCTTGCGTCGGTCCACTGTACCTGTTCCAGCACTTGCAGTAGTAATATTATCTGTTTCGTGCGCTTCGTCTGCAGTGTTGGCGCTTGCTGCAGCAGCTGCCAACGTTGGCGAAGCTATAGGCAACGGTGTGCTTGGAGAAAGCAGTAAGCCCTGACTGGACAAAAGTTCCATTTTGCGATAAAGCTGTTCGCGCTGCTGTCGCACATCTTCCTGTTCAGCCTTAATTACCTGTTGTAGCTGCAGCTGCTGAGCACGAGTCTCAACGAGTTCCTGCTCTTGTTGCTCCTTTTGACGCAACCAGGCGGTTTTCTCCTCCTGCAGCTTGTCCTGCAGATTACGCAACTCCTCAAGCTGATCGTTGTGCGTGTATGCGGTGCGAGGACTCTCACGATACAAGGCCAATTGCAATTGAAGGCTTTGTATGGTAGTCATCTGCTGAGAAATGATGCACAGTAGCGTGTGCAAATGATGGGAGACCTGTAACACGGCATAGTTGTGTTCCTTAAGAGCAGCCGGATCCATAGCGGCAGGCACGGTACTTGCATGCAGCATAGGTTGCTCTGGTGGCACCGCTACAGTCGTTGTTGTCTTAAGCTCTCGCTTCTCCTCCAGCTCTTGCAGACGCGGTGTTAATACCTGCAACGTAGCCAGTTTAGCAGCATCGCGACACGGAAAAGCTCCGCCAAGCTTGCCACGCTTTTCATCAAACCCAGCAAAAGTTTCTGCTCGCTTAGGCAGCGTCGGTGAGGCATAGCTCTCGCTCTGCTTTTCACCAACAGAGCTAACCGTGCGCGATACGGGCAATCCCGTGGCTGCCGTATAAACTGTGGCTGCCAATTGACTTATATCCTGCACCGTATTCAACACACGCTTCCACAGTTCCGCTGTATCGCAGTCTGCATTAACCAATTCTTTGTATGAGCCAAAGGCAGCCAAAAAATTGGCAGCACTGACGCCTGCATTTCCATTGGATGTGACCGGTGCTGCGCTAAAATGCTGCTGCTCTTTAAGCAAATTCAGTTGCAGCATGAGTTTTTCCTCTAAAAGCAAGGCCTGTTCGATGTCCTTTTGACGCATTTTCTCAATGGTCTCACGCTTATTAACACCAATTCGGAGCTTCTCCTCAGCAGTCAAATCCTCAGCTTCTATAATATCCGTGGCCGGACAATCAAGCACTGCTTGGCGTATGGACTGAATCCAGGTATGTTTATCCTTCGGTGTTTGTACTTTTAATTCATACATTTCGGGAAAATCCGGATTCGATGATATTATATAGATGCCGCGTGACTCTGTGCCTGCCTTTTCTCGTATGAGCAGCTTCTGCAGCGGCACAACGCCTGCCTTGTGCTCCGGCGTAAAGAAAGTGTATTTATTGTGAGCTGAGTTCTCACTTAGAAAGCAAAGGCAATCGGTGAGCACTACAACCTGAACCAGTTGAGTCTTGGCTCGTCCCTGCATCAATGTGGCCAAGCCTTCGAATTTTAAGCGGCGACGCGACTCTACGCCCAGTTCCGTCTTTCGAAATGGTTTATTTTTGTAGATTGCAAAAGATTTTGCATCGACGCGTGCATAAATTTCCAATTGACGTTCGCGCAGCTCCTTTTCTGCAACACAGGCATCTACATCCACCAATAATGATTTGACCAGATTCAAAGCATGCTGCAGCTTATCGGTTTCTAGCTTATTGTCGCGACCGCTCTTCAGCAACGGCTCAATCAGCAGAGGATATTTAGTCAAACGTTGCGTTACAAATAAAATACACTCGGGTATGCCCTTCTTCTTGAGCAGGGGATTTTGCAGGCAATGCTTATACCACTCGGCAAAATTGGGTTCATTTAAACATTGCTTGAACTGCTCTAAGGCGCTTCGATGATTGGCGCAAAATTCGCCATAGGCCAGACGTAAGCACTGAGCCTGTTCCAGCGAAAAGAACTCCAAAAGTATATCTGCAATGCTGTCCACTAGCGGCTGTTCGCGCTGTTTCTGACGGAGTTGACGTAAAAAGCAGGTGTGTAATTCGGTTAGCTGTTGCAGGCGTGGAAACATGCTTTGTATATTAAAGGCCGGAAAGTGACGTTCCAGACTTTCCACAAAGATCTTTTGCATGACAAGCAAAGTCTGGCAGTGATGCTTTTCGGTCATGATAAACTCGTAAATGTGCTCCTGACGCTTAATTTGCAATTCTTTTAATGATTTTAACAGCTCTTTGGGAACTCCTGGCGTCCAAGAATCGTGCTCCTTCAACACAATGCCTAATGCAGGATCTGCACCTAGATCTTGTGCCTCAATAGGCGGCTCATTCAAGAACTCGGCGCGTATAAGAGGCGTATCATCATTTGACGCTTGTACATCTGGTCCATCATAATAGTCCTGCCCTGAATGCGCCTTGCCAGCGCCTGGAGACATTTTTTTTCCTTGTAGCTTGCACTCCAGCTGATGCTCTTTGAGCTGGGCCAACGTTATGTTTGTGCCGCATACATCACAAGCGCTCAATTGACCACCAATGGACTTCATCTTGGTCTTGTCCTTTTTCTTGCGAAAGAACAAAGAGCCACGCTTTCGACGCTTTTCAACGTTATCGTAAACTTCGATCTTAGCATGCGCACGTAACAGGCTTTGATTCTCATCCTCACTGTCGGTCAAATGGCGTGCAATTGCCTTGATATCCTCCTTGGCTATAATCGAGGATGTCGATATGCTCTTCTGCAGCGGTATGCGACTTATGATCTCTGTGGCCAGAGTGCGCTTAGCTGCAATGCGCTCAAAATCGCGTGCCAGTTCCGCTTCATTCAAAGAGTGAGTGGAAATGCCTGAAATATGCCAATAAGAGAGTGAATCAAGTTTATCAGCTGATAAGGGGACTATTGTGGAATTTCTTATCTACAACAGTAACTAACTTGGCTTTTTTGTAATTTGTATTCCCACAGCCCATAAAATTAGTTAAATGCTATATTTTAGTAGCAAGCATCTTCGCAACTTTATAAAGGATTGAAAATTCAAATTTATGGAGATGTTTTGTTCAATTTTGTTATCAATGCCGAAGTTTAAAAAACAACCATTAAAAGTGAACTAAACAAAATCAGGCACTATTGGTTTGACCTAACTGTTTTCCAATGCATATAGCTACCAAAGCTATTTTTCTGATTCACCAATTCTTCTTCATTAACACTTTTGTTGCCTTTGCACTTTATCTTTGACTAGAAACGCTAATGTGTGGTACAGAGTATATTATAGCCAAATGCTTTTATTTTTCCAATTGATTTATGGCCTTGCAGAACAATAAAGGTATAAAAAAATCCACAAAGTAATGCGAAAAAAAACGAAATACTTTGACTTACCGCCAGTACTATTACGCGCCGAACGTCGTCGCTGTTCTGTTACTCTGATGGTCTCCTGCTCCTCGCTATCTAAACTAGACAGACTAACGCTTTTGTTAGTGCAGTCACCCGCAGCGCTAGCATCATCCACAGCTGTCCAAGATTTGCGACGGTCCGTATTGAGTAAACAGTGCTGTGGAGCTGTGGACCACATGACATAATGTGGTCCAGTACCACCAGCTGCTGCAGTGACTCCATTGCCTCCAGTCAAATCGGGCAACGAAGCACTTAGTATAGCTGCATTAAGTAAACCATAATTGGAGAGACCTTCTTGCATGTGCTGACTGGAATTTTTCATTTGAACCACAGTCTCACGTATGTTTTGTAACTGGCTGAGTGTATCCTCAAATATGTTATTGTATTTGGAGGCCGAGGCGGGACTGTGCGGTGTTACATTGATGATAGGTATCATGTTGTTGTTGTTATTGTTATTATTGTTGTTGCTATTATGCTGATAAGCCGAAGACGCTGTGGATACCAAAGGCGTTGCAGGTGTGTTTATAACAGGTATACAATAATTTTGGCTTTCAACAGTGACACGCGGCGCCGTATTCAAGGTTGGTTTGGCATTGGTGTGGGCGTTGTTAACGTTGGGCGTGGTATTGGCTGTTGTAGAGGCTGCTGTGATTGTGGCTGAAATCGTACTATTCTGTGGGTGTCGTCCATTGACGATGACTGTGGGTGAGGAGGCCGCAGAAGCCTCACTGCAGTTGGAGTTTAAAAAATCGGTGACCACATCATTGTCGCTGTCATCGCCCGCAGACGCATTGTGCGCGTTGTCCATATTACGCTACGGTTTGGTATTAAGCTGTGAAATTGTGCTGTAGAAAAAGAAAGTTTAGTATACAATTTTTTTGTAACACACATACAAATGCACGCATACATACACACCCCATACTACCCAGTAGACCAAATTCTCGCATTAGATGAGAGTTTAAAAAAAAGCTTCATATCAACAAATTATTGCAAGCTTAAATTTGTCCTCTTTTTTGGCATTGTTTTGTTTCGTATTAGTTTATGGCATTGTTTTGTTTCGTATTAGTTTATGGCATTTATTTAAACTTTTGTTAACCATCTGTCGAAAGTCAGTTAAGTTATGTCGCGTATTTAAATTTGCATCTTAGTTAAGTAATTTTAAAAGTGATCATTATTCAAAAATATAAGTAAAATTTACTTTATATATATAAATGTAATTATTGCTACTTTATCGTGTAATTAATGAATGACTTAAATATTCTTTCATTTATTTAATGTTAATTTTATCTTTGCATTTCATTTCAATTTATTTTGTGTTCACAATGAAATCAAAACGCATAAAACTATCATAGCAAGTTTATGGCTAGCTTTTTTTAAGCGAAATTTAAATTGGCATACAATAAACCAAAGAACACGAACCGTTTTAAATTTATTTATAAGGCCTGCTTGCAAGATTTTAAAGTAACTATTTCCAAATTTTACGATAGAGTGGTTGAGCATTTTGTCTGCTGGGTACACACCACATACCACACACACACTCTCAATTTGTATGCACTTTTTGACTATTATTGATTTTTGCCTCTGTACTTCAGCTACACCCACCTTGTTGCGCCTTGTAATTGTTGCGCCTTCGAGGACAATTCCGCCACGACGTCCTTGCAGGCAATTTAACAAGTGGAACGAACACCAACAACCACAACACAACAATCAGTGATAGATATGAGAACGAGAACAGAGAAAAACAACGCAGCAAACAACGCCACTTGTACACTAAATTAATAGAACTTTTTGCTTTACACAAACACAAACTAAAAACTAAATGAGATATTTAGCATTAAGCACTATTTGAGACACATTTTCGTGGCTTTAACACTAAAATTAATGAAAATTTCTTCTACTTCGATTTCATTTTTTTTCTTTTGGCTTCGAAAACAAACACTAAACTAAAAAAAGTATTAGGCAATTCTAAAAGCCAGGGCTGGCATGCTACCCAGCTGTACTTGTCTTATACAACACTGCTTTTACGCGATGTTGACAAAATAATAAGAAGAAGAAGAGCAGCAGCAGCAACAACGCAGACTTTGTATGTAGGTGGGAGTAAAATTTGTAGTCAAAAAAACTAGAAGTGCTAAATTAACTAGTTTGTAATTTGCCAAATTTTTGTTAATAGCACTTTAGTAGCTATAATTTAGGCGTGACACACCATTATGCAGGTAAATCAAAGCGCCAAAGTATTAGCTTAAAAACACTTGTGTTTGCAGTAGAAATTGGTACACGCAATCAATTGTTTGCAGCCGGGACCAATTGCTTTCATGTTTTTTCATGCGGCTCTAACAAATGATATTTACTAAACATTTTACATTTTCGTATAGTGCATGGCTGGGCCATGGCCGCTGTTGCCTTTGCTGTTGGTACTTGGGCTGGGTGCTGTACACTGTTTCTATGTGCCCGGCGTTGCACCCGTTGAGTTTGTACGCGGCCAAAAAATCGATGTTAAGGCAGTGAAAATGACTAGCAGCCGCACACAACTGCCTTATCAGTACTATTCACTAAAGTTTTGCTTTCCCAAAAATGGTACGCTCATCTTTAAATCTGAAAATCTAGGCGAGGTTCTGCGTGGCGATCGTATTGTTAACACACCCTACGAAGTTCAAATGGCTGAAAACATTAACTGCAAGCTATTGTGTCATCAAAAAGATAGACCACTTACCTGGAGCAAGGATGAGTCAGCTTTGGTAGCGGAACGCATAGAGCACGAGTATTTTGTGCATTTGTAGGTGCATACTTTTGAAAACAAAGAAGTTTATTAAAAAATCATTTGTTTTACAGACTTGTGGATAATCTGCCCGTTGCTACGCGCATAGTTAACTTAAATAATCCTGGAGAGGTTACTTACGAGCATGGCTATCGCTTGGGCCAGGTTGATGGTGATAACATTTACATCAATAATCATCTTAAGTTTATACTTTCCTATCACATGCACACCAAGTAAGAATTCCTATACCTAACTTGTATTACTCACAGCACTAATGCTGTTTCAATTTTTGTAGAGATAAATACCGCGTTGTTGGTTTCGAAGTAGAGACTGGCTCAGTGAATCTCAAGGAAATCAAATTTGAAGGCGATCTCTGCAATTTTCCAGATAGTGCTAGACCACAGCTGGTCAATCCATCTGGCGAAACTCAGCTATACTTTACTTACTCTGTGGAGTGGAAAGAATCAAAGGTCAGCTGGGCCTCGCGCTGGGACATCTATTTAGGCATGCGAGATGTGCAAATACATTGGTTTAGCATTATAAACTCGCTGGTTGTGGTGTTCTTTTTGTCTGGTATACTTACCATGATTATGATACGCACTTTGCGCCGCGATATTGCACGCTACAATACAGATGATAATATTGAAGATACTTTGGAGGAGACTGGCTGGAAGCTAGTGCATGGCGATGTTTTCCGTCCACCCAAGAATACACGTCTCTTTTCGGCTGTCATTGGCAGTGGCATTCAAATCTTTTTCATGGCCATGATTACTATATGTAAGATTTAATAACTGTATAGCTAGACGCTATAGTTTACTCAGTATTTAATTTACTTTACTTATAGTTTTTGCCATGTTGGGCATGCTTTCACCTTCTTCGCGTGGCGCTTTAATGTCATCTGGCATTTTCATGTATGTTTTTATGGGCGCCATTGCTGGATATTACTCGGCGCGTCTATATAAAACAATGAAAGGACGTGAGTGGAAACGTGCTGCATTTCTTACCGCCACATTTTATCCAGGCATTGTTTTTGGGTATATAACAATCGGTTTGGTACTTTTAACATAAATTCACACAAAATCTCTTTAGCACTGGTTTCTTCTTAAATTTCTTCATCTGGGACAAGTCATCGAGCGGCGCTGTGCCATTTACAACAATGATTTCCCTCCTTTTGCTTTGGTTTGGCATATCTGTGCCCTTAGTCTATCTGGGCTTCTATTTGGGTTACCGCAAGCAGCCATATCAGCATCCAGTGCGAACAAATATGATACCACGTCAGGTGCCTGCACAGCATTGGTATATGAATGCCGCCTTGAGGTATGTGTTTCATCAATATCGACATCGTAAGACTAAACATAAGTAACTTTTTGTATTATTTGCAGCACTTTAATGGCTGGCATTTTGCCCTTTGGAGCCGTGTTTATTGAGTTGTTCTTCGTTTTTACGGCTATTTGGCAGAATCAGTTTTATTATTTGTTTGGCTTTCTTTTTTTGGTATTTTGCATATTGGTCGTAAGTTGTGCGCAAATTTCAATAGTAATGACCTATTTCCAGTTGTGTGGAGAGGTAGGTTAACTTTTAATTGTATTTGCATTAGAAATTGTTTTTAAACTGCTTATGTTTTTAAGGATTATCGCTGGTGGTGGCGCAGTTTTATAGTCTCCGGCGGCTCAGCTGTTTATGTACTGTTCTACAGCATATTCTATTTCTTTACAAAGCTGGAGATAACTGAATTTATACCCACATTGCTGTATTTGGGTTACACAGGTAGGACACTAAAATTAGGAGATCTGTTAATCTTATACTACAAAAAATACACTTTGTTTTCGCAGGTTTAATGGTGCTTACATTTTGGTTGTTAACTGGTTCAATTGGTTTTTTTGCCGCCTATGTATTTATACTAAAAATCTATGGAGCTGTAAAAATTGATTAATCATTTGACCACTAATCGCTGCACACCAAACTAGCTGCAATATCATTTGATCGTACTTTATAACTATCATTATTATTATAAAGTTAAAACCAATTGAACCAAGCCTAGCATAGCCTTTGTTCGTTTTTGGAACTGTGTAAAGTTCTTCTTTAAGCTCATCCTAAAAACCAAGCTAAGTTTCTTTGCTATCTATGAAAAACTATAAATATAAATATATTTTCATTATAATGCATCTGCGTATAAATGAAAAAAGTTAATTACACTACTTATATGCAACTCTCTGAAAATCGCTCAACTTGGGCGTGTATTGCATTGCTGTAAAACCAACAACTACATTTAAAATGCCTAATTTATTTGTATGTAAAAAATAAATTTAATTTAAGCAAAAAATTCTAATAAAATATGTTTAAGTGTAAATATTGCTTTGTGGATTATTACTTTTCAATGAATTTGTCTGTTGATGCAGCTTTAGCAATTAACAATTTTTTAATGCGAAGTGGATTTATACCTACTATAAATGGGAGTTTTTGTATTACTTGTAGCAGTTTTATTTAAAGCAACATTTAAAATGGACGCTTTCGGCCAAGCTATATATGAAAATATTGTAAGAAACAAAGTTATTATTGGAATATTGTATGCCTTCATTTGCCTGCAAATTGTCTTGGCCTGGGGCACCAAATATGAAGTGAGTTAATATGATTAAATCGTAGTCGTCAATGTGTGCAGTGTTTATGCCAAATGATAAACTTGAGAAGCGTTGGCGAAATAGCTAACTATTTATATTTGTACAAAAAAACCTAAATATGGAAATCATAAAAGAAAGATGTGGAGTTACTCTTAAGGGAAAGTTTATAACCTTAAAATGGCAATCGGTTTAATATCTCTTGGTACAATTTTCAAAAGCTAAATGCTACCCATAATTAAAAATTATAAAAAACCAAACAGGCGCATCGCCGAATATCCGAAAAATGATCACCGTGCAAAAAAACGTTTCAGAAAGAGTCAAAAGTAGGAATTAAGCTCTATACAAAATATCATAGATAAACAGCTGCACGCATTTCTTATTAAGCCAAGGTATCTTACTCTTGGCGCTGCTCCGATTACATATTTAATCACTGTTATGAGTTTATTGCATTTTTTAGAAACGCCAAAAAACGGACAAAGAGATACTTATAGCCAACATGAGCGATGCGGCTTATTTTTTTGTTCATCAAATTTTTCGGCTAAGGAAGACTTGACTTGCGCCAAACGAGTGCCGCTTTCTATTGAAAAGAAAGGAAAAATATCAAATTCCAAATGTTGTACAATGCAAACAAACAAAATTTGTTATTTACTTGGTGTATAAATAAATAAATTAGCAAGAAATCGCGTACTGAGTAAATAATTACATTTGTCTTTTAAGCTGCAAAAAACATCTTTTGATTTTTTTTAAGGTTCTGAGTTGACACACTTTTCAACGAAATCTTGAAGAAGCTTCGTTTATTTCAAATCAATCAATTTTGCAAGAAAACAAAACGTTGCGTGTGGAAACTGTCCCTTGGAAGAGTTTTGACAGCATTATAAGACGATAAGGTATGCGAGTTTTATCTTTCCAAGCTTTGAGTCGACTATTCTGATTCATTATAAAAAAGATTAAGCAAATCCGCCTTTGACCATGATATTCATTAGGAAAGAAATACAAGATTTTATCCGAAAAACTTTAGAAAAGTGTGTTAAGCTTGATAAAGAAGTGTCAATATAAGATTGTTCAGCGAAGGCTAGGGGAGTCTTTCAAAGTGCACGCCTTATAAAAATCATTGCAGTCGTTGCTTTACCAGAATCTTTTGGTGATAAATAGGTAAAAATTAAGATTAGGAATTTGTCTACAATTCATGATGTAAGTTTCAAAATCGGGAGAGAATAACTATTAAAATTCGATGCTTCGATTTACCTTGGTAAAAAATTGATTTGCAGAGAGCACTCCTGTTATGCAATGTAAAGCGGGTTACAAGACTCTTATTCCTCCTTATAACTTATACGGTTTTGTAGCGTGTCTGAAGGTGCAGATACGTTTTGAGTGTTTGGCGGAGGTTTATAAAAAACTGAATCAAAAAAATTCAGAAGAAGATTGGGCAAGATAGCTACAGCAATATTTATTTAATTGTTTGATCCCTTGGAGGGGCATGGTGATCTCTATTAATAACTGTTCGAACAGAATAGGGGGACCTACAGCTTATACCCGAATCCGAACGGCGGTATCTTTAATTAATAGACTTTCTGAAATTATGCACCAGTGCTACTACGGGGAATCGAACCACCGACCTTCGGTTTTAGAGGCGAGTGCGCTACCACTTACGCCACCGACGGCCACCAATGGCTACAGTAGAGCTTTATATCCTTCAAGTTTTTATTAATCGACTGGACCTTGGCTGGCCTTGGATATAAAATTAAAGTGATCCTTGAACTTTGCCTCCAGGGACTTTTAGCGATATCCTATTCTTCAGCTTGATTATTTTTGAGTGCAGCTTTCATGTTCTGCTTAGCCTTATTCTTGTCACTTTGTGCCGTTTACTGCTGTTGCTTGCCACTGGATCAGAGACGAACGCCTTGTGCCACATACCTGTGAGAGGTCCACATTAATGAATCTCGATTAGCTTCAATAAGCAGCTTCTTATCAAGTGCGCGAAAAATTTCGGTATTAATGTGAGCCAACGAGAATGTAAACCGAGGAGAAAGAAACAAAAGAATAATATGTCTCCAGTTAAATTCGATTTCAATGTTGTTCTAATATTGTTACATCCCAATGACGCCTTTTATTTGTAATTTTTCTCAAAAAACACTTGCTTATATACAATATAGTCGAGTCAAGGAAGAAGAAGAATCTATATATAAAAGAAAGTGGTGTTGGTTACACTATTTATAACTTAAGAATGGATGAACCGATTTGCCTGAAAATTTGTGGAGAGGTAGCTAGAACTAGGAGACGGACATCGGATACTTTTTATCCCGTTCGAACTTCACTGACAACAAACATGAGAGTTGCAATGCCTAATGATACATCTGATGAAGATTTCTCTGAGCAATTGCTGACTATCGGTAATGGTCGAGTACCGGTCGACAAATCGAGCGGATTGATTTCATTTCCTCAGAATTTCTGTAACTTCTCATCGAAAGACGAACTTATTAATGAGTATTGAACTACTTTGTAGTTCTCCTTAAATTCGGTCTTAAATTTATACTGCAAAATCTGGCGGAAGCTACTTGGGTTCAAGCCCAAGGTGGGGCAGGACAACGTCTGCCGGGCTTACTAGTATACAAATAATTTTGATTATGATTTTTAATGAAAATTCATCCAAAGGTTAATCAATCCAATCATCGAATTATCTTATAAGCCTTTCCAATAAGATTATTAGCTACAACTCGACAGCTTGTGTTTAGGAATTCTGATCCAGTTCATGAAATCTGAAAATTTTGGATATTTCATCAGATTTAATTTTCACCTCTCGGGCATTTCCATTTTCTCTTAAATTGTATAACCAAAATGCTCATCAGCACGTTGACTGCGTCCGTCCGTAAGACCGTATAAACGAGCAATTAGGTCTCGGAGGTCGTAGATGCTACTTAAGCAACTGTTTTGGAATTTGGTGTATGGGTAAAAGTAAATTATTCTACTCAAGAGCCAATATATTGAGCCACATATTGCAAATTATAGACGATGCGCTACCTTTTGTTGAGTCGACTGGTTTGACGGTCGTTGAAATCACCTCGTGAAGGTTGTCTGTCTGCTTGATTAAAAGTAAACATTTCGGTCTGATTAAGAATTTATTTCTGAATAACTTTTGATGAGCACACAAAATGTTTTTTTTTTTGCGTTATTTTGCATACAAATTTCTAGGTTGTCTGCTTGCAGAGGCGAAACTGAAATTTTGAAAAATATGGAAAAAAAAAATTGCAAGAACCTCTTTACAGTTCATACATTATTTTTTAAGTTGGGATTTGGATTTAGTGACGTGAAATGCTTTTGGGTAGACTCGTCATATCTTAAGTTTTACTTCACGAAGTTTTTTAAGTGGGCCTGCGTTATAGTAAGTGTAGCAAGTTGTCCATGGTTATGAGGTCGAATTCAGCCGGAGAGCATTCTTATGACTACTGAAAAAGAAATGAAGCAAAGATGGCCGCGGATGCAATCAAATTCGCCATCCAAAATACAAAGAATAGAAAAAATGCATTTTGATTAAAAAAAGTTCACACATATTATTTTATCCAGGAGTGTCTGTATTAAAAATACAACCAATCTTTTAATCCATACCATATTAATTTAAAAATTGTCATATGTATTTAAATTGTTATTATAAGTATATATTATTATTTTAAATTTGAATTACACACACTTTGAAATAAAAGAGTAACATATAATACCTACAAATTATCGTATACTTCACAAAAGTTTAGTTAACCTTATGAGCTCCTCAAACGCTTAGCTACAGACTAAGTTTATGCACATTTGATATATGTTTTTTTTTTATATTTTGATTACTTGGAATGTTTAAGGCTACACAGGATACACACAACCAAACCATTTACAGATTTGCATCAGCATCTTGTATCCTTAAAGTTTTTGATTATTATAATACCTTGGCTCTTCTTAATGGTTGTCTTAGTTTCTAGAAGCTCGTTAAACGAACTAAGAACGAACACAAACCGATGTGAGCAACCATTTCGATTAGTTTTACAACCATAACTTAATTGCATTATGAATATAGCATTTTGAAAAACTTATTTCTAAATTGCGTTTGATTTTTTCAACTTATAAACTACACGAAATGAAATCTTGTCACAATTATTGCCAAAATATTAAATTAAACATATTATACACTATAAGCCTAATATCGTTCAAACCGTTGAAACTTCCAATCAACTTAGCTATGCCTCTTCACGTTCTTCAAATATTTGCCAAATCTTGTTTTTACGAATCGGTTTACCTCAGCGGGTTCCGATTCTTTAAACGCTAGCGATTCCGTTTGGTCTTGCGACTGACATTGCCCTCGATTATAATCTGCATGGTATAAACAAATTAGAAAACATTGAAATTTAAATATTTAACAATTATTAATTATATTAAACACTTAGTGTATATTACACATCTATAATTTTTGTAGCTTTCTTAAGAGACTTTATGTTCTTTTTTTTGGCCAATTCATAGGGACAATTGAATTGCTGTGGGTTTGTTTTTTATGAGATTAATATATGAGTATGATAAGATAGGCGCATGTAACCCACCTGCAATATTTGACTGGCCTCGTAGGCGGTGCCTGGCAGCAGTATAATGGGTGCGGTAACATTTCCTGCCTCTACGCAAAGCATGTTGGGAAACTCATCATCACCGAAATCACCCATCTCACGCGATTGATCGATCCAGGGATTCCAAATAACTAGGAGTAAAATATTTCATTGTAATTATAATTGCAAATTTAATCTCACATTCCTTAAAATTAAATTAAATTGACTTGTACAATAAAAATAGTTATAATTATAAAAATAAATTAAACATGAAAAATATTCCGAACCCGGTGATTATCCAATACTTTTTGTATTTTGAAACCTTTGACAGAGTTTCGAAGTTCCTAAATAAAAACGCAAGAGTTTTCGATCGAATCCGAGTTCAAAAATTTCCAGCACGTCAAGTTTCTGAGATAACCACTAAAATATGATATATGGCGTTTTTGAGGTTATTTCAGAGGCCTGACGAGCTGTGTATTTTTTTGCCTCGAACTCGCATTTAGCGACCCCACAAATCTATAATGAACTCAAAACATAAAAATTAAATTTTTTGTCCATCTGTACTAAGACAATAAAAGTTGTTTCAAACATTTTTTTGAAATTATGTCTTTTTTTTGACTTGGATTTAGATGCAGCGTCATAAAATAAATGTTTTGAACTCTTGAACTATTGATTTAAATTATATTTGCTTATGCTTTCAGAAAGAATCGTATTAATTTTTTAATTCAAATTAAAAAACTAACTCTTTTTTTATGAATTAATCGTTAAACATAATTTTGAATTAGATTACAACGAAATAACTCTTATTTTTCAATTTTACTAACAAAAAACTTAACATAAAAAATATTGAAAAATTTGTATATTTAAAATTAAATATAAAAGCTATCCCTGAATTTAAAATTAAAAAATTTCATTCATTCGTTCAGTACTTATCTATCAGTTCGAAGTATGTCCTTAAAGGATCAATACTGGGGGTGACACGAAATAAAAATAGAATATAAATCTTACCGAAATTTTAAAAAGTCTATTTTGAACAAACATACATTTTGTCCCACACCTGGAAGCTGAAATTTGCTCTATTTCTTCAATTTTATAAGTTAGTGCCTCTTAAAGTTAGTAAAACTAAGAAAACGCTAAAACTATTTAAAATCAAGTCTTATTTTCCGGGAAGCTTAACATTAATCCTTAAAAGACATGTGTACATTACAAAAATGTCTTAACCATCCCACCTTGGTTCAAAAGATATTTAAATTCAATCAAAAATGTTGCACAATAAAAGTTTTCTCGAGAACATGAATTTCCTTTTAAATATTTATAAATTTATCGTATTTAGAATGGCTGGACAGATTCTTATGATATTTGTATCTTAAGATTTGTCATCGCCTAAAATGCAGAAAAACTATTAAAACATCGAAAATATTTAGAACGGATGAAAGATGCTCAGGGACAGTACCCACCCTACGTCACTGATTTTTTGCCCTTTTTTTTAAAGGGAAGGTCACTTATAAATTTTGAAATTAAAATAAAAAGTAAACAGTTCAAAAAAAATCTTAAAAAAATTAAAAATTTTTGTAATTTAAATTTTATCTATGATAAAAAAAATCGCACCAATACCTTTCGTTAAGATAAGATAAGATTCCAATAAAGATAAAGATAAGATAAGATTTGGCTTGTCAAAGAAAAACCCAATTTTCAGTTATCGATAACTCGATAATTAATCAGAATTTTTAATATAATATTTCATGTAACAGGTCGAAGGAAAAAGTAGCCCGCCACAACCACTGAATACATTATAGACTGTTGCCCCACCTCAATCCAAATTATTTTTAGGATAAATCTGTTAATCAATGTCCGTACTACTTTAAATATATAAAAAATATTCTCTAAGCTCGCTAATAGCAGGAAAGCCAACATTCGGACAGGATAATGTCTATTGGGACCACTATTTAAGCAGTGATTTATACAAAATGTTTTAATTTTAACACCTTAAGTCGGCGTAACTTTAACTATAAACTACCATATAAAATAATCTGAACCAAAACAAGCTTTTATCGCCTAACGTTGCTAACCTGTATCGGGAAAATTGTATTTGTGCAGTCTCATCTTGCGTCCAGAAACCACATTGGTGATCACATGCTCCTGCGGCGTATGCTGGTAGATGCGATCAGTCCACTCATTAACCGTGACTACCTCACGACCCTCTTGATAAAGTGCACCCTCTCGCGTCTTGTCTATGAAAGTGCAGCCATGTAGACCGGTTATCTGACATCGTCTCACATCGGGCACCTTGAGATAGGTGTGCAGCAGCATATTGAACGTAAACGACATATCTTTACTGGGATTAAAGACTCCAATATGAAAATGTAGCTCCTTTTCGCGTAGCAGCAGGCGATAGGTAATGCGAAACCTAACCAAAAAAAAAAAGCATACAAATTAGTAAGCAATTAAAACTACTGCCTATAGCACCTACTGATAGTTCCATATGGAGCGCGTAAAATCATTATCCATCAGTGAGAATATTGCCTCTACATCACCATTGTGCAAACGTTCTGGCGTACGTTCCAAATGCCAGCGTGTTATGCGTGCAAATCCATGCTGAGGCCCAAATGCCCAAGGACCAAATTGTGCTGCATATGCCAAAAGATATATGCTCTAGAATTTTGGACAAAATCGAATATTTTAGATACACAACTTACGAAAAACAAAGGGTATGCCGCCACGTATTGCCTTCTTCCCATCAAATGAGGCCAGCTTGCTGCAAGTGAAAAGAAATTCGATTATTTAGGGATGCCTTTGACAGCATTTGTCTAAACCTGGCTAAAATATGCCGGGCATAAAAACTGCCGCAGACATTAAGAAATTTTGTGCACGATGAGGAACGACACAAAAAAAATGTCTGCTGCTTAATGCCAATGTACTGTGGCTGCAGTTTTTGTAGCTCCAAATGCTCCTCAGCTCCAACTGTGGTCCTTGGCAAAGATGTTGCTTGTTTGGATGGTTGGTTGGTTGGTTAGCATGGCAACCGTTTCGTGTGGCTTCTTCATCAGCAAAAGTCACTGCCTTCACCGCACAGTAGCCAACACACTAACCAACCATCCAACCAGCCAACTATCCAAGCAAATTGCCCGGGGCTAAAAACAGTAACAACAACAACAACAATAGCAAACAACAAATAAAGGATCATCGGTAAGACTTCTTGTCTCTTTTTTTTAAGTTTTTTTTTGTTTTTTTCGCTAATTTGCAGACGCATCCATCAAGTTTCTCTCTGTTCATCATTTATAAGCTTTGTAGGATGAGAAACGCAGTGCTGCAACTTGACATGACAATTGTCATTAATATTATAAGTTCTTAAGGGAATTGACAGAGAATTACAAATTTTTCTAACTTGCAGTTTTGATTGAGTTTTTCGCATATGGGAATGTTTGAATATAGAATATTCGGAATTTATTTTAAAAAAAACCTTTTTCTGGAACTTAAAATAATGTTAAAAAAACGCGAATTAAAATGTGGCCCACATTACATTACATTTAAAATATAATAATATAAAACTACTAACTCAGCTTAAAATTGTATAAAAAAAAAGTGAAATAATAATAAGTATATAAAAACTCCCTTAAATTAAAAAAACAAAAAAAAAACTGAAAGCGCTTCGTATTTTGGTCCAAAAGTACCATATTGTGAATTTCTCCGATATTTTGGTCCACATTTAATAATGCTTGTTATTAATCGAACGATTTGTATTCACACAAATTTTGAAAATAAATCGAACTGCTTACAACTATAATTAATAATATAATCTAATTCATAAGAGAAAAATGATAGGATTAAGTTGCACAGACCCTGTATTATTAAACTATCTTCGAAAGGAATTTACGACATTTAAAACTAGAATAAAAACACTTACAACGGCTCCTTTGATGCTCTTCTGATTTTTAAATCTTCTCGACTTGACTATCATAAACGGTTCTAGCCTATGACCAATTTATTCTATCTATTTCTCTTTCTAATATTCTAATTTCCATGTTTTGTCTCTTTGCTGATCTGTACAAAGTTGTACTCATTTAACCAAGACTTTAAATCTTTGCCTACGCCTTAGAAGAATATCAAGTTCATGCTCTGTAACCCTAAACTTGCAACTACATTTGGAACTCATATTTCCGAGGTATTCCCAAAAAGTTCATCAACTTCATCAATGCAAAGATTTGCACAGCAAACAACTATCGAACCCAATTTATCCAAGAACAGTTGGAAAGCAAGACTGTCTTATGTCGGGAATCGGATTTGCTGAGGAATTCGGATAAGATTGCAGAGTGAGCGGGCCATGTCGGCCTAAAAATTATCGTAGGCAAAACCAAATTCTTCTCCAGCAATAAAGGCTCAGAATCTATTCCCTATATACTGATTTTTGATATCTTGGAAGCAAATAATAATAATAGGCGCATAAATAAAGCGCGGGGCGCATTTGCTCATCCAAGCAACATTTAGGCCTCTAAATCTATCTCAGCCAGCACCAAACTTCGTATTTTCGACTCCGGCGTGAAAACGGTACTCTTATACAACTGCGAATCATAGTCCTGCGAAAAAATTTAAGCATCTGATGACCTCATACCATCTGCAATCAAGACCAACTGGAAAAGATTACTCTACTCAAAAGCACGGACGAGGATTGAGGTCGGCGAAAAAGATAAACTGTGTAAAAAATTTAGACGAATGAATGTCCGATTATTTTTTTTTTTAAATTCATGACTTGTCAAAGTCAATCAGTTTAGACCTGCAGACAAGCATGTGTTAAATTCAGTGACAAATGAATGCGTAGGTTCATGGGTGGTACTTGAAATCTATCTTGTTTTATGGCTGCGAAACTTGGAAACGCACGAGAGGAACAGACGCAGGCTTACAAGCCTTTTGCAACAAGTGCTTGCGCCAGATTCTACATATATGGTGGCCCAACAGTATTAGTAATGTAGATCTCTGGAACGTAACTAATCAAAAACCTGCGCCATTAGAAGTATGCGAGCGTAAGTGGCGATGAATTGGGCATACCTTTCGGAGATCCAACGAGAACCTCGCTCGACAGGCACTTCGTGGGAGCCCTCAGGAGAGAGGTCGTCTTGGTGCGCCAGTAAAAACATAGAGAAGATTTTTTGATCATGAGCTACAAGCCGCCAGCTACTCAGGGAATGATATCTGCCGTGAATACCGTTCGTTACAAAAGGATGGTCAAGGCCCTATGCTTCACTGCGAGTCGAGGACGACAGAAGAAGAAGACTGTAAATTCAGACATTAATTCATGACTAATTCAAGCCTGAGCCGAACTTTAGGGGTGTTACTTACTATACTTGCCGAACATCTTCATTGTGTGTTTCTTCTCTGCAATCCTAAACTCAACGTATTCACTGTGCTGTGTTCTAAGTACTGTGGACACTTTAACTTGGTCTTGGCGTTGATCTTTTCGCAGCCTTCCACGCCATATATCCCTCTCCTGATCTGCATTCCTAATATATAAGTCTACTCTAAGATGCGATTTTTATTATTTATTATTAGCCACTTGTTCTAGTAGCCTTATTTTTGCAACCTGCGTCAGTGCGATCTACGCCATGTACTCTACCTTTTTCTAAACTCTGCAATTCAAAACTATACGAATTCTCTAAGGTGAGCTCTAAATATAGTGTTCCTTTCTTGCTCTTCTCGCCTAACTTCTGCATCCTGTCTATTCTGTGATCTACGCAATTCATCATCCTGCTCTGCATTCCTAAGCCGAACACTTTTTTTACTTTCTGAATGCTGCCGACTATTTGCTACTTTATTGGTGATTGCTATCTGCTCTACATAACCTTCGTTCTGCCTATTTAGCCTATTACTTTCCCACGTCTTTTAGAATAAGTACTACCTGACTGCCTTTTCATGTGAAGCATTGTGGTATATTTAAGCGCTGAAGCCAATTGACGGAAAAACTTTACAAACTATATAAATCGAGCTATATCGACTATAATATTTACACTTTATGGTACCGTGCATTATTTCGTATAATCATAATGAATTTGAATCCGATATCAGTTTAGTGTGGGCAGTGGCGGATTTATCGTACAGGCAACATAGGCTGAAGCCTATGGCGGCAGAAATAAGGGGCAATTTATTTTAGTGAAAAAAGGGCGGCAAATATTTAAATCCGCACTGAGTGTGGGTACAATCCGCGAAATTCTACTATGGGAAACAGGAAAAGATATCGAAATAAATCAATAAACTTTATTATTATGCGTATCTTTTAGAAAATCGAATCTCCTTTAAATCATACGGACAGACAGACATGGCTACTCGACCCAATTCCTGATGCTGATCAAGAACATGTATACTTTATGGAGTCTACCAAGCTTCCTTCTGCCCGTTACATACATTTGCATGAACTTATTATACCCTTTGTACTTTTAAGTATACGATATAAAAAGAATAATACGCGAACTGTAATACGCAATATTTTGAAAGTATTTAATTAAAATCTTTTTAAACTCGACAACTGCCCAAAAAACCTAATTTAAAAAACCATTTCAAAAACCTTTTAACATTCTTTTTTTAATTCGTTTCGATCTTGAATGAGTCTTTTTATAAGATCCATCGGAAAGTCTTCCTATGCTTGGTTCTAATCCATAAATAGTTTTTTACCATTGGACGTGACTCCAAACAGATCTTTGATACCATTATGCTACTGGTATAATTTTTCTTAGTTATTTGGTCAATTCGTCTTTAAATCCCAACTGAAACCCCCAATGTCGACTTTAAGCAGTAACAGAGCTGCCAAGCTCAACAAAAACTTCATCGTCAATGTCCTTTTGCGCTGGCAGCATGGCCCAAACAAAAAACTGGCAGAGTTTTTGTGGCAGGACCAGTTGCAGCGCTTTTGGCGTCCATAGCAAGAGAGCGAGAGAAATATTGTATATAAAGCAACGTTCCAGAGCTCGAAGCATTTGCCGTTTGCCGTTAGTGGGTTTCCAAAAGCACAAAACGTGCGCGCCAATAAGACTAGGACTAACAACAACAGAAGGAGGAAGGCAAGAGCAGCAAAAAAAAGCCACAAAGAGGAGCAGGCAACGTTCGGACTAGGAGTAGTTAAAAAGTTTAGCGACTGAAAAAGTGAAAGAAGAAAGAAAATAGGTGCGGGGAGTAGGGGATTGGGGATCGGAGGAGCAACAAATGTTGAAAAACATTTGAGCATTGCCGTGGCAAAACATTTGACGCTGTCCGAAAGTCGAATACTCTGTTGCTTTGTAACAAGAATGAAATTAATTCTTTCACATTTTTAATGTGTAGATTTTAAGCGATTTTGCGCAAAGAGGTATCGAAAATATGTATAGTATGTCGCCCCAAATAAGGCATTTAGTAGGACTCGCTGTAGTATTTAATTTTAATCGGTCTTCTCAAACCCATCCGATTTTGTTTCTTCAATATGTAACTTGTATGGTCTTTTACTCTAATTATTTTTCGCGCATTTATTTTCATGGTTACCTGTTTAAATCTAAAAAATTTTGATTCTTAAGAAAGAACTAAAGCAATAAGTAACAGCAGTATTTAAAATTTGTTAAGTATTTAAGAATATTTCTTGCTAACAATTTTAATATTGATTTTCGGAATCCGGCAGTTTGGGAATTGTGACCAATCAAAACATTTCAACAACTTTCCTCGAGTCGCGGTAATTTTGGTATAGCAGTATTAAGCATTATTCCCGCCTGATCTCATCTCTAGTATAAATATATTAAATAGATTATAGTCAACCATGCTCCTTCGTTTGCCTGTTACATACATGGCCCAAATCTTTAATACTCTTGATCCTAAGCTTAGAGTGTATAAAAAGCGCGCGCCAACGTTGAAACAGCAACAAGAGGCAAAGTCCGACGCACTGGAGCAGTTAGGAAAAAGAAAAAACGTTGGAAATAATAGTTTCGCTACATATTGTGAATTCTGGTGTCACTGTGCACAGCACACGCATGGAATACAACGTACATGTGTATTTGTGTAAGTTTGTAGTTGGGATTTATCGATCTAGATGGCGCGCCAAAAAAAACTCCATTCATAAAAACCAGCACATTGTTTTGTTGACGTTGGGCGGCACAGGACGACAGCGGCGACGGCGACGTAGGCGCATCGGAGCTTCGTACAAAAAAAGCAGGCATCAATGAAGGACTGTGGCGAGGGGTGCCGACCGTTGTTGCCCCCAGTCAGCCGGTTGTTGCAAGTGCAACGCGGCAATGGTCATGTGTGCGCCGCTGTTGTTGTTGCTGCTGCTGCTTGAACACTCTTTCTTTAATACCCTGCTTAAGGATGTATTAAGTTTGTGACGTCATTTGTAACTAAAGTTTTGGGCATTGGTGTTACGTATTAAGATGTAGAGCGTTCTCTCTCTTTATCTCTCCCAAAATTTAATAAATCATAAATGCCATAAATAAAAAAAGAAAGTCCTGGGAGGATAAAACAAAAATCGGTTTATGAATGCTGAAAGATTGCCCTAACATCAAATATATATAAATATCATCTCTGGAGAAAAAAAGTAAGTTTGTCTAGAGTACAACATTTGGATTCTCTTGTTTTCAACATTTTTATACCCTGTTGAGGGTAAATATATGTAACATACAGAAGGAGACATCGGATCCCCAAAGTTATCCAATGTATGTTTTATTTATACACATTTTCAATTAGTTGCTTCCAGTAAAGGCAAAGAATATAGATATAGAAGTTCTAGAACTAGTAGTAGTAGTAGTTCTAGACCCAGTAGTTCTATATTCTTTGGTAAATGACTTTTATTGACAAAATGGTTACTTAAACGAGTGCGACTCCGATATTCCCGAAAAATAAATTATTTTTTATTGATATAGTAGTGTGACGTCTCAACAACTAGTGACAATAAAAAATTGTTTCCACATTTTAACGGTCATACGACATAGATGAAGGATCATCCATGCATTACCCGTCTTTTCATACCCTGTACCGTATGGTGCAAAGGGTATATTAAGTTTGTGCAAGCCGAAAATGAATGTAACATATAGAAGGAGCCGTCGGAGATACCCCAAAGTTACCTTAAATATGATCAGGGTGAATAGAGAAGTCGATATACCCATGTCCGACTGTCCGTCTGTCCTAGATCTCAGAGATGGTAAGAGCTAGAGTAACCAAACTTTCACATTAGATCCCATATTATTCCATAGGAGACAAGTTTATTTAATTTTTTGATATCGGGGATAAATTATATAGCTCCCATATGGGTGTTTGAGACGACCTCGACAAAAAAAAAGGTTTTAGATGGATAATTCGTTTGTTCATGAAGATATCATAACCAAATTTGGTATTTAAAATTTTTATTTTATGGTTCCCGAGTACTGTACCAAATTTCATCAAAATCGGTTGACTATATCATATAGCTCCCATAGGACCGATCGGCCTAAATACCTTTTTTAAATCAAAATTCGCTATATTTTGTTTTTGACTAAAGATATCGTAACTAGATTTGGCGTTTGGATAATTTTTAGAGCACTTAAGCAATGAGCCAAATTTGAAAAAATCGGTTGACTATATCATATAGCTCCCATAGGGCCGATCTTCCAAAAAAAAATCTATTTTTTAACAAAATTTGTTGTGTTTCGTTTGTTTGTTGAGATATTGGGACCAAATTTGATATTCGTGAGTTTTTTATAGTTCCCAAGCATTGTACTAAATTTAATCCAAATCGGTTGACTATATCATATAGCTCCAATAGGACCAATCGGTCCAAAAAAACGTTTTTTATACAAAATCCGATGTGTTGCATTTGTTTGTAAAGATATTTGAACTAAATTCAGCAAATTTTATTTAAATCGGTTGACTATATTATATAGCTCCCATAGGAACGATTGGTAAAAAAAATTCTTGTTTTTGATTTTTTGTGAAGGAACCGGATTTTATTGCATGCTATGGTACAGGGTATCCTAAAGTCGTCCGCGCCCGACTGTACGTACGCCATTTTTTTACTCAAATTTAATGCAAAATTTTCATCTAGGCCACTTCATCTAGAAAATCCCTTTCAGTCTATCACTGGAATTTAACATATTTAATGCTCTTTAAATTCTTTTGAAAACTTCCTTGTCCTGTAACTTTTTTTTTCAAAAATTTGTTAAATAATTTACAGGACTTTTAATGTCTATGGTACTTATTTGAGCCCTATATATTTTCAATAATTGGTCTGAAAGCTGGATGATTAAATAAAGACGCTCCTAAGGAAAAGTTGTAGAATTTTTAAGCATTGCTTTAAAAGTTTTTTATACCATAAAATTAATTCAAAAATGGTAAAAAAAATGTAAGTTAAGAGATTGTTATAAAATTTGATTTACAAAAATTATTTCGGGACTCTCGGAAGCATAAATAGGTTGCATCCCATCTTTCACGTTTTCAACTTTTTTCTTACTAAAAATAATATACATACTACAAGTTAACACGTTTTTATGGATACGGCATTAATTTTGTGACCATTAGAAGTTCTTTCGACTTTTCTGAGCTTGAAGAATTCACAAACTTTAAAAGATTATAAAAAGAGCCCTAATTAAATAATTATTCCCTGAGGATGTTAATATTTTAGTTTTGATAGTTTGCATCACGAATGTCCGATTAAGACGATCTGGAAAACTAAAAGCCTGCTTTATCATAAGCTGTTTGTTGTAAGCCATTTTGAAGCTTTGAGCAGGCAGGAGAATTGACCATATAGCACTGCTTGGGATGGAAATATAATCATTTTGGTGTTCTTAATTGGTGTACTTCTAATAGTAAAATATTTATCAGCTAGAAATACACAAATTTCTATCATGGACTAACGTGCCTCTTTACATTTTCAGAAGATGATACTTTCGCTTGCCATCTCTTCAAATTTGTGGCATAATTTTCGTAATTTTGAAAAGTTTTCAGTGCACATAAAAAAAATAAAGCAAAAGAGTGCAGTCTTCTAACGTATATGTATGTATTTTTAAGGGGACTCTAATCCTTGAGCGTAATCCGAATCAAGAACAAACTTAAAAATCTTGACCCAATTTTTTGCAGTGTATCAACTAGTCTAACGAAACTGCATTTTCACAAGTACGGTGTATTTGGTTCGGTTCGGTTCGCTAGTTTGACGCCACATGCAACGTTTTGCCCTGGTCTTCATGTTTTTGTTGGATGTCATACAAGAACATTTTGCCGCCAAACCGAATGGCTAAGGCGTCCTTTGTGGGGGGCGGGGGGGGCCAAGCAGCAAAGTAGCAAGCTTTAGCTTCAAGCATACATTTCATACAAAAATCTGAGTATTTGTAGACACTGCACAAACTTTGTAAATAACTTTTTTGGTTGCATGTCATACCGTGGACATGCATAAGTTTTCCCACATTTTGTAATGGAGGTTGTGCAGCACTTTGGACAAAGGTTAAATAAACGTTCCGAGCATTAAATTGGCGTAGCCAGAGGCGTATGCGTAATATTTGTATGCAATGTGTTTTAATTAGTTTTACTTACCTAACAAATAACTGCTCCTGATTATTTACTCGCCAGGAGACAACTGTAGCACCTAAAACGATAAAAATAAACATAGAAAAAAAATAGTATCATAATTGCAAAATAAGCAATATTTCAAATACGAAAGACAACAAACTTGAAGACCCAACAAAACTCTCGATGCTTGACAGACAAAATTTGAATGCGTAGGCATGAATGAATGGCTGGAGCTGGTACAACTTCGGCTCTAACTACAACACAGTAAGTACGCGCGTACATGCCATGTAACCCACATATGTACATACATATGTACTATACCATACTATACATATATACAACTCACAAACACACACACATAACCAACTTGGCCTATGTAAGTAAACTGGCTGACGGCTGTTGTGGCAAATGTTTTTTATTTTGTATTTTTTAAAGTCTATCTCTATTACGACCCGAGTTACCGGCTGCACAGCTATATCTATATAGAGGAGACTTTAGCCATAGCCTCAGGGGCCAATTGGTGGGTGCACACACAGCTCAAAGTGCGTGTGGGTGTGTGTTTTTGTGACTCTGTCTTTGTCTATGTGTGTTTAGGTCTAAGCTTACGGTTCGTTTTGGCTTAAGCCGGTCCAAAAACATTAGACCAAAAGCTTAACATTAGAAATTTGCCATCAACTTCTTCAATTTAATTGTTTTGCGCAAATATACAAGTACATACTACAACAAATAATAACTGAAGTAAACTAAGGCAACTGAAAACTTGTCAGATCGGACGTTGTTGCTGTTGTTTTTGGTTCGTCGCACAGTGGTCCATCTAGATGGATTTAATGCAAATTTTTTTTTTTTTGAAAGCTACGCGTTGCATTTTCAGAGATGGACCGAAAAATACATTGTTAAGAAATTAGAGATATTTTTCAACATGGTAAGTCAAAAATGTAAAAGTAACTCTTAACAATTTTTGTACACATCAAACTTATTATAAAATCTAAATACAATTATTTTAAAAAATTACTTAAATAAATTCTTAAAACTAAAGACGTGGAAAAATGTGTCGCGTACTAATATGGCACTGAGACCTCTCAGACTTCACACTATTTTTATCGAGGTGTGCCAAAACACTTCTAAAAAAATTGCACATTGTCAGATTAACTAATGTTTTTTTACATGTTACGGGTGTTCTCATGAACGCGTCGATGAATTTCAAATCTGATTTTTGCGTGTGTTAGAGGTTGTCAATACGAAAGTTTTAAGTCTATTGCGATGTGTCGGTATGTTTTAGTTCGTGAAATATACGCATTTTTGTGATTATCGTGAATATAGCATAGTAAAAAATTGTTCAACACCAGGTATAGGACATTAAGGGCAGACAGAAGCGTAGTCGCAAAGGGGTTGAAATGTAGTTTCTGTGGGGCATGAATTTATTAGAGATTCCAAGAGCTTTAGAGAGTCTTTGAAAGTCAACTAATCCAAAAATCTTATGATTGTCTAGATAAGCTAACTAGAGAATCTTACGATGTTTATGCACTTTAAAGAGTATTCAAAAACTTTGGGCAGGACAACGTCTGCCGAGCCCACTAGTATTGCTATATATTAATTAAAGACACCGCCGTTTGAACAGTTATTAATAAAGATTCCTATGTCCCTCCAAGGGGTCAGTCAGGGAATTATTATATTTATAATTAAGCGAAAATCAGACGAGTTTTGCACCAAAAACTTCTTCTTGACCGATCCATCATATGTGGGCCATATAGCCATATATGTTATATATACTGACAATCGATTTAGATCAAATTTGATACAGCGCTTGAAAACTCAAAAGCTTCTGAGTTTCAAATTTGGTCGCCATATCTTCACAAATGAATTATACATCTTATACTTTTTGGTTTTTTTTTCAAGATCTATAATTTAACCCCGATTTCGAAAAAAAATTAAATAAACTTATCTCCCATATGATAATGAGCGATCTTATCTGAAACCTCTTACCATCTCTGAGATCTAGGCGTTCATACAAATGGACAGACTGATATATATCGATATATATGTATATATCGACTTCTCTAGTCACCCTGATCATATTAGGTTCAAAAGTTCGGTTACAAATTGTCGCTAGATAGCTCTTAAATGTAATATCTCTGGTAATATAAATTGGAAGTAGCCATGCTATAGCTTGTTTGAAAGGTGACATTTTAGGGTTAGTTTTGTTAGAAGACATTATTTAAATCGCATTGTTCTGTGAAAAGTTATATACGTTCAAGAATGACTGAAAATTTGGATAATTTTCGTCATATTTTTCTTTCTATTATAAAGAAGAAAGAAAACGTCGCAGGATGCTGAAAATATTTGTAAAGCTTACCGAGACGATGCTGTAACGGCACCGAAGTGGTTTGCTCGCTTTTGATCTGATAATTTTGATGTTATAGATGTATCTCGCTTTAGTCGAGCAACCACTAAAAACGTTGAGCCAGACCGGTATAAAAACAGTATGGACATTGCTAGGGAACTAGGAAATCATCACCAAACAGTTTTCAACAATTTGAAGAAAGCGGGATACACAAAGAAGCTCGATGTTTAGGTGCCTCATGAATTAACAGCAAATAATTAAGAATCACTGCTAAGATTATTACGATGAAAAGTGGATCGATCACGTACGACAATAATGTGCGAAAAAGATCAGTGTCGAAGCAAGATGAAGTTTCGGAAACGGTAGCAAAGCCAGGATTGACACCAAGATAAGTAATGCTATCTTTCGGTTGTGATTATGAAGGAATTTTTTGTTATGAGCATCTACAACCTAGTCAAACGATTGGATTCTGTTCCCCACTTTGAACAATTAACGAGATTTGAGCAAGCAATTCAATTAAAACGTCCAAAATTGATTAACAAAAAACCCACACATCTTTGATAAGCTGGCAGAAACAGAGAGAGCTTGACTTGGAAGTTTTGATGCATCCACCATATAGCCCGGATTATCATTTGTTTAGTATTCTGCACAAATCTCTTAAAGGTGTAAATTAAAAATCCGTGAAAACCTTCAAAACACACTTGGATCAGTTTTTCGCTTGTAAAATCAAAAGTTCTGTACATATGGAATTATGGTTTAAGCCCAAAAATGGCAAAAGGTTATCGATCAAAACGGCACATATTTCGTTTCATAAAGTTAGTTTCAAATATAAGAAAAATTTATAATCTAATTTTTCGAATACCTAATCCTTTAAGGGGTCTCCCTTCTGTTTGTGGTATACATTTTTGACTTGCACAAACTTAATTTTATTTGCATGGATTCTTGTATTTGATGCTTGCTCATTATGCTGTTTTTGTGATCTACATTTCATCGATATTCACATTTTAAAAAATGTCCTCATTAAATAGTGAATGGAGTAATTATTTTTGATTTCTATTGCCTGTTCTTGATTCTGATTCCGACTTGTTGGTTTATAGCTCATTTTTATGTTATGGCTACTGTTATCGAAAAATATCTCCAATAGGCTTTGGGAAAAACTATACAAGGGCAAGTCATTATACAAATTTTTGCATTATTAAAAACCATATAAATTAAAAAAAGAATGGAATTCCTAGCAATTTAAAATTATGTGTAAATACTATTTTAAATTTACCAAATCACAGAATATTTCAATGAGAAATAGGGCCCTGAATGGATTTAACATTTGTACAGTACACGTTAGCCAAAATGTCGCACGTGAATATCTACATAAAATATCAGAAGTTCGGGCCGATACGTCTCTTTAAGCCAACTCTTGTTGGATCTTATTTAGAAAAAGAATTTTAACTCAGAACGATTGTCCATTTTATTAGGCATTAATGCATCTGCAGATTTGAAGTTAAGGTATTAGTATTATTATAAAATTAATCGTGGTAGACAACAGCTACGGATTCAAAACATGATACAATTGTTTTTATACCCTGTACCGTATGGTCCAAGGGTATATTAAGTTTGTGCAAGCCGAAAATGTATGTAACATATAGAAGGAGACGTCGGAGACACCCCAAAGTTACCTAAAATATGATCAGGGTGAATAGAGAAGTCGATATACCCATGTCCGTCTGTCCGTCCGTCTGTCCGTCCGTCCGTCCGTGTGAACGCCTAGATCTCAGAGATGGTAAGAGCTAGAGTTACCAAACTTTCACATTAGATCCCATATTATTCCATAGGAGGCAAGTTTATTTTATTTTTTTGATATCGGGGATAAATTATATAGCTCCCATGGGGGTGTTTGAGACGACCTCGAAAAAAAAAGCGTTTTAGATGAATAATTCGTTTGTTTATGAAGATATCGTAACGAAATTTGGCAATCGAAAGTTTTTTATAGTTCCCAATCACTGGTACCAAATTTGATCAAAATCGGTTGACTATATCATATAGCTCCCATAGGACCGATCGGCCAAAATAACTTTTTTAAAGAAAAATTCGCTATATTTCGTTTTTTATTAAAGATATCGTAACCAGATTTGGCGTTTGGAAATTTTTTAGACCACTTAAGCAATGTGCCAAATTTGAACAAAATCGGTTGACTATATCATAAGGCTCCCATAGGTCCGATTTTCCAAAAAATCGATTTTTTAACAAAATTTGTTGTGTTTCGTTTGTTTGTTAAGATATTGGGACCAAATTTGACATTCGTGAGTATTTTATAGTTCCTAAGCACTGTACTAAATTTAATCCAAATCGTTTGACTAGATCATATAGCTCCCATAGGACCAATCGGTCCAAAAACACGTTTTTATACAAAATTCGATGTGTTTTGTTTGTTTGTAAAGATATTTGAAATAAATTTGGCGTTCAGATCTTTTTTAAGGTATTTAGGCACTGTGTCAAATTTTATTGAAATCGGTTGACTATATTATATAGCTCCCATTAGGAACGATCGGTCAAAAAAAAATTTTTGCTTAAAAATTCATCTGTTTTTGTTTTTTTGTGAAGAGATCGGACTTTATTACAAGCTAGTGGTACAGGGTATCCTAAAGTCGTCCGCGCCCGACTTTACGTCCGCCATTTTTTAAATATATGGTTTGCAAAGTTTTTTTATCTTGGAGGTGACAGATTTGCCAATAGTATTTCATCTAAAAAATCCTCTCTTTCGAACGGTCTATTCAATCTATCACTTCTTTTGTCTTAAGTTATCTTGATTTGCCACTTCGAGCATCCTTGACCAATCCTATATTATGAGTCACCCTTTTGATCAACGGTGATCTCTTAGCACTTTTTGTGATATGTTTAATTTTTATCTTGCTAACTTGTTTTAACCTCTTTATTGTAAATCCAAGTGTCTGGTCAGTTTTTTATGTGAGAAGGTGCATTATAAAGTTCACCCATCGGGCAGAGACCCGGATTAGTTATACCCTCTATTATTCTTTTCTAAATTATTATTTTAATTATTTATTGCTCAAGAAGTGGCCATCAAACTTAGTTTTATTAATGTTAGTATCTTCTAAATAAAAAATATCACATCCTTATTATAACCGATGAATCAAGGTTCAGGATCAACGAGTTTGTAAGTACCATTACAAAATTAAGAGATCTTGAATTTGAGCAGAAATTACTCTTGAAAGTCCCCGCATGAGTTTTCCATCAACGATGAATACATTTTGCATACAATGTATTGCACATTCGAATAGTTGAAACCATCGGGGACTTTTTCACCCTCTCGGAGCGGCCCGGATTCGAGAGTCATATTATCATTCAAAATTATTATTCTACCAGAGCTCCGTAACATACTCGAATGGTATTATTATGATTGCCATGATAAAATATATAAATCCAATTAAGATGCTTTATATGTAACTGATTGATTAGGGGAGACACGCTATATGGCCCATATAGTCTAAATCTATATATACCATATAAACTTTTTATACCCTGTACCGTATGGTACCAAGGGTATATTAAGTTTGTGCAAGCCGAAAATGTATGTAACATATAGAAGGAGACGTCGGAGACACCCCAAAGTTACCTAAAATATGATCAGGGTGAATAGAGAAGTCGATATACCCATGTCCGTCTGTCCGTCCGTCCGTCCGTGTGAACGCCTAGATCTCAGAGATGGTAAGAGCTAGAGTTACCAAACTTTCACATTAGATCCCATATTATTCCATAGGAGGCAAGTTTATTTTATTTTTTTTTGATATCGGGGATAAATTATATAGCTCCCATGGTGGTGTTTGAGACGACCTCGACAAAAAAAAAGCGTTTTAGATGAATAATTCGTTTGTTTATGAAGATATCGTATTTGGTATTTGAGAGTTTTTTATAGTTCCCAATCACTGTACTAAATTTGATCGAAATCGGTTGAATATATCATATAGCTCCCATAGGACCGATCGGCCAAAATAACTTTTTTAATGAAAAATTCGCTATATTTCGTTTTTTAATAAAGATATCGTAACCAGATTTGGTATTTGGAAATTTTTTAGACCACTTAAGCAATGTGCCAAATTTTAACAAAATCGGTTGACTATATCATATAGCTCCCATAGGTCCGATCTTCCAAAAAATCGATTTTTTAACAAAATTTGTTGTGTTTCGTTTGTTTGTTAAGATATTGGGACCAAATTTGACATTCGTGAGTATTTTATAGTTCCTAAGCACTGTACTAAATTTAATCCAAATCGTTTGACTAGATCATATAGCTCCCATAAACACGTTTTTTATACAAAATTCGATGTGTTTTGTTTGTTTGTAAAGATATTTGAAATAAATTTGGCATTCAGATCTTTTTAAGGTATTTAAGCACTGTGTCAAATTTTATTGAAATCGGTTGACTATATCATATAGCTCCCATAGGAACGATCGGTCAAAAAAAAAATTTTTGCTTAAAAATTCTTCTGTTTTTCTTTTCAATAATTATACGTATTTTCATGAATTAAGAAAAATTGATAGGAGCCCGGAACCGAGATTTCTCCCTGCGCCCGGATATTCTCTTTACGGCCCTGCTTGTAATCATAATGGAGAAATAATACAATAAGCCTATTTGAATAATTATCTTATTTGTATTATATATATGTTATATAGTATGTCTTATATAAATATACATTTTGTTCCAGTTGCAAAAGCGAAATTCATTCCTAAGTAAGTTTCGCGTTTTAAACCCACAAGTATTTGACAAATAAATATTAGACTACTTTCCTAAAAACTAGAGAAAAATTTCAATACTTAAGAATAATGAAATATCTTGCATGATAATAAAAATGTTGTATTGCAAATACTTTATAAATTTAAAGATCCAAGTATTTTGAAAGATAAAAATTAAATTCAGCTAGATCAAGTATATCGACCACTATGCCCCGCGTTGTCTATGCCAAATGTGCCTGTTACTCATACGAGACGTGGGCAGCACTATGTATCTAACACACACATACATATAGCTTGAGACTAAGACAGTCTGTGTAATTGTTGAAAGTACTTTATATACAAAAAAAAAAAAACATACATACATATAACGCCTAATCGAATATATATATAGTTTGAGTAGAGATATGCTGTTTGCTTAAGCTTGTCAGCGTTAACTAGCTTGCCATCGACTTAGAGGAATTAATTCGGAATCAGATCATATGGTATTAGCTTCATAGCTCAAGTTTTAAATGATTCAGTGGCATTGTTTTGTTTGTAAAGCTTATCACAAGATTTAAACGCAAAGCTGATAAGGATTAGATAACAGAGAGTGTCAATTGTGATACACACATTTATACAATATTTTAAAACAAACTTATAGTTGCCCACAATGGTAATCAATGGAAAAATTTATTTTAGAATAAGATAGGTTATGTTGATGTAGTACGAGTGAGATAACCTTTAAAGGTCGTATAGAAATTGTAAACAATGGAAATACAGCAGTAACTCGCTTTACTAAACATCTTAATTGAGTAAAAAAAAATAGACAGACTTCAGGATAAAATATTTAAGGATTTAAGGATGCTTAATCTTAAAAACAGAATTTTTCGTCTTGCTCACACTAAAAATTTTTTTTAACTACTAAAAATTCATACAAAAATTTGTATTTCAATTATCTTGGGGTAATAATTTTGCACCGCATTTAAGTCTTATTAAAAAAAAAACAAATTTTTCTTTGCATCATAGAAAAATTTAATTTTTTATTTAGAACGACCTTTTAATGTCGCAATAATCAATATCACAACATATAAATAGCGAAAGATCAGGATATTCCATGGAGGAAATGATAAATATGTATTAATGTCAGAGTTGTCAATCAAAGGAAAGAGTCCTTAAATGCACCCATTTTTTTAAAAAAAACATTAGGTATATCACCTTTTTTTTTCTCAATTGTAATAAATCTCCAAAATCGATTGAGTAGTTCCGCATCTTCAGATTCACATTTATTAAGCTTTTAGATTCGTATAGGTATTTTGGTTTATTCCTTAACTCTGTTAAAATGATTATACCCTCTAGCAGAACTTAATGTAATGTTCATGTCAATGCAATTTATTTATATATTCCTTAAAATTAAGCGACAATTTTTCATATAAACATATATTATATGTATTATAGTAAATGTATACAGTTACGTGTGCTTATGTGTCTGTATATCGCCTGCCCTCTGGCGACGACCGTGACGCAAACAACATTTAGAAATGATTAAAACCTGACGTTTAAACCAAGCAATCGCATAGCAAACAAGTTTAATGGCATAGAACATACAAAAAAGCGTTAAAATATTATAAAAGTCTATAAAATGCTTAGCTAATTTATTTATTCGCACAAATATAAAAAAAAGTTTGCTAATCATGAGCCAAAAATAACAACGCAACTTAAGTTTTTGGGGGGAAACGCATAAAAATACTGCAAATAAGTTGTAGCTGTTTTTGTTTTGTTTAATTATGATTAATTAGTATTATATTTTGAAGGCCCTGTGCACACATATTCAGATTTCGCAGACATATCGACGCAAAAAGTACCGAAGACCGCTTTTTGTTTTTATCATAGCAGGCAGACATGTTAGTCAAGAAAGTGTTTCTCTATGGAGAAATAAAAAAGAATTAAAAACAAAATTTTGTATGGCACATACTTAATAGTTAAAGCACTGTCACGTCATTGTTTGGCTAACAACATTTTATCAGCCAACGAGTTGTGGACCAAAGGACAGTTCTGCATTAAAAAGTTATCTAAAGATCCTCAGCTATTTAATTCTAACCAAAACACATTTAGAATCCAGTCTTTGCTCGCCGGATGATTACACCATAGTGTATGCACTGAATACTATATAGCATATAATGCTTCTAAAACTTACCATGCAAATTTATTGTGCATGTCGTATTATTGCCACGATCCAGAACGACAACACTAGTGGCCGCCATTGCGGCTGCCGTTGTAGCCATTTTGTTTTTAACGGTTGCTTTTTACAATGCAGCAGGAAGTGTCACCCTGTGTCGCCCGCTTTCTTTTATTATCGCTGTGTTGTTCTTGTTGTTTTTAACGTTTAAAGTTAATTTTGTTTGATTCTTTTACAAATTTGAATTTCGTTACGTTTTGTGAGCTGTTGCGTTTGATTTATTTAAAAAATTTGAAATTTTTTCAAAGCACACATATTACGTTTAAACTTTGGATTTCGCCCAAACACTTTATTTGTAATTTATTGTTGTATAGGGCGCTAGTAGACTTCACAATTGAACTTTAATTTGCGCATTTACATAATTTGTGTGTATATAGTATTTGCAAAAAAATACATTCTGCATATAAAGCAGCATATACAGTTTTCCGCACAAACGAAAGCACGCACACGCATACACACACACACATTTGAACCGCAGCTTGAGTTTTTGTCAATGAAAAAATACGTATGGAAAAAACTCGTGCAAAAAACGTCAACGCTTAAACTAGCGCACTCCAAGCCAAGTTACGTCTGGCTCCAACGAACAACCAAATGGAATTGGCGCTTTAGCCGAACAACATCGGACCGGCCCCCCCAGTGCATGGCAACAGCTGACCAGCTAAATATCTGTTCGCAGTCTGGCAACACTGCGATAAATCTGGCAACGCCCTACTACCTTAATATTTGCATTTTACGACACGGGAAAAAACTAGTGACTAAATAAGTAACAAATAGTGGTGAAAAATATTGCGCAGCTTACTAAATTTACGAAAAGCAAGAATTTTCACCCAAAATGCCAAGCTTTTACAAGTTAGACATCAATCGAACGGAATGGGAAATACCAAAAACTTATCAGCAACTGCAGCCTGTAGGCTCTGGCGCGTACGGCCAAGTCTGCAAGGCCTTGGTTCGTGGAACAAATACAAAGGTGGCCATTAAGAAACTGGCACGTCCATTTCAGTCAGCCGTGCATGCTAAGCGCACCTATCGTGAATTGCGCCTGCTAAAGCATATGGATCATGAGAATGTTATTGGTTTGCTGGATGTTTTTCATCCAGGTCAACCTGCTGATTCGCTGGAGCAATTTCAGCAGGTCTATTTGGTAACCCATTTGATGGATGCAGACTTGAACAACATTATACGCACGCAGAAGCTATCTGATGATCATGTGCAATTTCTGGTTTATCAAATACTGCGTGGCCTGAAATATATACACAGTGCTGGAGTTATACACAGAGATTTGAAACCATCAAATATTGCTGTTAATGAGGACTGTGAGCTGCGCATATTGGATTTTGGTTTGGCAAGACCTGCTGAAAGCGAGATGACTGGATATGTGGCCACTCGCTGGTATCGTGCTCCAGAAATTATGCTCAATTGGATGCACTATAATCAGACTGTGGACATTTGGTCTGTGGGCTGCATTATGGCGGAGCTGTTGACGGGTCGTACGCTCTTTCCAGGTACCGACCATATACATCAACTTAATCTAATTATGGAAGTATTAGGCACACCTGCAGATGAGTTCATGAGCAAGATTTCGTCAGAGAGCGCCCGTAACTACATACGCTCACTGCCTTTAATGCCACGCCGCAATTTTCGTGATGTATTCCGTGGCGCCAATCCACTGGCTATAGATTTGCTTGAAAAGATGCTTGAGCTGGATGCCGAAAAGCGCATAACTGCAGAACAGGCGTTGGCCCATCCCTATATGGAAAAGTATCATGATCCCAGCGATGAGCAAACGTCGACGCTCTACGACCAGAGCTTTGAAGAGAATGAATTGCCCGTGGAAAAGTGGAAGGAGCTAGTCTTTACCGAGGTGCTGAATTTTACCCCACCCCAGGCGTTTGCCGAATTATTGCAACAAGCCCAATAGCTTTCGGCACAACTCTTGTCAATGCTAAATAGGCCGTTGGACCTATGGTGCTGCTGCTGCACGTACAATGAGAGCAACAACGAAGACGAAGATCGTGTAGGGGCATTTGTGTTTAGTGATGACTGAGAGAGGGTACTTATATATACTATTAAAATACGTACATAGATTTGACGTTCGTGTTAAAAGTTAATGAACAATGCTACAATATTAATTTCTAAAAACTGAGTCTTAACGTAACTGTTTCTAAAACAAATCCTGAGCCTTACTATCCAGTTAAACTTTTTTGGTGTTGGTGTAACAACATTTCATTGTCAATGTATATTGTGTCTTTATATATGTAGTTCCATATAGCAAACAGTAGGTGTTTACATATGTATGTACATACATAGATAATAAGTTGAAGCTGTAAGCCGGCCAGTAACTATTAAATATGTAACAAGAGTTTTTTTCCTTTACATTAAATAAATATGCTATGTATTTACAAAAGTAAATCTTCTAAATAACGTTCAAATTCCTGTTCACGAGTTGGCTGCTCTTGAGTAAGTTCGTTTTGCTTCCTCCAGACTTGCTCGTCTGCGGAGGCAACGCCATTATTTGCATCTTGCTCTTCCTCAGTATCTGCATTTGGTTCTTTTGATGTACCTTCATCCGGCACTTCTTCAGTCTTCTCCTCATCACCTAACTTTAGCTTACGTTTTTTGATGCTTCGTTCTTCCTTAAGTTCACGTTTTTCCCTATGCCTCTGACGCTTGTGTTCCTTTTTTTTTGTTCGATAGTTTAATTGCTCGGTATGTATGGGACACAAACGAAGTTTAACCAAAGCATTTAGTGCTTCGCCATGTTCAATATATTTGAAGTTTACTTCCCAGGTGCGTAACGTCTCGCGTTCACCACAGTGTCTGCTTCCACATTGAAACTGACCAATTCCAGTTACAACTTCCTGTTCTGTACGCCAACGCAATGCAATTTTGTTCTCTTTGTAGCGAGTGAGATCTGCTATGCAGTATTCTTTAAACAGTTTGCGATAGTAGCGCTGTGCAAGCCGTTGCTCCCAACTCAAGTTAGTTGTGCCGGTTTCATCTTCGTCCCATAGAAAACGATGGTTTTCTCGAATTACATCAATATCGCGCTTGTGCTTACGAGATTCGCCTTCCTCGGCAGCTTGAAGCACATATTTGTTAAGTATAAAGTTGTGACGCTCCTTAGCTGTCAGTTTATCCAAATTGATGGGAAACACTTGCGATGCCATAGTCTTAAGAGTAATACTTTATCTTCGTTTTGTTACTAGATTAGATTTTGCAATCAACAAGGTGGGCCGACAAGAAACAACAAATAATTACAGCTAAAATTCTGGCAGCACGCACTGCAACATTTATTTATGATACGGTAGCCTCAACTTCTATGTAACGAGACGAGTTGTCATACTCGTTGGGGATAACGATAACAATATTATCGATTAAGTTTTAAATTCTCTCTTCTTTCGAATCCTTTATACTTATTAATCATATGAAATCAAATGAAGATTGCTTTGTGTCTGTACGTATCGATATTGCTTCAAAATTTTTTTTTTTATTTATAATGCTTTTAGTGCTACCAAATATCAATCAGGAACGCAATAGTTTCATGTATCAGTTTTTTAAAAATATACATGTTATTGAGCTCGCTTAGGTAGTATAGTTCATGAATTGAAATAAATAATTTAACTCTAATTCCTTGGTTTTTATTTGCAACCCGAGCTTATTAGGACTGACTTTAAAAAATTAATATGTAAAAAGTGTATAAGAGAAACTTGAAACTTTAAAATATCGGGATCATAAAAAAATCCAGTAGGTTTTAAAATGTATTTATTTATTAATTTTAAAACATCCAGCAGTTTTTGCGTGACCCATCGGATGCCCGTTATGATCAGATTTCTAATCGCAAATTATTACTGTACTGGTTTACATTCTACTTATAAACTAAAAGTTTTTATCAGCAACAAATCAGTTGCTGCGAATAATTCAAGTCGTTCAGTTGGCGGCAAATACGCGGAAACAAATCAATATAATTAAAATTATTAAGAATATGTTACAGCAATTAACACAGGCACATGGATCAGCTTTATCATCCTCTTTTGGTACTTTGTTATTTTTCTGTATAACTCAACGGACGCCGGCGAACTTGAAATACGTTGTCATTGGGTTGTGGTTCGTATCAAAGTTAGAAAGAAAAGATACGAATCGTTTATATGCACATATAGTTGATATGTAATCGGTAGAAACTTAAAAGAGCGATAAGTAGTTAATATCGTTGCTGTGTCATCTCTAAGAATACCTGCGAATATATGTGTGTTGTGTATGACGATAAACGCCCCAAATAAAACATTTCACTTTTGTCTTATAAGTGAAGAAAGTAAAAAATGTGTATGAACTAAGCAAATAAAAAAAAATAGTTTGTAACAATGGTATGCTGTAGTCCGTTGTTTTTTGTGTTTTGGCGCAAGAACTTACTGTACTTGCGCTACAATATAATATCGCTGCTATTAATTTTTTTGGGATGTGGGGTTTTATTGTGCGGGTACCTACATTGGACTATTAAAAACAGCAGTCAACAAATGGAATACTATGAAACAAAGGACTATGTAAGTAACATTATCTGTAGTTATAATTATCAACATTACAGCGGAAAAATTGACTCATAATAAAAAAAAATATAAGCATAAGTGAACACAATCAACATCATTATTAACTCATGACCGCAACATTTTATACTGAAAATGAATTTATTGATAGCGAGCACTGAAGGAAGACTATTTTCCCGCTACTGATTTCGATTGGCTGTATTATGCACCAAATACAAATAATGCGAATGAGCTCATGGAGCTAGTGCGTCAGGAGCTTCAAATAAATGAAGTTAATGAGCGTAAGTGTAAATCTATTAAAAATCATCATACACATTAATTTAATGAATTAATTTTATCCTTGAAGGTTTTCACGTACATAACAACTCCGAGTCTATGCAATGGGCTATGGAAAAAGAGTGCTTGGGCACCTGCTTCGCTGTTCATATTCAACAGTTGCCCGACGTTGGCTCCACAGGTCATTTTAAATACAGTATAAGCTCTAATCAAATGCGAATCTCGCCTAAAAAGCGCTTTGTCAATGATGAGGAAATCAATATCCAAAAAGGTGCTTATAGTTTGAATTTGAGTTAATTCTGTTTTACAATACCCATTAAACTTTATTTTCTAGATGTCGACGAATATATTCGCATTGGCTTTTTAACTTTACAATATGTGATGGATCGACAGTATATGATATATCAAAAATTAGATACAAATTATGATGTGCAACTCGGCTCTATACCTAACTATGAAGTCAGTACCACGGGCAGTCATAGATTGGTGTACTTTGGTACACTTTATAGCATTCTGTTCAGTGTGCTTTTGTTAAGTACATTTGTAGTGCCATATGTAGAAGAGAAACAGGATGGCTTGAAGGTAATGGGATTATAAAATGTCTGTCATGTAAACAAGTTATTTAATTGGTTTGTTTTCTTTTTACTCCCAGGAATTCCTTAACTTGGTCACACCAATGAGTTTTCTAAATGGCATGACATTCTTTCTAATACGTTTTATATGCTATGCAATGTTTCTGATAGTTATATTACTGGCGGCTTGGCATTACAAGGCATTGGGGCTTATAAGCTTTGGCTACATGTTTACTTTGTATTTGTTGTACATTCTTGCTACGATGGCTTACGCCTATCTCATCTCCGTTTGTTTTCATTCCGGTAAAGTAAAAATGTTTTCCAAATGTTAACCCATATCTATATTTTAGCTTCCTTATTTCAGTGTTTTATGCGAAAATTGGAGGGCTTGTCCTGCTTATTATACCTTATGTATTTGATTTTATGCGCAGCTGGATGACACACGTGGCTTATTACTTACTAAGCACCAACACTTTTTTGGAAGGCTTAGACGTATTTCAAACTTTCTCCAATAAGCGTAAGGATTGTATAGTGAAGAGTTAGGACTATGCTAACTATACAAATATTTTCAGATCGTCAATTTGGTAGCGCAGATCTGTTTCGCGAAATCAAGGACAATTCAAGTCGTATTTTCTGTGTTTATATATTGTTAATTTTGCAATGTCTTCTCTACGCCATGCTATATTTTTATTTGGGTTGTGTATTTCCTGGTCCTGGTGGCCTGAAGCGTCCATTCTTATTTTTCTTAATGGTAATTTTTTAAATATGAAACACTGTTACGGTTCCTTCTATTTAATGTTTTTTTTATATTGCAGCGCTCCACATATCAGAAAAAACAGCGTAATGAATACACAACATCACCACGAGGCACAGATGCCATTATCATTAATGATTTATATAAAAAATTTCGCACAAGAAAGCGCGAAACACTTATTTCAGACCATTTAAATATGACTATTAAAAACAAGGAGATTACCGTGCTGTTGGGACATAATGGGGCTGGCAAGACGACTACTTTAAACATGATAATGGGTAAACTTGCAGCTGTTATTTAGAGAAGCATTCATCACAAAATGTATCAAATTCTTAGGTCTAGTGCCAAAAGACTCTGGCAAAATTGTTGTCTGTAGCGAGCGCGACGTGTCCTCCTATCGTCATTTGATTGGGTTTTGTCCACAGCACAGCGTCTTTATGAGCTATATGACCTGTAAGCAGCATTTGGTATTTTTTGCCCAGTTACGTGGGGCATCTAAAACCGAAGCTTGTCATTGGGCCGACGATAAATTGAGAAAATTAAATCTTCACAATAAAACAAATGAATATGGACGTAATTTGTCAGGTGGGATGAAACGGCGCTTATCCTTAGGCATTGCGTTGGCTGGCAATACCAAGTAGGTTCTTTAAAATAAATTCTGTGCCTAAGAAGTTAATTTCTATGCAATACTAGCTTACTGTTTTTTCATAACTAACTTTAAATTCTTACAGAATTGTAATTCTCGATGAACCTTCCTCTGGCTTGGATATTGAGTCACGTCGCGAACTGTGGGACATTTTGCTGAATCTGCGCAAAGAAAAGGCAATACTAATTACCACACATTATATGGAAGAGGCCGAGGTATTAGGTGATACAATTTGCATTTTGGCCAACGGGAAACTGCAACGTTCTGGATCTCCTCTGGAACTGAAACGCCAATCAGGTAGTGGCTATCGTTTGAAGCTATTGGCTTGTGAGGGAAGTTTTAAGCTGGATGAAACTTTGGAAATAATACGCACATATATACCTAATGCCTCCGTATTGGTGTGTGAACTGGTCAAATATTCTAATAAGTTTAATATAATTGTGGTTTCATTTTTTAGAACTATGTAAAGCCAACGGTGTATATATCCCTGCCATATGCCTACAAATCGCAGTTCCCTGATATGCTGCGGCAGCTGGAGTCTAAGACGACACAGTTGGGCATTGAAACAATATCAATAACCGATACTTCTCTTGAGGATGTTTTTCTAAAGTAATAGAGTTTTCGTTATATCCGTGGTATGGTTTTTAATTTTGTTAATGTATGTTGCAGTTGTGCTGGTGAAACAGATCAAGTGGATTCACCTGATGGTTCAAGAAACGATGCACCGCTTCTTATATCATCTACTATGTTAAAAGATCGTCATGAGGATCCCACTTGGCTGCACTTATGGACAGCGATTTTCTATAAAAAGATAACGTTTTTGTTCAACGAATGGCTCTATGCTGGCGTTATGGTAAGAACTGTTTTGCGGTTGTTTTATATTGAAAGTGAGAGGATGAGATTTGATATCCATTTTAGTACACATATGCGATATAAAAATTTAGTGAGTTATTTCCCTGCATTGCGTTAAGCGTCTAATGAAAGTTTTTACTATAGGCTAATAGTCTGGTGATCAATAGGTTTCGGATAAACTAATAGTTATAAACTACTCGGTGTAACTCCTAGTGCCTTAAGTAATAGTAGTAGTAATAGTGTAATTATTCTGGTTAATGGGCTCAAATGTTAAAAAACTTAACAAAATTTTATTCGATTAGCATAATTGAACAAATTAATTAGCTTAAAGTTATAAAGATTTTTATTAAATTAATCTTTAATAAATGTAGTTAGGGAGTTCCTTTTCCTTCTAATTTATTATCATAACAGTTTATGGGACATATCTCAAGTGTACAATCAGAATTAGGTGTACTTTTTACATTTTTTTTTCTAAAAAAATATGTGCACAGGCTTATCAATTTATTTTATATTTCGGAGTGTATAGCATTAAAAGATAAGTGGACGATTTAAATTCAATTAGATGTAGCTATCTATAAAAATAATCTGTTGGCTTTGTTATTTATTCTCAATTGCTTTGACATAAATTAAATTCAGAGCTAATCTCAATTGTTTTACAGCTCAGTATACCGATAATAGCAGTTATTGGCGCCATCATATTAATGCACTCCATGTCTGTGGTTACTAACGACGATGCCTTACTACTGAATCTCGCGGAAATGCGTAGTGGCATTGTTTACATATACAATCCTACAGATCAGCATGCAGAGATGGAACAGAAACTGCGTGATCAAATCGAATCAAGCGGCATTACGGCCCAGAAACTAACACTATCTGATAATACCTCTATTGAAGATGGTAAATACAGAGCTGAAAATCAATATAATATTATTTGCATTTATGTGATGATCTTTTTTTGCAGGACTTATTGAACTGCAACGCGATAACTTGGCTGATTTTCTGGATGAAGTCATTGGTGTGGTGGATATGCGCGCGGAAGGCACATTTAGGTTACTCTTTGCGAGCAATCGTTATCACAGTTCTGTGGTACTAGTTAATTTGTTGGACGCGACAATGCTTAAACTTCAGAATGCGAATTTGGATATTGATACTGTGTATGTTCCTATTAGACGTTTTGTCGCCGATATAAGTCCGACGCGTCTTGAATATTATGCTGTTATTGTATCGGTGGGCATGTTCTTTAGCATGTTTTTCTACGTATCGCTGCCATTCCGGGAGTATAGTAGTGGCTTTAAGCACCTGCAGTCCATGTCAAATACTACCTTTTGGATGGCCACGTTTACCTTCGATGTGTTTCTGCACTTTTGCCTATGTGTGGTGCTTTGGTCCATACAGCAACTGATTATGCCTACAGAACTGTACAAAAATGATGAAATACTTACAATAGTACTTAGCATTTTTTTTTATGGCTGTAGCTATCTGCCAATATTATATTGTTTGGCTAATAATTTTAAATCCATATCAACCATATCAACATATCTGCTGCTCATGCTAATCATTTCAGGTAAGTCTAGAATTTAATTACATAATTAGTATGAAATTAACATTTAATGGGTAAAGGGCTTAGTTTTTATTGTGTAAAAAAAAAAAAAATTGGTAAAAATCAGTGTCTCGTTTTTGCGCAATGCTTTGGGCCTACTACTAGTGAATAATTAACACGGTGAACTTCAAACTTACAATTAGAATTTGCATTAAATATAAAGATCTTCATGAATTTTTTTCTTACAGCAATCGCACCACTGATCACGTCCAACAATGTACAGGCTATGAAGTTACACGAAACAAAGATTGCATTTCTTTGTTTCTTGCCTGATTTCAATTTGAATCATCAGTTGCGTGTTATCAATGAAAACTTTCTGGCCAGACGACAGAGCAGCAATAAATTGCTTTTATCAACAGTTCCGTTTTTTGTTTATGCCACACTTGTTTGTGTCTTGGTCATGATATTCTTTATCTTTATTTCGGAGAGCAAATATCGCCGCCAAATGCTTCATAATTTCTTTAAAGGCTCATCATGCCGATTTACACCAACAAAAAGCTCTCCGAGTACAAGCGTTCAACTCGAACCCGCAGCAGACGATTGCGCTAAAGAAAAGCAGCATGTGGACAACTTGCTTAAGACTGGTGACACACAGGCCTACCCGCTGATTGTGAGCAATTTGCGTAAGCAATTTAACGGCAACACCGTAGTAAAAAATTTGAACTTTGCCGCCGCTCGGGGGGAGTGCTTTGGACTGCTGGGTGTGAATGGCGCTGGAAAGACAACCACATTTCAAATGATTGCTGCCAATCTAACGCTAAGCGGAGGCAGCATAAGAATAAATGGCATTGATATACGTGAAAACGAGGTGGGCTATCGCTATCGCTTTGGGTACTGTCCCCAATATGATGCACTTAATAAATTCATGACAGCGGAGCAGTGCCTTTTATATATGGCACGCTTGCGGGGTCTTAGTTACTCAAAAATTGAGGGCCAGGATTTGCAATACAATGTAGATTACTGGCTGGATAAAATGAATCTGCTCAAATATCGCAACATACAAGTGCGGCACTTTTCCGGCGGTACAAAGCGTAAACTTCTGGCGGCTATGGCTATGATAGGCGGTCCGTCGATAGTGCTGCTCGATGAGCCAACTACTGGTGTGGATCCAATATCAAGGCGTTTTCTTTGGAAGTGTATTAAAGATTTTCAAAACGAGTGCAGAACTGTGGTGCTCACATCACATAGGTAAGTCGTTAGTAGTATTTTTTGAAGAAATCAATGCACTTATAAATACTCCTTTAAATATTTTAGTATGGATGAATGTGAGGAATTATGCAATCGTCTGGCTATCATGGCTGATGGCACTTTCAAATGCCTAAACAATATCTGTGCCCTGAAGCGTTTCAGTGGCTTTACAATCAAAGCAAAAATGAAAATTGATACAGAGACACCAGCAAACGTCTCCATAATAACAAGAGAGCTGACAAACAAATTTCCTGGTTTAACGTTGCGAGAGGATCATGCGGGCATGTTAACGTACTTCGTTCGAACCAACGATCAAATAATCTGGTCAAACGTTTTCAAAACCATCGAGGACTGCTTGGCGAATCGTCTAAAAAGTCTTATTGACGATTACTCTGTAAATGAATGCACGCTAGAGGACATATTCTTAAAATTTGACAAAGAGAAAAAGCAGTCCTCGCCTGTTGCGGAGCTCAGGCAAAATGGAAATGCTGATAATGTTTAAGAACGCCCAAGGAAATTGGTGATGGTGTATAAAACTAAAGACTGAGCAAAGGGATATAGCCGCCGGGGCAAGTTTTCACAACTAAAAAGTGCAAGGAATCTTAATTCATCACATTCACTTGTAAAAATTACATTTTATTCTAATAGGTTAAGATATTTATATGCAATGCGTCTTATTAGAGCGGTAACACAAATAATGCACATTTGTGCTTTAAGTTTGGGGGTTATTAAGATTGGCATAATTCATTGGCACAATCTTCGGTTGTACATTATCACCAAATCTCCAAAAGGCTGAAAAGTCGGCAGTATTTTGATTGAATACATACATATGCTATTTACTTAACGTCTGTATCATTAACGGGCGCATTTTGAACTTATTTCTTATATACACATGCTTAGCTACTAATTAAGGAACGCAAGGATGTAGATCACTAAATTTGCTACTTAGTTGTAAGTAGTACGTGCATCATTACTAACGCAAAAGACATTGTCAAATGTGGCAACAAAATTAACTAGACTTATCAAAATAATACCCAGCGAATATGTAAAATGGAATTCTAATATTTTTGTAATAAACAGTTTGTATTGTTTATCAATTTGTATATGTGTCGTAAAACCAAATAAATTGTAATGTCCCAAAACATGAAATTGTTTATTTTAACATAAAAAGCAGTTTTTGTCAAAGAAAAAGCCAGCGTCCATTCGGGCGATATTATTTGTATGCTCTCAAGCCAAAAATGTATGTAACATAAATTTGACATAAATCGGATGACTATATTATAGAGACCCTTTTTTGTTTGATAAGATATCGTAACCAAATTTGCGAATTGTTTTATGTAATTTGACAACAAAAATTTTCGTTAGAAGATATATGCACTCTAAGTGGAATACAGTACAGGCACACGGTATAGTTATTAGACTTCTAAACAATATTACATATACGCAGTAAAAAACATTTTTAGACTATTTTCCATAAATTGGGTTTCAGTGTACCTTCTTGTTGGCTATGTATGGGTAGACTTTAAGCAAAAACCATTTGTCAACAATAAATAATTTGATATCCATAAACTTCCGGAAAAGTACTAGATGCTTAAGGCGCCAGAGATAGTAGTGTTTTTGAATCACTTTTATCGCTTATTACGAACAAAGGGAAATCAGGAATGCATTAAACTCAAAGCCTATCAGTTATAACATATGTTGGTGGTTACAACGACGAGGCCACTGAAAATTGGGGGGAATATATGTATATACAATTCCCCAGATCAGCATGCTCGAATCAAGCGGAATTACGGCCCGGAAAATAACATTACGTGATAATACCATTGGAGATGGTAATCGCAGAACTGACAGACAATAATGTTAATTACATTTGTGTTATGAACTTATTTTGCACATTGCAACGCGATGACTTGGCTCATGATAAAATAATTATAGTATAGTGGATATGCACGCTGAAGGCAGCAGCAGTGACGTGACACCCACATTTAGTCTACTTTATGGGAGCAATCGTTATCGCAGCTCATATGTATGTGCTCTCAATTTGCTTGACGCAACTACGCATAAATATCAGAATGCAACGTTGGATATTGATACTGTGTAAGTTCCTAATAGACGATTTGTCACTGATATAAGTCCGAAGCGTCTGGAATATTATGCTGTTATTGTATCGATGGGCATGCCCTTTAGCATGGTTCTCTTACGTATCGTTACCATTCCGGGAGTACAGTTGTGGCTTTAAGCACCTGGAGGCCATCCCAAACTGGTGGTGTGCCTTGGTTCATACAATAATTTATTATCCCTGCAAAACTGTACAAAAATTATGAGATACTTGCAATGGTAACTAGCATTTCTTTATGGCTGCAGCTCTCTGCCAATATTATTAAGTCCGGCTAATAATTTTAAATCCAAATCAACCATATCAACCTATCTGCTGCTCATGCTAATCATTTCAGGTCAGTCTAGAATTTAATTACATAATTAGTTTCAAATTAGTATTTAATTAGTAAATGGCTTAGTTTCTTTGTGTAAAAAAAAAAATAAATTGGTGAATAATACAGTAAGTGGCTTTTTATATAGATTTGTGCAATGCTTTGGGCCTACTACTAGCTTACCGCGGCTTGTGGCCATCAAGTGAATAATTAACACGGTGAACTTCAAACTTACAATTAGAAATTGCATTAAATATTAAGGTCTTTTGTTTTCTTACAACAATCGCACCACTGATCACGTCTAACAATGTAGAGGCTATGAAGTTACACGAATCAAAGATTGCATTTCTTTGTTTCTTGCCTGATTTCAATTTGAATCATCAGTTGCGTGTTATCAATAAAAACTTTCTGGCCAGACGACAGAGCAGCAATAAATTGATTTTATCAACGTTTTTTTATTATGCCACACTTGTTTTACCGTGGTCATGATAATACGAGAAAGTATCACCGCCAAAAGTCTTGTCTCATCATGGCGATTTACTCCTACAAAAAGTAGTATCGGGGTTGACGCGATACCTTGCTCAAGACTGGCGACACACAGACCTTTGCGCAAGAAATACTTTTAAATGAATAAATAGCGCTTTTAAAATTTGAGCTTTTATAGTCTCTGAGATAATAATGTTCGTACGGAAGGAGAGTCGTTGCTATATAGCTTCGTCTGCTGACCAAGAATATAAATACTTTATGTGGTCTGCCACGACGGCATAACTTAACACGAACTTATTATACCTTTCTAGGCACAGTAAAAATGTATAATAAACCAGCAGTGGAATTCCAATTGGAGAATGCACGTACTATGGTTCGCCATGTTCTAAGGAGTTCCCAATTTGTCTTTCGTAGACTCATCAACCATGGTTTAAATATCAAAATGTCTTATCAAACTTTTAACGACTTCATAAAAAAAATGGCGTACGTTCAAGTCGTGTGCGGACGACTTTGGGATACCCTGTACCACTAGCTTGCAATAAAATCCGGTATATAGACATTTGATTGCCAAATTAGGTTCCTTCGTAAACAACCAAAAACAGACGAATTTTGAACCAAAAATGATTTTTTGACTGATTGTTCCTATGGAGCTATTTGTTATAGTCAAACGATTTTTATCAAATTTAATTTACTACTTGGGTACTCTAAAAACTTTTGAGTGCCAAATTTCGTTCCAACATCTTCTTCAATATCGAAACACAAAATTTAAAAGGAAACTGCAAAGCACAAAAACTCTTGTTTCTTAAAATCTCTTTTTTATTTACCCACAATTATTGATTTAATTATTATTTGGAATATTTACAGTATGCATTTTTTTAATTCTAAAGCTGTATAAAAAATATAAATAGTTATCTGATAAAATTAACGCATTTTTTTAAGCGTATTTTAGGTGAATTTTTAGGGAAATTTTTTTTGACTAAACCACAGCTGCTGGGGAAATAAATCTTTTTCAACTTATCGATTATTTACCCCCTGGTATCGAGGAAGTAGTCACTTTTGGTACTCGCTTCTTTTTACTTGCTGCAGTTTACTTGTTACGATTCTTTAAAAACTACTAATGGCGCGTAGTAAAATTTGGAAATATTATGAAAAAGTTGATTATAATACAGCGCAATGTTTGCTCTGTGAAAAAATTATCAAAACCAGCGGGAATACCTCCAATCTGATGAAACACATGAAAACACACCCCAAGATGTAAGTGTCTCACAGCAATTAACAAAAACACAAATTAAAGTGCCAATACGGTTTTCTATTATTCTTGTAGTGACGTTAACGACAATGATTCCATTGTGGTGCCAGGCATTTTTAAACGTAGTGCTGAAAATGCAGCGAAAAAAAGAAAAAAGATATCTACTAATCTGCCGGGCAAAGCAATTGCACTGGAGCGTGCATACAATATCAAATCCGAAACAATGAATGAGTTCACAGAAAACTTCAAAGAAACAAACGAATCTGTTGAGAGTGTGGTTCTACATGAGAACGATATGAAGGCGTGCTGGGGTACGGAGGAATCAACAGCAGAAACAGTAAGTGCGGAGGATATCATTGAATTCGAACCCAGCATAGTTGGGGGTGACACTGTAGATAATTCTCTCTATCAACTACAAGAGCTACAAATGACGGATATAGAAGAAGTGGTTGTGTAAGTAGAATCATTTTCATTTGACTTGCAATAAAATAATACTATTCACTTACAGCAACAGAAGTAACATCGCAACATCGACGCAGCTAGCTTTTATTGATAAGTTAGCTTATTTTGTATGCATTGACAAACATCCTTTGGAAGTCATTAGTGGCGAAGGGTTTAAGCGTTTAGCGCATGCTATGTCTCCCATGTATCGTGTCCCCAACACCGACGAACTAGCTGCCCGTATTGCTCATCTAGCACAACAGAAATTAAATCCATTGCGAGTACAATTCGCGGACGTATCATGCCTTGCATTAAGCTGTGCAATTTCATCGACCATAACGTTCGATGTAGACATTAGAGATCAGAGCTTCATAGAAGTGGTGGCACACTACTTGGAAGGACAAAAACGGCGATCTCGTACCCTAGCTGTGAATCCGCTTCCAGCGCTATATAATATGGGAGATGTGGTGGAAACGTTGGAAAGAATTTGTCTTCGATACAACATCGATAAGTCAAAAATTTCTTGCGTTGTGACCAAGAATGATCGCTTATTGGAAAACGCTGTAATAACACTTTTGGGTGCACAGCGTCATATGCCTTGCTTTGCGAATATACTGGAGAACGTATTTGATGCAGTACTGCAGCGTAATGATAGTTGCACGCTTTGCGATAAAGTACGGCAATGTGTGCAGTATATTTTTGACAGCGGCGATTCGGTTATTCAGCAACGTTTACAGCTCGATGAAAAGCAGCGGCCAATTACTACTTACGATATGCTGGAACGCTACGTGAAATATGAACAACAGCAAGAGAAAAATCTGGTCGGACTAGAGAAACCGCCGTCGTTGTCGCCGAATGATTTGGAACTGTGTCAGCAATTTCTTGGTCTGCTGAAGCCACTGGCAAGTGCTGTGCGTGAGTTGAGTCGTGCGGGTTTGGAAGCATATCCGTGTGCCAGCAATGCGTTGCCCATTGCGTTTACCATCATAAATGAGCTAAGGCAGGCACGTTCCACGGAGCACAAGCTTACGTATGAGCTGCGTTCTTTTTTGAGAAAACTGCTGGAAGTGAATTTTGAGGAAATGGAAAAAAATGTGAACATGGCAATGGCTACTCTACTGGATCCGCGCTTTCGTAACATTCCCTTTGATAGTTCTACTTTGGTTGCCAAGTACATGACGCATATATACGATTTACAGCGAGATCATGAGGAAAGTGGTGAAGCAGCCGAGGCCGCTGACGCCGCTGCTACCGCAGCTGAGAACAACTTTGACTTTTGGGCAGCTTATAAAACATTATCGCATCAGAAGCATAGACACAGTACTTCGATCAACGAAGGCGATGACGAAGTCTCTGCATACTTTTGTAATACCACAAGCACTCTTCAACCTGATCCAATGGTCTTATGGGAGGACTTGTCCCAGTTTCATCCTTTTTTGCATAGCTTGTCAAAAAAATATTTACATATACCTGCGACGGCAGTACCGCCATCAAGAAGTTTTACTATTGACGGTCTGAAAGAAGAGCAGCGCCGAGGCAAATTATGGGGACCACACATGAATAATATGCTTTTTATGGCCAATTTTACAGAAGAAGAGTGGAATGTATAAAATAATTGTTATGGGTAAACAAGTTGTAATTTTGATACATATTTTAGATATCGGCATCGATAAAAATATGTAAATATCGATAACATTTAGTCGGGCTTAGGCACATCTTCAACTTTGATGACGTTTTTTCACGCATTGTATTTTTGTAAATTTCGTGCAATTTGTCTTTTGCAATATGCAAACAAATAAAATAATCAAATAGCCCAAACGTTGCACTTTCATTTGTCCAGACTGGCGTAGCAGTCTAACATTAAGGTAAACTCAAGCTCGGAGCTGTTACTACAGCAGCGAACGCTGCCGTTGTCCGCAGCACCAATTACAACACGTACACCACCAATAAAAGTGAGCAACGAGCGACCTTGGTGTTGCAAACAATATGCAAAGCAACTCTACAAAAACCAAGGAAATGTTTATTGTGCGTGCTTTAGAGAAAATTCTTGCCGATAAAGACATACGGCGGTCTCATCATTCACAGCTGAAAAAATCATGCGACACAGCGCTCGAACAAATCAAAGCAGAGCTCATCAATGCGGGCCAAATTGCTGAGGGTAATGAGTTGCCCTGTGCTGCGCTGCCGCTGCCCAAGAATGATGCAGCGAGTATTATCAATGCGGAAACGTACTTTTTGCCCTTCGAGCTGGCCTGCAAAAGCCGTTCCCCGCGTATAGTGGTCACAGCACTCGATTGCCTGCAAAAGTTAATTGCTTACGGGCATTTAACGGGCACCATACAAGACTCAGCTAATCCAGGACATTTACTAATCGATCGTATTGTCATTACAATATACGGTTGCTTTAATGGACCTCAGACCGACGAAGGCGTGCAACTGCAGATTATAAAAGCCTTGTTAACAGTGGTAACTTCCCAACATGTTGAGATCCACGAGTTTACATTGCTACAAGCGGTACGCACCTGTTATGACATATATTTGTCCAGTAAAAATTTGGTGAATCAGACAACAGCGCGTGCCACACTGACCCAAATGCTAAATGTGATTTTTGCGCGCATGGAGAATCAGGTATACGAAGTGCCACCTGTGCCAGCGACGCCAGCTGATAGCGTTGCAAACACGCTTAACGGTAGTGTTACTTCAGAAGGTAGCAACGGGCAGGAGGAGGACAAGCCAAGTGACAGCGATGAAGTAATAGCCTCTGAGCTGCTAGCTGAGATTATAACAGGTGAGTACATAGACAAAAACTACAGCACTTTACACCTAACTTATCATTTATTTCCAGCTGCTTACAACGAGGCCATGAAAGATCTGGCTGATGTGGAATTACCAGTAAATGGAACAACAAATGGCAATGCCTCCGCCGAGTCATCTCACTCAGATCCGGATAGTGTGGAGCTGCACAGTGAAAATGATGCTGTTGTTACGGCCAAATTCACACACATTCTGCAAAAGGATGCATTTTTGGTATTTCGCGCTTTGTGTAAGCTTTCAATGAAGCCTCTGCCCGAGGGACATCCCGATCCCAAATCGCATGAGTTGCGCTCTAAAGTTCTTTCATTACACTTACTGCTGCTTATACTACAAAATGCTGGACCAGTTTTTCGCTCCAATGAGATGTTCATAATGGCCATTAAGCAATATCTATGCGTAGCACTTTCGAACAATGGTGTCAGTTTGGTACCCGAGGTTTTTGAGCTATCACTGTCAATTTTTGTAGCTCTATTGTCCAATTTTAAGGTGCACTTAAAGCGCCAAATTGAAGTTTTCTTCAAGGAAATTTTTTTAAACATTCTAGAAGCCAGTTCTAGCTCCTTTGAGCACAAGTGGATGGTCATACAAGCACTGACTCGAATCTGTGCCGACGCGCAATCCGTGGTGGATATATATGTGAATTATGATTGTGATTTCTCGGCGGCAAATCTTTTTGAACGGCTAGTCAACGATCTTTCGAAAATAGCTCAGGGTCGTCAGGCGCTTGAGCTTGGTGCCAATATTATGCAGGAAAAATCCATGCGTATACGTGGCTTAGAATGTTTGGTATCTATACTCAAGTGTATGGTGGAGTGGAGCAAGGATCTGTATGTAAATCCGAACATGCCCACACCCGCCTTGCAAGTCCAGACGGTTACCTCACCAACGGATTCTCACGCTTCTGCTGTCGATAATGTGGATTCTCTATCGGCGCATAATTCCAGTCTGCGCTCCACACATGGCGGATCCAGCCATAGCCTGAATTCATATGGCAGCGTCAAGAATAATGAGATGCTGGACTTACCTGAGGCATTGGAGGAACGAAAAATGCGCAAAGAAGTTATGGAAACAGGCATTGAACTTTTTAATCGGAAGCCGAAGAAAGGTGTTCAATTTCTTCAGGAAAAGTTGCTGCTGGGCCCTAGCTGTCAGGACATAGCTAAGTGGTTGCATGAGGATGAACGTCTAGACAAAACAGTAATAGGCAACTATCTGGGCGAAAACGATGACCATTCCAAAGAGGTGATGTGTGCCTATATAGATGCCTTTGATTTTCGTCAAATGGAGGTTGTTGCGGCACTACGCATTTTGCTGGAGGAGTTCCGTTTACCTGGCGAGGCGCAAAAAATTGACAGATTGATGGAAAAGTTTGCCAGCAGATACTGCGAGTGTAACCCACAAAATCAGTTATTCCAGAGTGCAGATACCGTCTATGTTTTGGCTTTCAGCATCATTATGTTAACCACTGATCTCCATTCGCCTCAAGTGAAGCATAAAATGACCAAAGAGCAATATATCAAAATGAATCGTGGCATTAGTGACAGCAAAGATGATTTACCAGAGGAGTATCTTTCCTCAATTTATGATGAGATTGCAGAGCATGAGATCAAGATGAAAAACAATACAGCGGTTGTTGTCGCCAAGCCAGCGGGCAAGCAGCCATTTATCACTGAGAAGCGTCGCAAATTGCTGTGGAATATAGAAATGGAAGTTATCTCCATAACCGCTACGAATTTAATGCAGTCAGTGTCCCATGTTAAATCACCATTTACATCGGCCAAGCACCTTGAACACGTGCGACCCATGTTTAAAATGGCTTGGACCCCATTTTTGGCCGCCTTCTCGGTGGGTCTGCAGGTATGCGATGATCCAGAAATTGCCACGCTTTGCCTGGATGGCATACGCTGTGCCATACGAATTGCTTGCATTTTTCATATGTCCTTGGAACGAGATGCCTATGTACAGGCACTGGCACGCTTTACGCTGCTGAATGCCAACTCGCCAATCAATGAAATGAAGGCGAAAAACATTGATACGATCAAAACGCTTATTATGGTTGCTCACACGGATGGCAACTACCTGGGCAGCAGTTGGTTGGACATAGTCAAGTGCATTAGCCAGTTGGAATTGGCACAACTAATTGGCACGGGTGTGCGTCCCCAGTTTTTATCAGGCGCCCAGACCACGCTTAAAGACACGCTTAACCCTAGCGTCAAGGAGCACATTGGCGAGACAAGCAGTCAAAGTGTCGTGGTAGCAGTGGATCGTATTTTTACCGGTTCCATGCGGCTAGATGGCGATGCCATTGTAGATTTTGTTAAAGCCTTGTGCCAGGTGTCTGTAGATGAGCTGCAACAGCAGCAACCGCGCATGTTTTCACTACAGAAGATTGTTGAGATATCCTACTATAATATGGAGCGCATACGTCTGCAATGGTCGCGTATTTGGCAGGTTCTTGGCGAGCACTTTAATACAGTTGGCTGCAATAGTAATGAAGAGATTGCGTTTTTTGCATTGGATTCGCTGCGACAATTGTCCATGAAGTTCATGGAAAAAGGAGAGTTCAGCAATTTTCGCTTCCAAAAGGATTTCCTGCGGCCATTCGAGCACATAATGAAGAAAAATAGTTCGCCAGCCATACGAGATATGGTTGTACGCTGCATAGCACAGATGGTAAACTCCCAGGCGCATAATATACGCTCCGGTTGGAAAAACATTTTTTCTATATTTCATTTGGCCGCCGGTGATCATGAGGAGGCTATCGTAGAGCTAGCCTTTCAGACGACAGGCAAAATCATAGGCGAACTTTATCGTCGTCAGTTTGCTGTCATGGTGGACTCATTCCAGGATGCAGTCAAGTGCCTGTCGGAGTTTGCATGCAACGCACGTTTTCCAGACACCAGCATGGAAGCCATACGGCTGGTGCGAAATTGTGCGCAGTGTGTGCATGATTCGCCTCATCTGTTTGCCGAGCATGCGGGCATGGAGAATGATGCTTCTGTAGCGGAGGAAGATCGCGTTTGGGTACGCGGCTGGTTTCCCATGCTCTTTTCTTTATCGTGCGTCATTTCCGCCTGCAAACTGGATGTACGAACACGTGGCCTAACCGTGCTCTTTGAGATCGTGAAAACTCATGGCGACAGCTTTAAGCCCAATTGGTGGAAGGATTTGTTTAATGTTATCTTCCGCATATTCGACAATATGAAGCTGCCGGAACATGTTACAGAGAAGTCTGAATGGATGACAACTACCTGTAATCATGCGCTATATGCAATTATTGATGTTTTTACTCAGTACTTTGATGTGCTGGGCCATTTGTTGCTGGAAGAGCTTTTCGCCCAGTTGCATTGGTGCGTGCAACAAAGTAATGAACAGTTAGCACGCTCAGGCACGAATTGCTTAGAGAACTTAGTTATTTCGAATGGCTTTAAGTTTAATGAAGTTACCTGGGATAAAACATGTCAATGCATACTGGATATTTTTAATGCCACGTTGCCCAAAGAGTTGTTGACCTGGAAGCCTAGCAAGAGTTCCGTGGAGCTGCCCAATGACCAGCCACGTCGTGTCTCATCCTCACAACATTCCAATGCGCATGAGCAAACCCAATTGACCATGGCGCAAGCACCGCCGCACCACGCTCACTTTGAGGCTTTACATATTAAGAGTGTGGTACAGCAGGAGCTCATCCAAACAATGGATAATATTGTCTTCTTTCCGGCCACATCACGAAAAGAAGATGCTGAAACATTGGCGCAAGCTGCAGCCGATCTAAGCGGAACACGAGGTGCGTCACAGTCCCAGTTGCAGGACTGCCAGCGCGAGGAGCAAGGCATGTATGGGTATCTGCGCACACGGCAACTTTTTACACTGGCTGACTGCCTGATGCAGTCGCATCGCTTTGCCAAGCGTTTTAATGCAGATCAGGAGCAACGCAACATTTTATGGCGTGCAGGCTATAACGGCTCCATTAAGCCGAACCTGTTAAAGCAGGAAACTGCCTCGCTTGCCTGTGTATTACGCATTTTCTTTAAAATGTATGGAGATGAGAACAGGCGCAGCGATTGGCCGGGCATTGAGAAGGAGCTGGTTCAGGTGTGTAAGGAGGCGTTGGCCTATTTTTTGAGTTTACAGAGTGAGGCACATCGGGATGCTTGGACGTCGCTACTGCTGCTGATACTGACGCGTCTGTTAAAGATGTCCGATGCAAGGGTGAGAAAATATAATCCATTTTCAGATCGATTTGCATTAAATAAGAATTTAATTTCCTACAGTTTGCCACCCATGTATCAAACTACTATAGTCTACTCTGTGAAATGATGTGCTTTGATCTGAAGCCGGAACTGAGAAGTGTCCTTAGGCGTGTGTTTATGCGCATCGGTCCAGTATTCAATATTATGAATGTGAATGTTAAATAGTCTAAACTGGCGCATTGTACTCAATCAGCGGTGGTAAAAGTGCCCAGTTTCCCACCCTACTGAAGCCACAGCGTTCCACAGTTGCACCAAGTTATATACCATAAATCCAATCTTACAAAATTTAGTCAAATTTCTTTTAAAATTTCGCAATTTAAAATTGTTTTGGTTTAGGTCTCGGCTTTAAAATATCAGACCCTTGGTTTGTGTCTCGGCTTTATCAAAATAGTTTTATTTAAAATTTGTTTGTCGTTGACGTTTGTAAGCAGAGTAATATTGTAATATATTTTAATACATTTATACTATATGTATAATGTTTATAGGTTAAAAAACGTTGTTGATTTTTATATAAATATATATATGTTTATATAATACTTAAAGTTAATGTCTGTAAGGAACTATGTGGCGTACTATTTGTGTAAGGCTTTATTATGTGTATGTGAGTTTACTTTTATAATTTTGGTATCCTGTTTTTCAAATTCAGACTACTCTGGGCATGTGGTGTAACCATTTTTGAAAACCTATACATAAATACTATTATATTATAATTATAATATTATTTTGTGTAGAATAAATATTTATAAACACGTATATGCTAAACTCTACTTGTATATTGCTATTGCTAGCTTTAATTTAAATCAAATTAATTATACAATATTAAAAATAAAAATATATATATATTAAAACTTATAGTGTGTGTGTGTGTGTGTTATTTAAATGATTTTTTTGCTAATCAACCCTAGAATATGGAATATATTAGGGACAAAAACTAATTGTTTTAAATTAAAAAACACACCCTAAAAAAAATGTACTACTCACACAATTTGGCAGCACAGATTTATTGCGGTTTGTTTATAAATATTTCTTTATTATTAATAAAAAGCAAAAAAGTCCTCTTTATTCGAATTACTACAATAAGTTAAATTGGCGCAAATTTTGCAGCTTTATTTATCATCAAATTAAGTATTTGTTAAAAAAAAATTGAAACGAACTTCCATTCACTTAAGAGTGTGCGTTTTGAATCTTATTTTATTAATATTTATATTTTTATCACTATTGCCAATTTAAGTATTATTTTTTTGCATACACGATACATGGAAATGGAGCCAATGCTTTATCTCAAGGGGTAGCCTTATTTAGTTTATGTGGTCTTCCTTTTAAAAGACGAGAATGTCAATAGGTTTACTTAAATACTGTGTATATTCGACTATTGTATATTAAATGGTCAGCATGGACTCAGGTGTGATTCTGCCCATTGAAGTCTGTTGAATTGGGTCAGCCATGCTGTCGTCACATATTGTGCTTGCAGGCGCCATCATGGCAGCGTGAGCGACAGTTGCGTCCTGCGCTGGCATGACTAGTGACGGGAATGGCTACGCTGAGTTGCTCCAACATTGTTTCTAAATGAAAGTTCGTTAAAGTTGAGTTCTAATTAAAGGGTAATGGACCTTAAAACGAAAAGCCAATTTGCGCCCTATATGAACGGAAATCTCGGGTCACTAAAGTTGCCCATCCGGTTAAAGAACTGAACTTTAACTATATTTTCGATTAACTTTTCCTTTTGATTGGATAAGTTCTTGCAGTCTTCTTGCAATATTCTGCAGCTCTCTGCATAAGTCGACCTAAAAATAATTCAAATTCTCAAGGCTTGTTTTTCTTGCCAGCCGATAATGTGATAATTCTGTTTTTATATGTTACAGTATACACATTCCAGAAAAATCGCTTAAAAAAGATATGAAACAAATTCTTAAGCTGTCATGGAAATGAATTAGAAAAAGAAATCTCTAAATAAATTTATAAAAGATTAGATTAATGAAAATCGAATAGCTGTTTTTAAAAAAGCAATATTTATTGAAATCGTGGAAAAAAAGTATTTTTTCCTGAAAGCGTTGTTTCAAAGCATTTTCAGTATGGCATCCAATGCTCTATTCGTATATGGAAATTATAATATACATATTGTACATATATTACATTTTTCTTAATTTTAAGATTTCTTGAATGGAATTCTATTTGGGTGTTTATATTGAATGTTAAATGTTCAAAAAATAATTTCAGACTACTTACAGTATAGATCAAAATGTCTTCGAACATGCAAGAGTTTACTAAGTCACGAAAAGTCTATAAAACAAAATATTAAGAAAAAATTGTTTTTTTAGAATCAATAAAATCATTTACAAAATGTAATATCGAGTGTTCTGCCTTTAAGGTAAAGGGCCTAGCTGGATAAGGCACTAGAAACAGCCCTGGCGGTTTCTGAAAACTAATGATGCACTTTGATACTTAAGGCAAACAAATAGTTTTTTTTTTAGAAAAATTTCAGTTTCAAACTTAATTTTAAAAAAGCGGCAAGGGGTCTATTTAAAAATTTTTTAAATTTTTTTTTTGTTATACTTGTGAGACAATCAGATTATTTTATAAACAAAAAAAAAATGTCAGGATTGATTGTGCTCCGGTGAGTTCAATCAATATACAACAAAACTATTTGCTAGAGGTTATTATACATTATTATACAAATCGATCTGGAAGGTCCAGAATATGAAATCTATTCAATACTATTGTCTAGTAGGTTAATAGCCAGCGAGTTTTCATGGTTAGAAAGTCTCTCTAAATATTTTCGCAATGTTTTGCTTATTTCATCTTTGACGTGAGGAACACTCAAGTCTTTGTGTATTTCTTGGTTGCTTACATACCAATGAGCGCTTGCGATGTTTTTAAGAGTTATCGATTGATATCTTTGCAGGATTTCGATGTTTGAGGTGCTCACCGTCCCCCAGAGCTGCATGGCATACGTCTAGATCGGCTTGAGAGCTGCTTGTTTCAGTTTATTTACATTATTAAATAAAGTATTATGCTTATTATGCTTTCTGAGAGTAAACGAATATTGAAATCATATTATATTCTTAAAGAATATTATATAGGATGATTTCAACGTAAGTTGACAAGGATATTAAGCGTCTTAGTGAATAGGGTTTTTACAAATACATAAGTGGTGGAATTGATTTTTTTTTGGTTTTGGATCCTCTCTTTCCTTCTCAAGTCAAGTCTACAACTAGCCTTCAGCCGAGCAACCAATATTGCAACATTTTTAAAAGTAATTAAATGAAATATATGTAAAATGATATTTCACCTGAAATTAGCGAATTGATTTGGTTTAAAGTAATACTAATTAGCGTATCAATTAGTCATTAATAAAATTATATATTTTTGACCTGGTGAACGATTTAGCTTTGTCTTAAAATTTTGTTGTTTTTGTAGAATAATACGTTGAGTTGTTCATTTTTTAGCACTTTAATTATAAATTTGGCAATATTTCTAACTAAAAAACTTTTGTATTAAATTCATTTTTTTTTCTTCTAGATATTCACTTTTTAGTATTATGGGCAAAGAATTACAATGAAAAGTAGAGCTCTGCTTTTTTTGCGAAGAATTTAGAGAGTGTATTGATATTCCTGTAGCTTATATAAGAATTAAAGGATTATGAAATTTGATGATGCTTTCAAATAAATACATTAATACCACATATCTTTTACAAATTCTTCTTCTTTTTCCTATGCCCTGTTACTCCTAGTGAAGCATTCTAAAACATGGTGTTTGCACCTCCAAATCCGTCGTGCATGCTTCCGAAGCAGGTGGATTAGCCGCAGGAACACGGGTACCACTTGGAGAATGAATATTCCTCGGGTTTACTCTCATGTTTATAATGAAATATGTAAGGGAGCGTGGCTCTGACAGTTAGTTATAAGCTCAAAGTCAGTCCTGACAACTCAGCTAGCAGTGACAGGTCTCTTTTAAATAGGCCGCCCCTAGCCTGGAGAACAGCCGCCTTTTGCAGCCGCATATTCTAAGTACAGACGCTACGTTGGGGATGGCTTTTCGCTTCACTGCTCCTCGAAGACCTTACCCGGAAGGGTGGTCCTACCACTAGCTATGCTACCGCCGGCATTGCTCTTAGAGTCATTACAGCTACTAAGCCCCCTCAACACGTCAAGGTGACGATCCCCGAGAGAGAGAGACCTTTTACAAATTAGAGCAGGATAAGTTGTTTACATATCGGATAAGTTGTATAAGTTTCAACTTCGAAAGTATCCTACTTCTAGAAGATGTGGCCAGGCTGCAAGTTGGTCGGCTACTTAATTTCGCCAAAAAAGTAAAATTTTTAACCGAACATCACTTCGCGTAATAACCTCTAATCTGGCACAGCTAAGGACCAAAAGGTCTATGATAGGCTGCACTCTGTAGTGGCCAGCCAGTGTAACCTAACCTAACCTAAAAGTGCTGGATAACCACAAAAGTTGGCAAACTTTACTTGCTCATTTCATCGGTACAATATTTGTAAGTGTACTCAGATTTTAAAAGACGGACATCTCTTTAAATCGAAATAAATTTTCCACCGTCTATTGGCTCATGTAGGTGTTCTTGGCTAATTTGCTTAAAAGCGGTTTGGAGCGCCAACGCATATTTCATGTATTTATCATTAGCAGTTGACTCCTTCTGACGTCTATTTAATTCAGTTTCGTTATTTGTGTTTGCATTTCAAACAATTTGTTTAACACGCATCGCTTGCTAATTGTAATAAAAAGATTACAAACAAAAATTTGCTCTGGATTAAAAAACAAATAAACAAACGACTGAAACGAGGGCAGGCACAAAAGTAATTGGTTTAGTCAAGAAATCCAATGAGCACCATTTCGATAATCTTGAGGTTTTTATCATTTGATATACATCCTTTTTTGAGTATAAATTAAAATCATAGTCTTATTTTTAAAATAAAAACAAATAAGGTTAATACGATTCAAAGAACATAGTCTAAAGTGCTGCGAGCACTCCATTATCTATTCGGAACAAGATGATAATTAATTGAACATATCCATTGTGAGAAACGAAATATAGTACCACAACTCTAGTTCGAAGATAAAATGTGGCTTATCTTAGTACCTCAATACACTTTTCAGATCTCTATCTGAATTCAAATGGATACTCAGCATGGCAACCAAGAAGCCCCATTGTATATCAATCATCTAGTTGATGGGCGGCTAAAGGTAAGGTGTTGATGTAAAATCTCATGTCAAAGTGAAGTTTAAAAAAAGATATAAAGTTTATAAAAATAAGACTAAAAGACATCACCACTGCAGAAGTGTTTGACAAGCTCCCAGGTGTGGTTATGAGTGCACGATGAGTAACGTACAAGATTGTTAAGGCCGCAGGACTCGCAGAGAAAGATCAAGTAAAATGGCATTTTTAAAATGAGTTTTGGGAATCCCCAAAAATTAAAAAAATTCTTAGAAAAATGAATAAAGAACCATTGTATTGTATTTTTTATTGATAACAAAGCGGAAATTTTTTATTATTTTAAAAAATTTTATGACTGAAGATAAAATAGGAGAAGGAAAAAAAGATATTCCGTCGTGCTTCAGATAACACATATATTTTTTACAAAGCTTTTTTGAGTTCCTGGCTGCAATAAAAATTAAAGCCGCGTAGACACCAAAAGACCAAAGACTTTAAAAGTTGCGCCATTGAAAGAAAGAGAAAAGTACGGTTTCTTCACGGATGGCTTTAAAATGCATTGTTGTGTCAGTGCAGGCATATACTACGAGAGACTAAACATCCAAAAGCCAGTACGCCTCGCGAATTTATCTAGCGTCTTCCAAGAGAAGTATTTGCAATTCTAGAGTCATATAGGATATTAATTGCGGACAAAACATTCATAAACAATATTGCTATCCTGTCGGATAGAGAGCTGCAATTCAGGCACTGAATTCAACTAGCACAACTGTTAAAATGGTGGAACAAAGCAGAACGTTTGTCTAATTTGGGTACCGAAACATAGAGGAAAACGAAAAAGCAGACGAATTGGCAAGAAATGGATGGAGAGGTGCCTTATCACTGCCTTCTGAAGAGGCCTATTGGACAACAGGCGGCCAAAATAAGGCTTCATTATAACATTCATTGTCACAGTTGCCATCAGCTAGAAAAAGAAACCGCTTTAAATTTCTTTTGTAAATGCCCTGCTCTTAGGAAGCAGAGAATAGAACCGCTTTTTAATAGATTTGGGAAGCTGGCGGAATAAAACATCAACGACCTTAAGAGGTACCTAAGCCCCTCGGACTACATCTAAAGAGTAATTATGGTGGCAAAGCGGTGCAAAAAAGCTGGTTGGACTCTTGGACTCTGCCACCACTTCAACCAGACAATAAACTTTATTAAAGAAGATTGATATAATGATACTGACGAAGTGACAAATTACTTTATCAATTGACATTTTTAAAACGTTTGTAGATATGTGGAGCAATGTAGTTAAACCCCTTAATTTTAGAACTAGTTGGGGAAGATAAAAGCAAAAGAGCTTGCTCTAGGAACGTTTGACTGTTTTAGTATTTTAAGACAGTATAAGTCAAAAAAAATAGTTTGTCTCTGTTTTTCTATCAATACAGATGATCGCAGTCGTGATGGTAAAACCTAGCGAAGTCTTCTTCTTCTATGGCGCGACGAAGCCAATGTGGGTTTAGGCCTGTATCGCTCGCCTCCATTCGTCCCTGTTCTCCGCTTTGTTTTTCCAGTCGCGGATGCCCAGCACATCTATATCCCTCTGTAAAAAAACCAACGCAGCTTCGGTCTACCACCACGTCGAGGGCCAACTGGGCCGCTATATAGAGCACGCCTCGTGGGGCAGTTCTCCTGCATTCGACGCACATGCCCCAGCCATCTTAATCTCTGCTGTTTGATTTGGGCCGAAAATCCTACGCAGAATTTTTCGTTCCAAAACATTTAATAGCTCCTCATCAGAAGCTGTCATAGCCCAGGTAACCTAGCGAAGTACATTTCATTACGAAATATATCCCCATGTTTCCAATTCTTCCGGCCTTAGACCATGTGTTTGTATATATTTTTCAAGGAAAAAATAACTGCTCGGTTCCTCTAAGTACAACTTTTTAGTCTCGTATCGTATATGAAATCAAAAAAAAAAAAAGAACGTTGTGTGTCCTAATAATTTTTAGGGTCATGCTAATAGATCTTGTTTATAAGTCAATTTCGGTGAAAAACTTAATCACGCTCACACTTAATGCCTTAAAACTGGGATTTGCCATTGGAATCAACGCAAGCTGTGCTAATTAGCATCAAACGAGCAGGTAACGCCAAGACGTGTGATATTCATTATAGGATCCACCGTGCGTATGCGTAATCTGCACGACCATATCAGCTTATAAAATATAATATCTAAAGCAAGTCTCGTGCGCCAGCAATATTATAATTATTTATTCAATCTTGTGCAATATACTGCAGAAATTCCCTTGGAAGACAACTTGAGTTTTATCTACACTATTTGTATATAGTAGATATACACAATTACTTAATGAGTCAACAAAGTAATATTATTATTCATACAAGTAAATATAATAAAAGTTAAAACAACACTGTAAAAAATTATAATACACTCTAGACTTTGTGTAAAAAAAAAAAAACAAAACTAATCTAGGCACGCGTGTTTTGTGACTTAATAAGTTCATAAACAATAAATAATAAAAGTATTTATCAAAAGACTGAAACGTTTTGAATAAATAAATAAAGTAAGATGCTGCAGATTCCGAACTGCTGTTATTTTTCTTTATTTTTATCAAATTTGTATATTATAAGTCTGTAGATTATTAAGCGAAACAATTCAGGGCTATGCAAAAGTTCACCAGTGTTTTGGGCTTTCTTGATAGTTGGCCAAATTGCCTGAAGGTTGAAGCTGATAAAAAGCTCTTAAGAGTTTGCTAAGCGATTTAAATGATAACTTTAAACTTTGTTGATTCTGTTTTTTTGGGGTTGACGAAACTTGCACACGGGACCTTAAGTATCTAAAAGCTAGAACATAGAAAAACTGTTTTTTTTGAACCAAATAAGCATTTATAATGAATAAAATAAACAAAAACAATTGAGTGGTTGTTGGGTGATATCTAGATTATGCCAGTAATTAACCAGTTACAGTTTTTTGGGATGAAAGTCGAAAGAATATACTGTGGAACAGTCATATCGTTAGTTCTTAGATATGTGCAGGATAAACTTGAAGAAAACATGTCAATCCAGCAATTTTAGGTCAAATCACAAAACAATTCCTTAGCTTAATGGCGCGATCCAATGCATGATGTGACAGATCTTTGCCAAAATCTCATGGAAAAAGTTAATGAAAAAACAAAGGACCTATTTTGAGTAGCCACTCATTGTACTTATATCCCACCTATGCACCTTTTTATCGTGCCTCTCTTTTTTCGAATCTTACAGGAGTCGCTCATCACTGACTGCACCACAATATTTCGATCAATTAGGTTAATAATTAATGTGCAATCCAGTCAAAAATTTTTTTTTTCCGTAAAAGGGTTCCTCACAGAGAGGTGGGCACTACGAATAAAATATCTTTTGTTGCATATTTCTTCAAAAAACATTCCGCTTTCTGCATGAATATCAGTAGGTCTTTTGTAGGTGTTGACCTAAGATGAAAGGGACTAATCCGTTCTTTTCCCATGTTACAGACTCTGTCCCATACCATCACTGGGCAGCCACAGAGAATATGTCTGGTGGTTTCATCGTTTTCTAGACAGAGCCTGCCCTCTGCAGAGTCCGATAAGCCAATTTTCTGTGGATGGTATCTAACAGTGTGGTGGCCAGATAGGTAGCTACCAGGAGCATAAGATCCGCTCTGCCAAGACCTTTTGTCTTGATAACATCCAGATGTTTGACAAGCACTTTTGCTTCACGAAGCCCCGGAAGGGAGAACCAGTATCTCCCTTGTAGTCTAATACAATTTTCTCGAAAAGTAAATTCCAGTTTTTCTCGTAAGTTCCAACATATTTCTTTTAAGAACTTTCCAGTGGATTTTATTTTAGGTGCAAAACTATATTTATACCTATAAGTTTCTTAAATTAAAACATATTTTACATCAAAGAAGTTATTTAAAGTATATGCGGACAGTGGCATGTTCATCGATTGATCATGAAAAATTTAAATTAAAATTGCAATACTTTATGCAAATAATTAAAAAATTTGCGCAAGGTTAATACTTTTCTTTTTCCCCCGGGCCCGGAACTCTCGAGAGTTATTCGGGAAGAATCGAGTCTCAGGATTGGCAACTTTGTATTTAGAATCTGAGCTAGCAAGAAAGCTCGACTTTGATGATATTATATTATAAAAGCTTTCGCCTCAGCTAAGGCACGGTAGGCGAAATTCTAAGTATCTTAACGGCTATTGTGAAACATATGTAAGGCTGACTTAGTTAATAATAAATTCAAACTTCTTTGAGTTGCGTTTCTTTTTTAGATCGGATTTGGAGTTTTATGAAATGCATTATTATGATTTTATCAAATTATCAACTCTCAGATATTCTTTCTGTACCTTTGTTTATGTTGATCTCACACTTTTCAACAATTATACGTATTTTCATGAATTTAGAGAAATTGATAGGGGTCCGGATCCGAGATTTCCCCCGGGGCTCGGATATTTTCTCTACGGCCCTGTCGACGAGTGCCATACATTCATATAATACATGCGAAAAAGTTTCTTCCTTCATGCTACAGAAGGGACATAGTCCACTATCCATCATGCCAATTTTGTTTAGGTGGCTGTGGAACCTACAATGTCCCGTAAGTATTCTTACGATCTTCTTCCCGTGAGTTACCATAACTTTGAACCACTTACGGTAGTAATTGGAGAGGAGGATTTTTGACTGTTTAAGCCGAGGTATCTGTGCCCAGTGAAGCAGTCGTCGGTTATTCTCCTCTACTTTCAGTAGGTCCCGTACCACATGGTTACCAATCCCACAGTGTGGTTCTGAACCGATTAGAGGTGTTGCTGCACTGGTCCTTGCAAGTTTGTCTGGCAGCTTCAGCATATAAATAAAACGTATGTATTTTGTTCAGTATTTTAAAAATTTATTATAATTGTTGCCATCATTTTGGTGATTGACATTTTAAAGAAAAATAAAAAAATAATTCCCTGCTTGATCACTTGGAGGGGCATGGAGAGCTCTATTAATAACTGTTCAAACACAACAGGCAACTACAGTTTATAGCCGAATCCGAACGGCGGTGTCTTTAATTAATAGAGACTTTCTATGGCAAAAATGCGTCTTTAGTGCTATTCGTATCGAACCATCGACCTTCGGTTTTAGAATCGAGTACGCTACCAGTTAAAGGAAAATACTTATTACTTACTTAAAGTCTACATAACGATTTTACGGGCAGATCTAGTGCCGAAGTTGGCTGTAAATAACCTACATGGTGCTTCAATGAAACCCCCAAAGAAACCCGCTCTGTACGTAAATCTTTTTTTGCATAGAAGTCGGAAAATTTCCACACATTCTAATACACTGAATTTTTAAACTTAGTATTACAGTGCATTTCCCAATGTCAAAAACTTGGACTTATCGCATAGAAATGAATTAATATCTGCTCGTTTCGATATAAAGCGTATTTTGTGACTCCAACTATTGTGTCCACTTATATCTATGAATAAACTCTGGAAGATAATTAAAAACGAGGATAGATTTTAATACGTAGTACATGCATTCAATATCTATTCATTATTCTAAACTGGACGGAATATAAACTGTCATTTCGAGTCATTGACATATACTTACATTTTTTTTTTTATACTGAATTGATCAATGTCTAAACGTCTAAAATATAATATTTTCTGATAGTTTGAAACTTTCTAATGCTTGACACATGGTCTGCACTGGCCCAGCAAACATTCATCGGTTCCAAGCATTAAATAATTGCAAATTCGCATATTTAACCTTGGTTAGAATGTTGTGTGAGTTGATTGACAAACAAAAAAAACAAAAAACACAAAAAAATCAATTCCACATTTAATTTTGCAAAAAAAAATGTTGTGCAATATTTGCAATTACGGAAACTAATCGAACTTCGCTCACGTGCTCGGAAGAGCATTATATGTATACCGTGTATATAATCGTAGAGATAAAGCCATGCAAAAGATAAATAATTGCGATACAGTTAATTAGAAAATAAGCTGCATAATAAATAATTGTAATAAATGTGAGTAAATATTTCAGATGTGCAAACGAATTGCGCATACGCCGCGTAAGCTGCAAATCCTTATGCAAGTATACACATAGCCACAAAAGTGCATAACTCAATCTGTAAATCTCTAGTTAAACAATAAAAAAATTGCCAAATTACCCCGCACCCCATTTCAAAAGAGACAAAGTATTTAAATTAGCGCGAAAATTGTTTTAACTCGGCAAATAGCCGTAACGTGCCTGAAGCAAATATCTAACGTCAGCATTTCGTCTCGTTTCGTTGATGAAAATTTTAGATAGAATTCAGCTCGAACCCCTAATCCCAAGCCCCAAGCCCAAATTCAATTTAATACTCAATTGCGAGCGTAGCGTTTAGTTTTGAAAGCGGCGCGACAATTGCGATTAACCTGTGGAGCGCTGTGTGCCTCTGTTTCCCTATACTGGTATAGTATATAGTATATGTTATATGGCATGTGTATGTACATATTTACTACATCTGTGCATCGTCTATATGCCAGACAAGCGCGCGATCACGCTTAATACCCAACAATAAAAACAATGCCCACAAAAGTTCAACAGCAAATTACAGCATGTATGGGCAATAGTCGATTCTCAGCACAGTGGTACAAAAGGTCTAAACAATGAGCAAATAACAATAGTTTAATAATTAGTTTCTCAATTTGCAATATTTTTGTTTATTTTTTTTTTAAAGGCGTTCAACAAGACTAGGTTGACTTTAGAATATAAAAAGCCAAAAATCTCTAATTCGTTGGTTGAAATTTTTAACGATTTGCACTTTGATCACTTCATGAATTGGTCAGAAATCAGGTTTTACAACGAATGCCAATGGGCATTGGGAAATTCATAATTCAGAATTGGTCAACGACGCTTGAAGAGACAAATTTAAGACTGCTTAATAAAAAAGTAATAGAGGATAAAGACAGTTCGAAAGATTCTCGTGACTTATCACTCCGCAGTTAAAATATTCAACTGTAGCTTGATGCTAGTATTGCACTACAGCTCCAAAACTGTGCTGGTCTCAGAAAGAATTAAGCGACAGGTTCAAGTCTACGTCTAAAAGTGTCTGCGGTAAATATGACGCACATTCTGGGCAAATATCAATTATAATGCAGAACTTCTTGCAATCACCAACAGTGAGCCAATAAACAACATTAGCCAGAGACACAAATGGAACTGGATCGGTCCTACCCTAAGCAAAGTAAACGACAACGTAGCAAAAATGGCTTTCCAATAGAACTCATAAGGCAGCCGCCAAACTGCCAGACCTGGGCGCACACGAATGAGGGCGGTTCGTTCCGAAAGCAGCTCCATGGCAGCTGGAATGAGATCGACCAGCTAGCTTTTGGAGGATTTTTTTTCCGTATTATTATTATTTTTCCATTACATTTTTTTACTGCATTGTGACCGTCAAATAATAATTTTATAATATGTTATAATTAGAGCGTAAAAAAGGATCATCCAGTGGAAAATTGGATCTACAAAATTGCAAGGCTAAGGGGCGAAAATTATGAGTTACTTTAGAGAGCAATACAAATTTAACTTTATTAATATAGAATATACAAGAATAGCACGCCGAGCCATATTCTACGGTTGCTTAAAAAAGGTAACTTTACAAAGCGAAGCCGGTCAGAATAAGGTGGCTGTCGGATATTGGCTTCCCAATTTAAGCCAATTTAATTTACATTATTATTATAAGAGCAAAAATGAGAAATTACTTTTGCACCGATTTCATTTTATTCTGATAAAGACAGTCTGAAGGCTCCAGAATTGGGCGGACGAGAGAAATAAAATGAAATTTGGTTAAACTCTTCAGACCAACGCTTAATAAATGCGAGAACCCCTCAAGCTTTATTTACAATGTTAAAAATATGAATTTCAAATTTAAGCTTATTATCAAACAGAATACCAATGTCGGAAGCTGTCAGGATCAGTTCTAAGAGAGAGTGGACTCTATAAAGAAAATAGCCAAATGCGGAACGCAACGATAAATTCTCATGATTTTATACTTTATCTTATTGAGACGAAGTTGGCTGGCATTACTCCAAGCTTGCAAGCTGTCAAAATCATGCTGAAGTAGTAAATGGATACAAGAAGGACGCGAGAAGAAGATGATACTCTTGGGAGATCATTAATATATATAATATATATGGCTACCTTGAGGTGCCCCTGATAAGACGTTAGTTACTTTAGATTTCAAGTCCAAAAAAACTACCATTTCACTCGATAAGATAAGTAGGATGAAATCAATTTTAGTAGAGAAGCTGACAATTTAGGTAGTTGAAGAATATATATAATAGAGTCAAATACTAGTCAGCATAAATTATATAATGATTAATAAGAGACGAAAGTTTTAAAAGATTACTAGAAGTATACCAACTTTTTACAAACCCATGTTAATGAAGATTGGTAATACGACTCAATATAAGACTTAATATGGATGAGGATGATGATGGACTCGTTTCAGATAGTCGGAGGGCAAGAATATTTCAAGAAAGTGCGGAAAGGTACAGATGGAGAAAGAGCGAATACAATGGTTTTAGACACAATTAGATATGGAATCAGGATCTGTAGAGAAGAGCAGGAATTAATAGCCACTAGAGATTGTAAAACGTCGGCTTAAGAGATTTGGGGAATAGCAAAAACTGTTGCCTGTAAAGTCGGTTTTACGGGCGAAGATTTTACGTGACAACGTCTTTTTCTCGGTAGAATATTTATTGATATGAATATTATTAAATTGCACAATAATAATTCCTATTTGAGTGATTTTGTTGAGGATAGGACGATGATAGGAGAAATAGGAAATGAAAGGAAGTGTTTCTGCTGTAATGTGTCTTGCGAAAGTCAAGTCGATGGTTGTTTCTTTTAACGTAGTTGACTTATTCATGATATTTCATGAAATTATGAAACGAGTTGTCAGACTTTACGTTTTCGTATCTCTTAATAAAATAAAATTTTCTCGGCAGTAGATAATAAATAAAAAGGTATAAACGAATGGTTTGACAGAAGAAAGGCCGAACTATGCTTGTTAGCATGCAAACAAAATAACAAAATTTTGTGTTGCTAAGGTAGCGCAGTGCGAGTTTCTATTTGTGCATTACTTTTTCCGCAGTTGTAATGCAGATTTTTGGCAGATCACTGCTTTTCTATTTGCCTCCGCTTACAATCCCTCAAACGAAACGCAGCGCTTGTAATCAATTACGTTTTCTGCGGAGGTAATGCAGTATTTCGGCAGACCGCAGAGGCTATGCGCCGCTGGGGTTAATCAGTTGCGCTCACTCAAACCTAAAAATAGCCACCGCTGTGAGCAGTGCCGGTTTGGTGCTGAGCGCTAAGCGGTGCGGCTGACGCTGTACGTTGCTTGTTGCTGCGATTCACAAAAAGTCGCTGGTTCATTTATAGATAAGAGCAGAGCGCAAACCAAAAATAAAAATGCCACTTATCGTTACGATTATTTATCGCTAGACTTATCGTTACGGTTATCGTTAGACTTTTTCAATGGTGCCTCCCATACAAACCTAATTTAAGACGTTGTCACGTCAATAACGTAATAAAGCTTGAGTAAGGCAAGTTATATGGATAATAGTTAAGGTCTTTGATATAAGGGTCAACAGTTCTCTTATAACTGTTACAAATTTACACATACAATTTATTTGCTTAGTTACAGCCGCCAACTTTAATATTGCAGATTAAATTAGCCTATTCAAAATTTGTTAATTTAATTGGAAACTCTGTTTAATTTACGAAAATCATGGGAACTGTTTAATTAACTGATGAAGACGTATACGTCTTCTATAAGCTATAGCTTAGTTATGTATAAATATCCTTCCCTAAAAATAATTCTCTTGAATATACCTATCTCCCTGGTGTACCTTACCCACTTGAAACCTTTTATATTCCTCTTGAGCACTTTTATAAATTTTATAAATACAATTTTTAATTTAACTTTTATTTTAATTATTAAATGTGCTACGCCCACTGTATTAAACCTAAATAAATATTTCTGGAACAGCTCTGATACCGTTTATATTCTTCTAAAATTCTCATATTTCTAAAAATCTACAATTTTCAATTTAACTTTTATTTTATAAAACTGTATAAAATACAATTAATTATTTCTGGAAATGCACTGTAGTTCGGTTGGAAACACATTTGTTTTTTTTTTTGAGTCTTATGACAAAAATATGTATACGCAATGCAGCCCTACTTTATATGAACGGCAAATGAAGGTATTACCAGATCATCAACACCAAGTTTTAGCTCTGTACCAACTTAGCTGTGATAATTCTGAAATGTACATAGATCGCGTACGGAATAACCAAAAATTACATAGAACTGAGATACTACAGATACTTGTAATATTTTTTGAGATAGTCATAAAGAAAATTCCGATGAAGCTTTTGATCGATCCGACTAAGCCAACTCCTTCCGCTCATTTAAGCCATATTTTTTTTTAACAAAAGTCTCTTTTTGCAACTTAAATTAATCAAAAGACTTTGAAGCTTGAACTTTTACTGCAAGACGCATCTTATAAACTAGTTTTAAATTCACTTCGTGGCTAAAATTGGGACCCAAGGAACCGATTGCTGCCATATTCTCATAGACTTCGCCTTATAAAGTTGCCTTCCTTAAATCATCGCAGAACATGGCATTGCATAAGCTGTTATTTGGCATTATTGACTCCACTATACTTCTTAACCAAGTTACTTTCAACCCAACTTTGTAGATCTGATTATACTTTGCGCGTTCCTTACCGTGTCTTATGATCTAACTATAATAGCCTTTACAATTTCCTCTCCTTCGAACGGTCTATGCAATCTATCACTTCTCCTATCCTAAGTCATCTCGACTAAGCTCTTCGAGTATCTGTGAACCAATCCAATATTATGAGTCACCCAATTTTTATCTGAATTTATACACTATACCGACTTTAACGTACGCCATCTTCTTTTTTCAAAATAGGTTTTAGTCTACTTCCTCATTTCGTTATGTGACGATTTTTCTTAATTTCACTTAAAGCTCCATTATTGTCTTTCTAAAAATCAATTTAAAACCTAAGTTTGTTATATGTAGTCTCCGATATCAACGTGTTCATACCTCTGAGCAGCATGGGACAAGATCGCAAGTATATTGCGACAAAACTGCTAGCTTCTTAGCCATTCGAGAAACGGTTAAAATTATTAGACGTAAGGACGGTCATGGTCGGTATGGTCAAATCGATTTATTCTGCCGTTCTGATCATTATTCTAAAAAGGGATATGGATCATACTCGTTGTCTTTTTTTAACTAGATTACAGTTTTCTTTATGGTAAATAAATATACACCTTATGCTTTGGCTGCAGAGTTCAGCTTTGTCGTGTAATTCAAAAGTCTGTAGAATTGTCCCACTGTGCCTGCAGCTATTGAACTCGGTCAGTATTCAACAGTTTAAAATCTAACGCCCCGCCGCACAGTTCGTCTCCACAGTGGGGTTAAATGTTAGTTAAGCTGAGCACTTTCTCGCTCTTGCGATACTCTGTTTGTCTCTCTTGGGATTACTCTATCGCTCTCTTAAGGTGCGTGCTGCCGTTGCCGGCGCTGTTTATTCTTGCCGTTTTGTCGTCATACTTTTTGTAGCTTTTATTTGTTGTTATTTCTCGCCTGATGTTGTAGTTTTTTTTCCGTTTTTTTAAATTTTTAGTTCACGCGACAGCTCCCAAGTCGACGACGCTCGACCCAATCAACCAGTCTAAGTTGAGCGGCCCAGCTAAGCAGACGTCTTTGTCATCTCGTGTTCGAAATTAAACGCGAGTGTTACAGTTCTCAAAAAAAGATAAATACAATAAAATTCTTAATTAAACTCAAGAAGTATTTTTTATAAAAAGCTTATAAAAAATCAGTATTAAAGTTATCCCGAAGTAAGATCAATCGCATCGAATCGAATCAATATGAGCCAACACTGGGGATACACCGAAGCTAATGGTAAGACGCAGTTTGGCCAGTTTCCGTTTAATTTTGAAGATCTTAACCGGCGCTTGTTTTGTTTTTGAAGCTAGTTTGTTTACTTGTGCGAAATTTCGCAAGGCCTTCGTTTGAGTCTCTCGATGCCGATGAACGTTTGTCTGACAGTCTGACTGTCTTTCTTTCTGTCTGTCTGTCTGTCTGTCTGTTGTGTTGTTTGGTGATAGTCACGAGACGCAACGATTTTTAGGAAAGTTACCAAAAGTATCTTGCAGATACAGGTTGTCGTTGTTGGTTTATGCGTGGTCGGGTATGTTATAATAAATGTAATTGCAAAGATGTTAAGTATGTGTCAATTGGTTATTTATATTATCGTACGTTGTACTATCTTTAGTCGACTTTCATTTGTACACAAACTGACGAATCAAAACGTCATATTGCGAAAATAAATTTGTTTCAGACAGAATGTACATTCTAATGAATTGTAAACGATAAGATATTGGTTAAATATTTATTAACAGCTTTGTGATAAAATCTCCTAAAAAATTAAATTTTAGAGGCGGGTGTAGCGTTATCAGCAGATGACTAGTGCCGATTTTATGATTCATTCAGTAGCTGCAAATGAATCGAGACGTCTAACAGATCAAACAATCATTAAATATGAATGGAAAAGTTTCAAGAGCTCCAAAAAACAAAAAAAAATGATCACAAATGGCAGATTGATTGTATTAGTAGCGCTTCAAAAGTTGCATAACTTAACCTAGAATGCTATCTAATCTACCTAGCTTTGGCATTCGACAAGGTTTTGCAAAAAAAAAAACGAGCAAAAAATTTATAAAATTTGAGTTCAAAAATTTTAAAACATCCAGCAACGAGTTATTTTGAAATCACAAAGTGTTAATTCATTACATTGCCAAAGTAATTCTAAAATTAAAACTATTCTACCAAACTAAATTTGTAACAAATTTGAAATTAAATTATGAATTTTCGAAATTCCGTGCCGTTAATCGCTATAATTTCATTTATATAATTAATGCTTAATTTTTGTATATTGTGTGCTAGTTGTATGACCATTCAAAATAAGATACTAATCAGATATAAGCTGTATGATTACTTCAAAATATAGATTTATCTGTAAAAATTTTGAAATTTGATTCCAAAAAAGGCCTGTCTGATTTATTAAAAAATTATTGTTGTTTATTTTTAAACATTGATTGAAAAATAAGTTCACCAAAGTTGAATATTAAAAAAAAAAAGAACTAATTACCAAAAATTTTAAAACGAGTAAAGTCACGCTAGATACAAATATTTTTAGATGTAACAATTCCAAAAATGTACTTATAGAAGGAAATTCGAATAACATTACGTCAGATGTTAGGACTAGTAAAAAAGAGTAACATCATGACAGATGCTAAGGTTTATAAAAAATATTTTTCTATTTAACAATTTGTATGTTAATTTTAGTAACGTCACGCCAGATATAAGGTTATCAAAAGTAGTATTTTATTTTATAACTTAAAAATTAACGTACATTATTTGAAAAGCTGTTAAAAAAGTTGTATATCAAAAGACTGGCCCTATTCTCCAAAGTTTGCGATTTTGTTTTCCAAATCTAAACCCTAAAGCTTTTTCTGAAGCTTATACTTTAAGCTAAGACCAATTGTTGTCTTGTTTTTAAGTACATTTTTCAATGCTACTTACCAAAGTACAAAGTTATGTCGTGTGACGTCACAAAAACAAGAAAATGCTAATATTTTTTGCAAATATGTACACCGAGACTAACAACAAGGTTTGGCTTTAAAATTGTACTACTGTAGCAGTAAGCTGACTCAACCTCAAATTAATGCCAATAATGTGCTTAATTTTAAAAACTTAAATATTAACAAAAAATTGCTCTATCTTTACTTAGTCGTACTGCTTATATAATGCACTCTACTATAAAAAGAAAAACACTCTCTAATTTGATCAAGCATAAACAATTAGTGTGTAATCCATTAATGGCGAGTCGTGTTTTAATTACATGCCTCATAGCTTTAATATATCCATAGACACGTTCCATATTCCAAGTGTGCAGGTACGCAATGCACAGTACTTGAAAAGAGTATTCGAACAATCACTGACAACAAAAAAAAAGTATTCGAGAGCGGATTCACGTTCCGATTGAGTAACGCCAAAACAACGTTAACCGATCACACGAGTTGCGTCTCGTGCTGGAGAACGCCGCCAATCGCTGGTACTTCCCATATCGTATATAATATATATACATATATTATATATATGTACAACCAGTTGCCCAGTCGATGACATTGCGCGACGCGTCATACACGGCTTAGCCAAGTTAGTGCGAACCCAGACCGGGCTTGAAACAATATACACTACTCTACTCGTATTCGCAAGCAAACGAGTTCTTTGGGGTATTTGTATAGTCTGCTAATATTATTATTTATTTATTTTTTCAAGCGTATATTTCTTTGTTTTTGTTGCTGTTTTCGCTGAAGGCAGTTCGTTTACTTGTCATTGTCAGTGTCGTTGGTCAAGTGCATATTGGGTTCTTAAGGACACATTTGTAGCCCCGATCAGTTCCGAATTCTGAGCATGTCAGCCTTTTTGCTAAGGGTAAATTCATTTATTTGTTTATTGTGGGAATTTACTACAATATCAGTCTTGAATCACATGATGCATCCAATCGATATCAACGTGGCTTGTCAATAAAAAGATACAGATACATATGTTTCTAGACTATGTATATGGCCCTATCATAAAAAATTTATATTTGTATATTGAAGTGCAAGTTTTTGGGCAATACACTTTGATTTGCTTGAATGTTGTTAATTGACTTGATTGATTTCACTTGAGCTGGTACTTTTCCAAGTTCCATGCATAGTCTTATAGAAAAGATTCAGTTTTGTTCAGCCCTGTTGTTCCAGAGACACTCTCATCACTCCAACGCTCAAGCACTGCAATTATTCTTAAGTGCCTATAGATTAAGTTTAAATATACTTGTACAATGTACATATTAGTTTAGTATATGGCACGATTCTCAAAACGTCTCTTATCAAATCTTAGCAAAGCTCCCGACACGCAATCGCAGATCGCAGAAGATCATCAATACCTGTCAGACGGCACGGTATTATTTGCTCGAGAGTTGTAGATTATATTTATATGATTTGTATATACATATTATACGTACTCGTACGTTATTTATTTATGAAATCAATCAAATATTGCTTAAAATGTCATTAATGTGATTAGAAATTAATCAGTTAGATATGACGAAACATATTTCTATTTCTGGGCAGACCAGAAAATTTCATATCTTGTACTACATGAAATAAAACTTGCGTTGTTGAAATGATACGTGCTTTAAGTTTTTTGAAAAACAAAGATAAAAAAATATTTATTGAGTTTAACTTCCGAAATACTACGGGGTTTCTGCCTAACCTTATTAGTCTCCATTAACTTTTGTTTAAGATCTGGGGCAAATAGGGGTGCAGAAACGAAGATAGATAGCAACTGCGCATTCGGCGGAGCCCCGTAGTATTATATTACATTTATTTCTTAGCAGGCCGTAGAGAGAATATCCGGGCCCGGGGGAAATCTCGTACCCGGGCCCCTACTAATTTTTCTTAATTCATGAAAATAAGTATAATTGTTGAAAAGTGTGAGATCAACATTAAAAAAGTATAGAAAGGATTTCTGAGAGAATTGATGATTTGATAAAATACATTTCATCAAACTGAGATCTAAAAAAACCGCAACTCAAAAAAGCTTGAATTTTTTATTAACTAAGTTAGCCTTACATATGTTTCACAATAACCGTCAAGATGTTTAGAATTTCGCCTTCCGTGCTTATACTTATTCTTTACATCGATCAAAAACAATCGTCTCTAGTTTTCGAAACAATTTTTGAATTACGAAAAAGCATAATACTCCATTTTCTATAGGCAAAAAAGCTAAGGTGCGCACTATATGGGCCATATAGCGTCTCTCCCCTAATCAATAAGTGGAGCTTTGGGCCCGGGGGAAAAAGTCACCAAAACATCTCTCGTCGGGCCTGTATCTTTGTTTTGGCAATATGATTGTTATATCCCAGATACTTCTGATTTACTCAAAAATGTAACTCTCATACAAAGAGTATCGAGAGCTCCTTCTCTGATGGTGGCCTGATGGTGACTTTTAAGTAGATGACTCAGTTCTTTATGCCAGTTTGTTTTGTGTCGAAATTCACACAAATTTCTTAAGAGTTCTTAAAAATTAATAATTCCTTCTTGGACATGGAGTCGACATCCGCTTCCTCTTATATATTGCTCAAAAGATTCTTACGGTTGTACATTTCGAATCAATACGAAACTCTATACTACAACAACTACTAAAGTCTCAACTTGCTCTGATCAATGGATTTTTTATTAGTCACTAATTTATGGTCTTTATTATTTTCCATTATTGGAAAATCTATTTCCAATCAAAAAAGAAACGGAATATCTTTGAAATCGATTCGAACTTGGAATAAAGTTACCATGGACATAAATATGAGCTCAACTGCAAAACAAACAAAAACAAAACCCCAATGACATAATAAGAACCTTAAAATATTTAATTCAATTATAAAAAGTGTGCCAACTAGAGTGTGGGCAACCAACTATCATATACCCTATACTCTCTACAATTTAATTCCGACAGTCTAAATTCGAGCTTGGGAACGGAACGATCACTTTATCGCATGTATCAAGTTTTTTGAAATGTCTACTTGGTAACACTAGTTTATACGAAAAGTGAACCTTCTTATAAAAGTGCTGCATAGCATCTATAATTCATATCCGATTTTAAAGATCTTGAGACTCGAAATATTCTAAAAAGAGTTCTCTTTCATAATCAAAACAGAGTTTTTACACTTTTTTCGACTATGGTTGCTTGTAACTTCAATAATTTTACTTAATGTGTACATATCAGAGCACATTAATATCTTTCGATCTAATCGTCATGTCAATACAAAATTTTGTTCACAAGATATTAAGTGAAAAGAGCGCCCAAAAACATATTTTTCAAAAAAATCTCGAAAACGGTGCTTAAGAAAACAAAAAGATTGTCATTGTCGTGTTTCTTGACCCAAAATTATTCTAAAAAAACAGCTCTATATTCTATACGAAGGTTCTGAATTGATGAATTTGTCAACTAGTGTAATTGTTAGGGGATGCTTGTGTAAAAGAAATGAAAACTGGTGCGAGGTTTATCACTAAAATATTTGAACAATTTATTTTTTAATAGTATTTTTGAATAGTCGAAAATCGTGGGACTCATGGACCCACTAACACGGTTGCCTCCCTCTCAAAGGGGTAGTAGGCCACAACAGATATCAACTACAATATATTAAAATCATCTCGTTTTGTGGGGATCTTTAGATTATTAAAGGCAGATATAAATAGTATAACATTTTAACAAACGATTTCTCATTAGCCTCAAAATGGGGCTACGCTTCGGCGATCATCTCTTCATTGTAGATAAAAAAAGACATAAATGTCTTTCCAGCGAGTGTTCTCTTGAGGTCTGAGAACAGGAAAAAGTCGCTGGGGGCCAGATCTGGAGAATACGGTGGATGCGTTATCGTTTTTATTGATTTGTGATATGGCGTTTTTAATCGATTGTGAGCCTGCGCGGCACCTACTTGGCACAGTGCTTTCGCATGTCCAAATATTCATGCACGATGTGTCCAACACGTTCCTTTGATATCTTCAGAGTCTCAGCTAACTCGTTCAACTTCACTTTATAATCATCCAAAATTATTTTTCGTCCGCAACAGCCCTTCCACAGGCGTCCACTGCGTGCATCGTCTTCGGCATTCATTTTGGAAACTATTTCTTAACCATTGATTTTGCTGGTACAGAGTCCGAATAAAGTTTTGGACTAAAAAAATTATTTTTTTTCGCCAAAAGGCAATGTTTAACAAACACACGAAATTGGTTTTTATCCATGCTTTTCATAATAACAAAAGTAGCTTCACTCAGAATGGTGTATCTCATTATCCAATAGTCCGACAGCTGTCAAATTTATTCACGAATCTTTTGAAGGATTGTACTAACTAAAACTCATATGGATTCAATTCTGGTAACGTCATATATGGGTCAGCCCACTTAGTATGCTAGTCCTGTTAGATGTAGCTTGATTTATTCCACAAAAATACCTCCCAGTTAGTTTTTAAGCAGTTCTAACCACATTTTGAAACTAAAAATAGTCTATGATGCTACATAACCATCATCTTCATCATCTTTGCTAGCGTTCTGCTGTTTCCTTAAGATCTGCGTTTACACATAAGTTACTTGGTAAAGCAGAATTTCGGAAGAGTCAGCGATAACCAATATAACTCATGATTTTAAATAATGGTGTGTACACTCATAGAAAATTTTCAGAATTCTTCAGGAAAACACACAACAATAGATTGTGTCCATAATGGCAGTAGTTTATTACATTTTATGAACTTTTACTAGTCAGTCCTACGTTTACTTTATTTTTAGAAGCACATAAAATTTTATGAACTCTTCGAATACTTAATGGTCACAAAGAGCTATAACTCAATAATATAACATTTTTAAAACCAATTAAAATTCATAGGCCTTATATATAGTATAGTTCAATACGCAAATATACTAAGTGGGTACGTCAACCCTTTAACATTTTCACTCTTAAAGCAATTACGTATACGTAATTGTTTGTTTGCATGTGAAATTTATTGTGACAATAGAATCGGAAAACTCAATTGTCATAAAGAAAATTTTTTGTGCGAAATTCAAATGCATTTTTCGACATTTATACGATTATACAATCGGCGAGTCCATTAAAAAATTTTTAGACACACGTGTAACGTTTATCGGAATTAACTATACCATTCAAATTGTCAGATGTTGATGATTTATGAATTAATAAAAAACAAAAATATTTAAAACATGCACAAAAAAGTTTGCCAAAATCCATAAATTCTATTAAATGATTTTTTGCGTTTTCTTAATAATATGCTTGAAGAACAAACATATCATTGGCAGGTCAAATAAAAAACATTGCTATATAGCATTCAACGATCAGATATATTTGCTGCTAAAGCCAAAAATAATATGCATCTAGATCTATAATAATTTAGTCTAGTTTCTAGCAGTTTCCACAACGACTTTGATCAGTTTGCACCTGAGTTTGTTTCGCGTGTGGAGTAAAAGTAAATATTCAATTTATAGTTTTTTATTTGACTAGGGCCTAAATTAAATAAAATACGACTAATATTTCACTAGCTTGGCAATAAGTTTTGTTTACGACGTAGAACTGCTAAATAAATGTTTTCGCAATCCTATTATTATAGATCGTTAGAATTACTGAGAACGCAGTATTAAAAAAAAATTCAAGTTTAGAAAAGTTTTAATTCAAATCTTTAGGCTTAGACAAATTAAGTTCTTACATTAATTGTTTTATAATTTTATAATGATTTCTAAATAGCTCGGGGGTAGCGTATACGAAAACATGTTTGCTGGCCTTATTTATAATGTAATTTTTGTAATTATCTAGTTTGAATTTTTATAAACATTTTAGCTATACAATTATTTTGCCTATTATGGCATAAATTTAGTTTCTAAATCAAGAAAGCGCAATGAGTCCTAAAGCTAATAGTAACATTTTTATAGTAGGATATTTTAAGATTATTGTACAAGAACAATAAATCGATAACACTTATCGATAGAAAGTCTTGATTTCAGTGTTGTCTTAATTGTAAATTTTTCTTAGATTTATAATAATTCTTCTTAAAGACACAAAATGCTATCTTATAAAAGAATTTCAAGCTGAAAAGTCATATTTAAATATATTTAATATTTCAGGCCAAGTCGATCGTAAAGTATTGATAAAATTGGCGTGTTAGATAAATGTCTAAGACCCTGAGCCAAAGCTTAGTGCAGTGCTGGGGCTTCCCAGTGCAGTGTTTAAATGGTGGCTAATAAAAATAGATAGTGTCTGGGGGTTGTTTATGGCTTGAAAGACGGAATGAATGGTCAGCTGCTAAGTTGTAGGACTTGACATGGTGATTTGTCAATAGAGCAAAATGAAAATGAAAGTGCACTGACTCACAAAAAACTAAAAGAAACAAAAACAATAAATAATGTTAAGGAATAATTTTCGATATGGTATAAATTAATACCAGTTTGAGGCACTGACAACTGACAGTTTTTTATTTAGGAGTCAATTAGCAAGCACTTCCTTGCAACTTGATCAACTCGCAGCTCACGCAAAATACTCATGACTCGATTAATTATTGCAAATTACGATTAGTATGAATAATTGAGTGAGCTTATTTGAATGTTTTGAAGAGATAATATCATGCAATACGTTCTTAGAACATTAGCTCGCAAAATATTTTAAAACGTAGATGCTTAATTTAAGCAAAAACACAGTAACGATTATTTAATTTTATATTTTAAAGCTGCTAGCTAATTATTATTTTTTTTTTTGACAATTAGACAGGCACTCTTACAATAAATTCATTTACATTTTTATTGCTTAAGCTTAAAAATAAAATACAGCTTTTACGGAAAACAGTTTTACCCGTCGCTAAATTCCACTATTGTAGAACTATGGAACGGTTTGTACAAGTTTTTTTGCATTTCCGGAAAATACGTAGAACGAGTTTTAAACTGAAACAATTGTCTGTAAATCATTTATATACAACGTGAGGTTCTCTATTGTTAATAGCTGCCAATTATTTTGAATTTTTAGTGCCATAACTTGTATGTATTTAATATATATTTATATTCAATTACTCGGAACTTCTAGCAAAGTTTATTTTAAATTGAATCTGGTTAATTCGAGTTTTGAGCAAATTAATTAATGTGTTCCATATTGTGAAGCTGTATTTATTGAAGAAAAAAAAAACCTTAAATTGACAATTTCGAAATTTTGATTTTTATTTATAAACTTATTTAACACTTCTGTGTTCGGTTAATTTTTTAAGAGAATTAATGTTAGGCATGACTGTTTCCGTTTCTTGTGTTAGGTATTTTTCTGATCGCAACCCTGCTCTTGCTCCGCCCAGGAGCTTATATATTGCCTTGCAATATGAACGTCAGGGAATAAATATAAAATATGTATGAATCTTGATAACAATAATTCCTTAAAAGTGTATAATATAGGCTTTTGGCTATATCACGACATTGAATGCACCTAGGCATAGAATTAAATATTCCATTGGAAGAGAAAAGAAAGAGCTATAATCCATAAAGCAGATCATTTAAATTATACAAAAATTTGAATTTTACAGGCAATTTTAAAAGCGGTTTTCAAGACCACCAAAAAAAAAGGCTTGTAAGTTGCGATAATTGCAAAAATCGCAGAAAATTGGATAAAACTGAAACAAATCCGCATTAATGAAAATTTATTAATTTTAAATTTAACTGAGTATTAAATTTAAAAAAAAATAAATAATAAAACAAAAGAAATTTGACTTTCCAGAGAAGTTAACAATGTGGTTTTTTGGGATCAGTTTTTCTAGTTCTAGGTATATTTTTTTGTATTTCTCTATTCACTGTATGTCCGACAACCATTTTTGATTATAAAAGTTTTTCTTTTTTTTTTAAATTTTGATAAGTGAAGAATCTGTTTATCAATTTTGTACCATAACAACTCATCGATGGTAAATAAAAAACAGCCAAGTTGCCCATATGAGGATTTTAATTGAAGGTAGTCTTACTGACCCAACCTCTTCGTAAAACCTTGCCGTTTAAGCCGCCTTAAAGGACGGTCAGGGAGCAGTCCTCTTGCGAGCAGGCTGTGGTGTCTTTGCAATCTATCGCTGTATCTACTAGTGCGCCTACCAATCTGCTCTTCAACTGTATGCAGATTGAGGTCTCTATGGAGTGTGGAACCGCGTACGTACCAGGGACAGTTGGTTATCTGTCGTAATACTCGATTCTACAATACCTGTATGCGTTTATAATTCCCAAATCTGCAGTCCATAAAGCCATATCGGAAAAATACAGTGCACTTAAACAGCTTTTTTACATCTCAGTGGCAAGGTGCTCCTCTTATTGTAGAGCCACCGCAGTTGTAGCAGTCTGAGACGACATCTTTAACCGTCTCCCTGCCGATGTATTGAGCTTGTGACGCTCCAGAGTAACTCCCTCTAGCTGGGTTGAAGAGGTATGCGTCAATCTTTTGAGTGTGAAGCATGGGTTTATTGTTTTCAGTGGGTTAACCTTCAAATTCCATCTTTTGCACCAAGCTGCGAGAGTATCAAGATACGCTTGTAGACCATTACTTGCCTCTACGCTACATTTGGCATTATAGATGACTGCGATGTCATCTTCATATGTAGCAATAATAGCCTTAGAGGGAGCTTCCATATGTTCAGAGATAGGGCTGGGTATATGAGAAATATACAAAGAAAAGAGCAGCGGACCCAGAACACTGCCTTGCGGTACTCCTGCTCTCATAATATAAGTGGACGAGTATATGTCCCTTACCTTGACCATAAACTCTCGTCCTTGCAGATATGACCTTAAAAGACCATAGTACGGTGCAGGCAAAATGTTTTTTTTTAACTTTACACAGTAGATCATCGTGCCACACCCTATGGAAAGCTTTCTGTCGTCAAAAGCCTGCATGAAGTGCTTCACCAATCTGTGCACTTGTTCCACAGTGCCGTGTCCCTCTCGAAAGCCGAATTGGTGATCCGGCAAGATATTGCATTCACTTATAGGGGCAGAAATCTGATATATTTTTCTTGATTTCTCATTTTGATTTGATCACTTTTCGAGTACAATCAAGAAAAATTTGTATTTTGTTACCCGATTTCTTTAAAAAGATTGTTAACTGTCTATTTGCCATCGAAAAAAGATGAAATTTTAGTATTTTTTGTTCTTGCTTCGACAGAACATATATGGACTAACATTTTAGAATTTTCCATTGCTGGAACATCAAAAACGAGTAGGTCAGACGACTACTTCAGAATCAAAAATTCAGTTTAATACTAGCTACTTGTAGTAATTCAAAGACTGTATACAAAATTGTAGAACTTATTATAAGATATATATAAATAATAATTGTAATTAATCTATTAGTATTATTGTATTGTAATGGGTAAAGTAAACTTATTTTTCTCAAGGATGCCATATTTTGTATCATAATTGGTTTTTTTTTTTTTATTAGAGTCTCTTATTTATCACGACATTGAAACATTCATCAAAATGTTGATCAACTGATCGACATCTATAATACGCGCCACGCTGAATATTTTTCAAATATAATTTTTCACACATAAATATTCTCGATAAAGTTCCGAAGTAAAGTACCCAAGTCTCTTTTTATTCGCCACCTTATCGACCTATAAATTACATAAATGCTCCCTTTCCACAAGCCAGCTTTACAGCTTGCTTTTAATGCATTTTTAAAGGCTTCAAGATAAAGCTTGTAGATACCATTTTGGACTCAATAGCTAAAAAAGTACCCAAGTTCATTTGACTCACTATGTTAGGTGTTACTTCCATTTGCGTAGGATAACTTTACAGCTTTCTTTTAAGCCATTTTTGAAAGGCTCCTAAATAAAGACTTTAAGTACAATTTTGAGCTTAAAACCAAAACAGAATATAATTCTCTTTTAATTCTCCACCTTATGGGCTTATAAATTACGTGCTTACTCCATTTCCGTAGGACAGCTTTACAATTATTTCTTTGTTCACGTCTTATTGTTTCCTTGTTTTTGTTTTTTTTTTGTTTTATCACAGCTTAACTATTTATTCTGACTGTAAACTGTGTTGACTTTTTAGGGATTTAAAGCCCCAATACTATTACTAAGGTTATAAAGAAATTATGTGATAAATATTTACAAAAGCAAAAAAAAAAATCACTGCGTTAAGTGTCATGCATACGAAAACTTTATGACAAATTAAGATGATGAGAAAGGTAAATAAAAGATGATGCAAATATGGTTAAACAATTTGCAAAGTTGGTCTTGTTGTTGTTTCTCTTAATTTGTTGTTGTGTAAGTGAGAGATCAGTTGAACAGTAAAAGGATTGTGCGCATGCCAAACATGGCGCATACGTAACTCTCCCACTCACACCCGCAAATTCCATATGTGTGTGAGTTTTTTATGCACAGGAAGAAAATACTGGCTCCAAATGAAATGATCTCATATTAGGAACAAAATTTAAATTGCGGTGTAATTTTGCTTTTCAATTCTTCAGAGTAATGGGTAGTGTAGCAGTAAATATAGAATATTTTTAAAAATAAATTATTTTACAAATTTTAATTATTAAGAAGCCAAATGTTTTGTAGTTCTTTAATAAAGAGCTGAGTTAAATTTAATTAAAATCCTTAAAAGTTCTTATTTGGCTTGGGAATTTATACATTATGACAAAAAAGTTTTCGGAATTTGATATTCGTCGATATTCGTGGTGTGTTGCATCATGAATACGTTCCAGAGGGACAAACGGTCAATAAGGAGTATTAAGGCTTGGAAAAGTATTTTGCTTTGTTTATTTTTTAATGTTTTAAGAAAATTTAGATGTGCTCACTTGAACAAATCCAAGCTAATTTTCATTATATATTTTTTATACAAAAAATGTCTGTTGAAATTGTGTGTACATGCAAAACCAAAACGAGTGGCATGAAAGTAAGGTGTTCTGGATCTAGACAAAACGGAACTTCGAAAAGTTATCGTGCTGTCGTGTTGCACAAGTAAATTCGAAGATCATTTTATTAATGGATGGCTTAAAATAAGTTTTACAAATATTGTAAATAAATTAAAAATATTTGTCTCTCAGAAAGATGTTGGCAGAAAGAAAAAATAAATTAATAAAGTGGATGTTCGAAAACTTGTGGTAACTCTACAAGTGAACTTAGCTGACCAGCTGTTCTATACAAATGGTAAACGATATAACTCGAAATGAAAACGATTCGAAGTCGATTCAAACTCAGTCGAAATCTAGAGCACCATTTGTCGGAATGCAATCATTATAACTTGTCAAAACCAGTCGAAATCTAGAACAGGACTGATTATGTGACTGTTTTGAGACGTTTGCGTGAACGGGTCCGTCGTACTCTGCCGGAGTTGTGGGCAGACAATTCGTGGATTTTGCACGACGATAACGCGCTATCTCATAGAGCTTCGATTGTGAACGCATCGATCAGGCACTGTGCAGTCCATATCTGGTCTCGTGTGACTTTTTCCTGTTTCCAAAACTAAAATTGCCACTCCGGCGACAGAATGCGACAAGAGATCTGAACGCCATGCCAGCCAACGTCTACATACAAAAAATGTTTCGAAGATTGGAAGAAGCGTTGGCATATGTGTTTTGCCTCAGAACGGGCATATTTTGAAGGAGACAAAATATATATTGAAGAAGATTAACTATTTCGCTTGATATGTATTTAGAAATTCCGAAAACTTATTGTCACAATGTATGTTCAACAGAAATTCAATTTTTTTTCTTCAAATTGAGTTTGCAAATTGTTTGATTTTGCTTAAAATCAGCAATCTCATTATGAACTTAATGTAAATTGATCCATTTGTATATTTTCCTGGGTAGATTGCAAATTGAGCAGACTAATAAACAGCAATATTCATATTCATATTTATATTTATTTTTTGTCACCAATTTACTTATTTCTAAACGTCGTTTTTTTCTGTGTAGTCTTTGCTTTTGATTTGACATTTTTATTTGCTGTCTCAATTTGTTTGTCTTTGCTATGGACTCTGTTCGTCTCTTCTTCTTACCTTATCACATGCGCAAATTGCTTGCACACGCAACAGAAAATTTGTCATGCATTTGTTTGCGACGGGAAAGAGCGGAGGAGCGGAAGAGCTAGTACATACAATTGTATAAAAAAAAGGCTCATGCGATAAATTTACTAACTAAACTAAACTAAACCATTTATCATGTTTTATATTTACTTTGAGACTTTCTTTGATAAATACACTGCACCTGACTTAATTTTATCATCGTTATTATTATCATATAAAATCAGTTAAATAATAAATACCTTTTGGCAGTCTTTGTACGCAATGATTTATAATGTGTCTATGTTTGTTTGGCAAGACATTTCAACTTTTGTGCTAAAACCCGAAAGTGTCTTGATAACAAAAGTTCATGATAAAACCGTCATCGCCGGGGTTAAGTATACTTAAGTACGATTGTATATAACACATCTATAGAAAACACTCATTGTCAGAGACTCATTTGTTAATCAATTTCCAGCTTTGTTTGAACACATGTCGCCCTCAAAAGTTTTTATCTCATCTGCTACTGCATTCTACAAAGTATCTGTATCTGTATCTTTGTCACATGATTTGAGCAGCTCGCCTTTTGAGTGATTTTACTTGCACGTGACGTATTTCATTTTGTAAATATTTGCATCTGTATGGTTGATGGTTGAGTCTGTTGTCGCTTCTGCTTCTGTTGGTGCAAACACGACTGCAATTATAATCCTAACAAAAAAAAAATATATAAAAATAGCGAAAATAACAATAAATAAGACAAAAAACAAGTTAAGTTAAAGATGCCTGTTAGCACAGCCGGTTAACTAGATAGTATAGAACAAACACATTTCATAAGCCACACAATTATTGTAGGTATTGAAATATATTAAATATTTGCAAGCTTTTGTAAATATTAATAAAGATGTATTAAACAGTATACTATGTTAAATATTCCTTATAACATGATCATCAACAGTGCATGATGATGATGTTAGTGCTGCTAACTTACACACGTGACTGTTAACAACCCTTCCTTTAATTTACCAGCCAACATACATAATCATTAACACTATTCTGTTAGCGCTGCTGTTATTAAAAATAAAACGCTGTAAATTTGTTTGGCTGTACGATTTTAATTTGCTTTTGTAATATACTTTAACTAGTTTTGTTTTTATTTTACAAATTTATAAATTTCTGTAAAATCCAACAGTAAAAACTGATTGTCTCTTTTAAATCAGTTTCAATTTTAACTAACGTTAGGTCTTGAGTAACATGTTTGTAAGTCCAAATTTGTCAATACTGCCGCCATTTTGTACTCAAACTAATTATGACAAACGGAACAAGCCCCTAGCTCTTCTTAGCTTTAGCCACCTCTTAATGTAGGGCAATTTAAAGCAGCATACTAATATTTAATCTTCTTCATTACAGGACCCGCACACTGGGCCAAAAACTATCCACAAGCCTCTGGCCATCGTCAGTCGCCAGTAGACATTACACCGTCGAGCGCCAAGAAGGGCAGTGAATTGAAAGTATCACCGCTCAAGTGGAAGTATGTACCTGAGCATACAAAGAGCTTGGTCAATCCAGGTAAGCTCAGTAAATAATATTAACATCCAGATCTTTTGTTAACACTAAAGTTTCATCAATTTAGGCTACTGCTGGCGCGTGGATGTTAATGGTGCCGAGTCTGAGTTAACCGGCGGTCCACTAGGCGATCAAATCTTCAAACTCGAACAGTTCCATTGCCATTGGGGCTGCACAGACTCCAAGGGCTCTGAGCATACCGTCGACGGCAAATCCTACGCTGGAGAACTACACTTGGTGCACTGGAACACCACCAAGTACAAGTCCTTTAACGAGGCAGCTGCTGCACCCGATGGCTTGGCGGTGCTGGCCGTTTTCCTAAATGCCACTGGCATTCACCAGCCTGAATTGGAGAAAGTTACCAGTCTGTTGCACTTTGTGCAGCATAAGGGTGACCGCGTTACACTGCCAAAGGGCTGCGATCCTGGCAAGCTGCTACCCAATGTGCATACCTATTGGACTTATGAAGGCTCACTTACCACGCCACCCTGCTCTGAGTGCGTCATTTGGATTGTTTTCAAGACACCCATCAATGTGTCTGACGATCAGCTAAATGCCATGCGCAATCTCAATGCCTACGACGTGCTGGAGGAGTGTCCATGCAATGAGTTCAATGGCAAGGTCATCAACAACTTCAGGCCACCATTGCCGCTGGGACACCGTGAGCTGCGCGAAATTGGCGGCCATTAAGTTGGCCACTAAGGCTTCAGTTTAGCCTGGTGCCTTTTTTCAGACATGGACAGTCAATGGATTCGAGAAGTTTGTTCACAATAGTTTAGAGTAATGCAAGGACTGCGCACCCCATTAGGCAGCTATAGAACGCATCGTTGTTGTCTCGTTTTAGATTGTACTGCATAATTTTAGCATACTTACCTCTTGGTATCTAGTACGATACCTATCTATTTAACCGCATCTGTATCTGTATTTGTACGTTTGTCTAAATGTGTCAGCATCTTTATGTGCTAAAAGTAAGCTTTAACCGAAATGTTAATCGTTAAGCGTTAAACATTTGCAAAATGACAATTAATTTAATATTACTTTTATGGTATTACCAAATAAATGTGCCTATGTTGTTAAACTTAGATGTTGCATATAAAACAAGTTGTGTTTTCTTGTGTGGTGACCATCTATTGGAACCTTTAAAGATCTTAGATCTCGGGGGAGAGCTGTCGTCAAGGCTTAACACGTAAAGCAGATAAGTATTGCTATAAGGAACTAAAGTTTTACAAAATAAGTGAACTTGAACAAAGCGTGTTCATGTTGTGAAGAGATAATCGAAATCAGCCAAATGCTTGGTATCCTCTGCGTCTAGTTAATCTCTGACTATTTTTACGATGCCGTCGACAATAATTAAAAAAGTTTTTTTTTATAAGAAATTTAGAATTTGGTCAACATTGAGTACTCTGAAAAACAGAGTAAACTTAGTTTCATTTTGATACGGCAAGTTTGACAATGCGAATGCAATTCTGCCTCTTAAAACAGGGAATCACTTCGCATTTTTACCGCTAAAACTTAAGACCCATAAATAAATGGCGCAAACGAACTTTTTATACCCTGTACCGTATGGTACTAAGGGTATATTAAGTTTGTGCAAGCCGAAAATGTATGTAACATATAGAAGGAGACGTCGGAGACACCCCAAAGTTACCTAAACTATGATCAGGGTGAATTAGAGAACATATACCCATGTCCGTTGTCCGTCTGTCCGTCTGTCCGTCCGTGTGAACGCCTAGATCTAGAGATGGTAAGAGCTAGAGTTACCAAACTTTCACATTAGTTCACATATTATTCCATAGGAGGCAAGTTTATTTTATTTTTTTGATATCGGGGATAAATTATATAGCTCCCATGGGGTGTTTGAGACGACCTCGACAAAAAAAAGCGTTTTAGATGAATAATTCGTTTGTTTATGAAGATATCGTAACGAAATTTGGTATTCAACAAGTTTTTTATAGTTCCGAATCACTGTACCAAATTTGATCAAATCGGTTGACTATATCATATAGCTCCCATAGGACCGATCGGCCAAATAACTTTTTTAACGAAAAATTCGCTATATTTCGTTTTTTAATAAAGAATCGAACCAGATTTGGCGTTTGGAAATTTGACACTACAATGTGCCAAATTTGAACAAAATCGGTTGACTATATCATATAGCTCCCATAGGTCCGATCTTCCAAAATCGATTTTTTAACAAAATTTGTCGTGTTTCGTTTGTTTTTTAAGATATTGGGACCAAATTTGACACTCGTGAGTATTTTATAGTTCCTAACACTGTACCAAATTTAATCCAAATCGTTTGACTAGATCATATAGCTCCCATAGGACCAATCGGTCCAAAAACACGTTTTTTATACAAAATTCGATGTGTTTTGTTTGTTTGTAAAGATATTTGAAATAAATTTGGCATTCATATCTTTTTTAAGGTATTTAAGCACTGTGTCAAATTTTATTGAAATCGGTTGACTATATCATATAGCTCCCATAGGAACGATCGGTCAAAAAAAAAATTTTTGCTAAAAATTCTTCTGTTTTTGGTTTTTGTGAAGAAATCGACTTTATTACAAGCCAGTGGTACAGGGTATCCTAAGTCGTCCGCGCCCGACTTTACCGCCATTTTTTAAACGTGCATAATATAAATTAAAGATACAAAATAAATGTGAATTTGATAAAACCCAAGTTGAACTGCTAATTTACAGCACAATTGGTTTGGGTTACAATTTTATAGGATAGACATCCTTACATATTTTATAGTTTAACATTTATTTATAAGTTTAGTAGACTATCTCTTAATTATTTGAACTTTGACGTGCTTTAGCAATTTGTGTTTTCTTTACTCTGAGATTTCATAAACTAAAGAGCACTCAGCTATCTTCGAATAATCGAAACTTGACTTCAATACCACATGGTAGTCAGTGGCTTTCTGTTTGCTTAACCGACATTATAATTAATATTTTTAAAACTATATTCACATTATATTTCTACGAAAACCTCGTTAAGCGGAAACTGCTGATAGATTATACTCAGTAGTCCTCTGCTTGTGTCCACAACTAGGATGATCAGATGTTTCTACTTTGCTTTAGCGACATCTTATTATAACGACATATCTTTAATACGATTACGTTTATCGAGAGCGTCTGATGCATCTCCGTCACATTTTTCTATATTTTCATTATTTGTAACAGTGTGTTCATCTGGCTTATAATAATAGCAGATTTGATCCAGTTCCCCGGGAACAAGTGAATAATTATACAGCATGCAACATGCACTTATAATAAAACGCGCAAAATCCGGTGTTGCAATATCGAGGAACTTCAATCGTCTGAACTTTTCTTTTAACAAACAAAACGAGAGATCTATAACCGATTTAATATCCAAAAGCCGTTTGTTGAATCCCATTTCTGAGTAACTTAAAAGCTCAGTGGAAACATAGGGAGTTAACAAGTTGATTTCGAGTGCATATGCTGAATCGGCTATTAAATGCATTTCATCACTTAACAGCGGCGCTTCTTTGTTTTTGATTTTTTTAAACAGATCACTCGTTTTCAAAACTTGCACATTAGACAAACTTCCAGGTTTCCCAATAAAGACATTTGTAAATTGTCCATTGTAGTTGCATACAGCTTGTAAAATTATAGAGTAAACATCTTTTTCATTTAAGAAAGTGTCCGCATTATTTTTTGGTTTCTTGATAGGTATATGGCAGGTATCAATTACGCCAATAACCCATGGAATTCCTCGAGACTTGAATTCAAACATATCAGCAGTGAGCTCTTGTTGTTCCTTATTTTGCCATTTGACATATTTCGGCATAAATCCACTTAATACTTGGATGATGTATTTAAAAATGCATTCTCCTAAGCATTTCTTTAATTTAAAACGTTCCAATATAGCATTAAATGGTTCTTGCTTGCTTATCGTCCAAATGCAGAACAACAATTGGGTACTTAAAGGTACTTTTGAATGAAGTGACTGTACGTTGATTTGCGGTTCATTCTTAGTAGCCACATCATATAGCAGTGACTGTAAATTATTTACAAATTAAATGTTGTTTATTTACCAAATAATTTTTATTCTTATGTTTGTATACGTACCTCAAAAAGAATACGGCTCATATTAAAATCCTTTTCGAAAAAATCTTCAAATACGGGCTCAAAGCAAATTTGTAAACGTTTTTGAAGATTTTCCAAGCATTGCTCATGTGAGTTTGTATCCTCTGTCAGATTGCCTAATGTTGGCTTAATGTCAATCGATTCTAATGCAGGTTCAAGACACATTTTCAAACGTTTGTCAGGATTTTCCAAGCATTTTTCATGTTCTACATTATTAAAGCTTGCATCCTCTGTAAGATTGCCTAATATTGGCTTAAGGTCAATCGTATCATCTGCAAGATTACCAATTATTGGCTTTATTTCAACATCAATCATATTCTCTGTAAAATTGTTAATTGTTGGCTTTACGTCTATTATATCCTCGCCAGAATCGGAGCCATAAAAGAATTTCACATCGTCTTCATCCATCTTAAATAGAAAAATTTAACTTTTTATCTGAATTACAAAATTATTGCTTTGCAAACTTTATTTTTATTAAAATATTTTAAATTGCAATGTTTTGTATGCACATAGCACAGCTGTTTAATTAATCGCTTTTAAAACTAAATCTATCGAAATATGTTCGATCGGTAAATACGCAAATTTGTATATCGATGTCTGGCGACACAAATTTTACGATAAATACCAAAATAATGAACATCGAGTGATAGCCGTGTCTATTTTAAAAAATCTGCCCCGGCATTTTTTTCAAAAAAGGTATATATTTCTGAATAATTTAATATAAACTGTTGCTTGTTTATATGTATGTTTTTACACACGATATGCAAATTGCTAGAGCTGGCTTGAACGTACAGGACCGTCTAGAGAAAAAATGGGCTCATACTCTAGTCTTTTTTAACAGAACATCGAAATTCTCACACGGAGTTACTTATATATCGGGTCAAATTTAATTAACTTTACATCAAGTTGGAATTTGAGTATTTTTCACCTTTTTTAAACAAAATATTTCTGTCTGGCGGCAAAACAAAGCCAGACGGATATATAATTTATTTAAGTATCCACGGTACACGTCATAAATAAGAGACAGTTGGATCGCCCGCCTTGTTATTCTTTGAATTCAGCTTTTTGTCGGTGTATCCAATGGTAGACATTCAGCACAAGCTGTCAAGATTGGCAGGTTCTCCCACAGACTTGTCAGAAGTGTGATTACTTGTAAAAAATAAAATGGACGGACTCAACACTATCACACCTTTTTGTATTCTACTTCATGCCATTCCGAGTCGCAGGCTCAGCATTTAAAATATAAACTTTGACACCGAATGTTACTTTTCTTAATTATTTAAAGCAGAATACTTACGTAATGATTTCTGAATCCTACGCTTGGGCGAAGCGCATGTTTGGTGCGTTGATAAAAATAAACTTGAAACCTTTTTTTTTATTAAAAACAAAATAATCTTTATTGTGGTGATGGAAATAGAAATTCTTACAATACAAATTGTTGTTGTTGGTTTTAATGTTTATTATTACTTTTACACAACATTTTTTAAATGTTAATTAATACAATATTTAATATAATAATAATTATTTTGTTTTGTTTTTTTAATTACTTCGAAAATTGTGGCCCCTAAGCATTAAAAAGACTGTTATTTTTGCTTCAAGTTCTTGTTGTTGGTTTTTGAGTACAATATCAATCAAATATATCAAATTCATAGTTTGCGTTTCATTCAAAACTTTCATTTTTTTTCGCAATTGCAGCATTTTATCATTCTTTTTTTAAGGTATAAAAATATTTGTATACATTTTACCATAAATTTTTTTTTATATTTTTCTTTTTTTTTTGCATTTTTTCTCACTTACGCATTACAATAATGAATTTTTGTTTTTATTTTTTAATTTACGCATACAATAATAATCGTAGTAATAATAATAATAATAGTTAATGAGTTAATAACGTTCACATTTATTACAGCATTATGCGTTTTGAGAATTGTTTTTTTTTTACTTGTTTTTGGTATTAATTACGTACAGTTATCTATGTAGGTTTAAAAATTGTAGTAAAAATATCATATGTTCAAATAAGTAAATGCGTTTCATATGCGTCTGTTTTGTTTTAGAGGGGAACTCTAGATTTATATGTAAATGGTATTTTGTTTGGTTTCTGATGGGTGCTAAGTACAAACCTTATATGCAGGGTGTTTCTACTGTATAACTCGAAACTCGAACAAAACTTGGCAGTTACAATAGTTAGTTAGTCGTTTGAGTAGTTAAAAACATTAAAACATAATGTACACAAGTAAGTAGTTTAATAAAAACAGCAGGGAACGTATACGAAGTACAGTACCGAATAGATCCCAAGTTAAAATGAGTGTAATAACTGCGCTATATGCATATTAGAAACAGTGTGCATATAGTATGCATTGGTGGGCGTGTCTTTTATATCGTTTTCTGGTAACTTCTTTTAATTCTTTTACTTATTTCTTCAACATAAATTTTTAACAACTTTTCAAAACAGTTTTTGGCTTCCGCAGTTTGGTTCCAAGTGGTTCCAGACCCAGTTCAAACCTTTTGATATACACGTACATGTTGTAGTTGTATGGCTTTATCTTTTTCTTTTTTTTTCTTTTATATTTTTATTATATTTTTATAAGTCAGTCCATTTTTTTCATGCCTTTGCTTTAACAAACTTTTTCTTTGATTTTAAATACGATATTAAACAAAATTTGAGCGAAATATGTGACGAGTTTCAACTTAAACAATTAAACACATATGTATGTTTTACAACTGCTTATAAATATGCATACATGTATGTAAGTGTGTGAAAAACTTTTCATATAGTTATGTATGTGTGTGTTATAAATGTAAGTATGTATGTTAAGCAACACCCTGTATACTTTTGTTTATTTCATTAATCCAAAAGGAAATTCAACTTGCTGAAAAATGATTTTTAGATTTAAAACGTTAGCTAAAACATAAACTTAATTGTAACGACATTTAACATTATAATTATTAATGGTTTTTTGTTTTTAATTTATAAAAATACTTGGTATGTTTAAAAAAAATTATAACTACAATGCATATTTAAAATATTTCAAATGACTAGATGCATTAATTATTTTTAAAATATTAAAGCGCGCTTCGTTTCGACTTTCATCGATAACATTTTGCAAAAGCGAAAATCGAAACGAATGCGATTAATTTATTTTTGTTTTCTTCTTTGCTTAGTTTTCCTACATTGATGTATGTATGAATGAAATGTTATGTATTTATGTATGTTTATGTATAAATGCATGAATATAAAAATGTATGAGCTAACATTTATGCATATGATGTATGTATATGTTAAATATTTATTTATTTTTTTAATTGCTACTTTTAATAATTATATAAAATAGAGACAAGCCATTTGATATTGCCTGCATGAATGTGTGTGAGTGAGTGTGTATGTGTGTGTGTGAGGTTCGACCGTTAGGGACTCATTTACGCTAATTTTAATTTTTTGCGAGCCCCGAAATTGATTTATGTTTTTTTTTTTTATCTTACTTTCCTTTTGCAAAACAAAAATAAATGTTTAAATGCAAACAAAACTGTAACTAAAAGTAAAATGTGGAATGATAAAAAAAAACGTAAGTTTTTGTCCAAATTGGACAAATTTAGAACATTTTCAATAGCGACTGACTATTTTCGGCCAAGATGTTGTGTAATTTGCGCGACACTGTAAATAAAAAATGTGCAAATAAATAAAACACAAGAATTTATTTTTTCAAAAAAGATTTTTTAAAAACAAAGTTTTGAACTTTAATATGGAAACAACAAATAAAATAAACAAACAGTATACATATCAAATAATTACAGCAAGTAGCTAAATTAATTAATAATAGAAATTAATACTTTGTTTACTTAAAAATAAATACTTGAAAAAGAAAAAAAAAATCAAATCGAGTTTATATTGCATTTTTATGTGTTGTCATATATCTTAATTAAGTTTTTTTTTTTTTTTTTGTAAGCTACTACGCGTTGTACAACAGAATTATATGAAAGTTTTTTATTATTTTTATATTTTTTTATTTATAATAAATTGATGTAAGCTTAATTGTGATAATTTCAACTTTTTGCCAGTTTGATTTGTTTTTAATAGTTTCTTTTTTATATTAATACGCATGTAAATATTTTAAAATACAAACTACAAATGCTTGGATATGAATGTGTTGGTAGTCTTCAATAGGAAGTATAAGCAGCTAACAACAAACAGTTATATGCATATGTATGTATATATAATATATAGCTATTTATGTATATGAATATGTGATTTTTTTTTTTTTAATATTATATTATATTTTTTTCTTTTTTATGTTCACATTTTCAAATCGTTTATGATAATTTTATGCTTAGAATCAAAAAGCAGTTAAAAAATATTTTTATTTATGTGTTTATGACTTAAATGTTGCTTTTGCGCGTAACAAAACAAATAAAGTTAAAGAAAGGGCGCTCTTGAAAAATAGTTAAGAGAGAGTTAAGAGTTAAATCAGTAGAAAAACAACAACTAAAGCAGAATAGATTGCAAAATTCCCTAAACGAGTCGCAATATTTGAATACTCATTTTCACAACAAACCTAAAATGAAATTAATAATTGTTTTTTTTTGTTTTTCTAACATTTAAGTGAATTTTTAAAAGTTTTTTGTTTTTTATTTTTAGTTTCACGTTTACGTTTTCGAAGCAGTCTAAGATTTTGTTGTCAAGTTTTTTCTCAAATTATACATACAAATTTATTTAAGTGTTTTTTTAGGATACTCACAACTAATTTTTTACACATATTATATAGCTAATATGCGCGTATTTATTTATGTATATATATATATATATATGTATTATATAAATTACATTTAGAAGTAGCCTACGTATTTGTTAATGTTTCTTGTTTGTTTCTCTTTGTGTATATGTATAGCATTACCATAAAGTAGTAACATTCAATATATGCTATATAATTAATTTTTGTTTTGTTTTTTTTTTTTTGTATATACTTTATGTGTAAATGTTTTTGTGTAAAAAATCAGTCATAGTCATTAATTGTTTTTATCAATTATTATGTATGTATATGTGTTTGTTTTTGTGTTAAGCTGTTGCATATTTTGTTATTTAAAGTTTTATTTAAATATGCTTTGAGAAAGCAAGAAGAAGCGCTAAAAAGTATGCTACACTTAAGAAGTATGCGCAAAAAATGCGCTAGATGGCGCCATGTGCGTGCTCAATTGTTTTAAAAGTCTTGAAATTAGTTTATATTTTGCGACAACAACAATGCATTTGTTTTAATTTTAACGCTACATATAATAATTTAATTTTTTTTTTTAATTCTTTTTTAAAATTACAATACAATACAATTTACAAACAGACAGACACAATTAGCTCGTTTCGCTACGCAAGCATGCATATAAATGTTACCTACAATAATTGCAAAATAATAATCATGTATACTATATATATATATAAAATTTAAATGTTTTCAGAGCTTGTCTCTAACATTTAATTCAACAAGTTCATTATTGTTATAATTCGCTTAAACGTTTGCCGACGGATATGGGAGAGTCTAAAGAACACTCAAAATTACTTAGGTTTTTTATTTTGTTTAAGTTTATACGCATATCTAATTGTTATTCATATCATTATAAGTATATTCTAATAATACTTAAAAACACTTCTACGAAGCCAGTTTGAAATTTTTTTAATTCGCTGTTGCTGCCGCCTATCGATTCCTATCGATTTAATTTTTCTTTTTTTCATTTAGTCCTTACAAAATTTAAATTCCATAAAAATGCTCAACAATCTTGCCCCTTTCATAATCTTTGTTTTTTATTTTTTTTTTAATCATTCATTTTGACCATACAAACTTTTTGCTTTGATTTAATTTTTTTTAATAACATTTATCAAAAATATAAACTACAATTAAATTAATTTTTGTGTGTGTGCCTGTGTATGAGAGTGCTTTGTGTTCGTCAAAGAAGTTTAACTGATCGAAAATCGCCTCGAGCTTTAGATTGGCATTGCCATCACTAAATGACTTCCTTTATAATCGATATTTTGGTTGACAGCCATTTTAGATAGAACGTAAAAGCAACTTAGTGTTGGTCAACGCGTTAATTTCGTTTACGATTGCTGATCATGCGACTTCATTTGCCACAAAGGAAGAGAGGAAGATAGTTTTTTTAGGTAATTGTTCTTAAAAAAAAAAAAAGTGAAAGAATTTCATTCCTATTCATTTTTCCTGGCATACCAACAACTTTTTCGCACTTTTAATATATTTTTTTAAATTTAATTATGCAACTTTTATGATGATTTTATTTAATTTTATGAAACGACTTTACATACAAAATGCCAACATGTTTTGTTTTTTTTTTGTTTTGCGGAGGCGACGCATTAAAAATTTTTAGCTGCGCCTAAAACTAATCACAAATGGCGGCATTTCTCAACTACTCATATAATTGTACATATGTATATATATAAAGTTATATAATTGTAACATTATCAGTCATGCTCCCATTTGAAAATATCTTTACGCTTTCCAATTTGCAATAATTTGTTTCTTCAATGTTTCATTTTGCAGCACTGTTTTGTGCAAGCTTTAAAAAGTAAACTTTTATAGCTGAGCACAGTTCAAAACATTTTACATTATTTGCGATTAACTATGTTAATCGATTAATCGAAACATCGCATTAGAGACATGAATTTGAAGCAGAATGTTAGAATGTCATTTTGCGACTCATTTTCGGAAATCGAAAGTTTTTGGGATTTTCGAAAATGGGAGCACGTCTGCATATATTTAGTATCATGATAAACGGTAGCAAAACGACCGTTAGCTCAGTTCCGTGAGAGCGTATGTGTGTATGGGTTTGGGTGTGTGGGAGTGTTTTTTTTTTTTAGCATATAGTTAAAGAGCACAGTTAATTGGCGGTATAAAAAGTTTACATATCGTTTTCATTTCATTTTTTGAAATTGTATGTATATGGATTTTCTTTTAAGTATGAAAAAATATGTAAGATGTAGTATATATATATATGCATGTATATAGTTGTATATGTTGTATATATATGTTTGTTAAAGTTAGCGCACAATGTTACAGTTATAATTTAGCTTACAAAAAAATATGTTATGCATATTTTAAATATTTTTTTTGTTGTGTTTTTCGTTTCTTTTAAACATATAAATATATATATATTTAAAAAAAATTGTTACATTTTCATTTTGCACAGTCTATTAGATTCTCAATTCATCAAATTTTTTTATCAACATACATATTATATACTATAGTATATATATATAATGTACTACAATAAAATGCACAAGTACGCTTACTTTTTCTATATAATTTGTGAAATTTGAATGTTATTGTTTGTTTGTGTGTGTGAGTGGGGAATGCTTTTGTTTGGCAGCACTGTTTGGCCAGTGTTGGTAAACAGTGAGCGTGTGCGAAATGAAATTAATAAAATATAAAACAAAACACAAGCAAGTTTGGTTTTTTTTTTTAATTTTTTATATAAAAAGGTTTTTTAATTTATAACTTTTGTGACGACGGTAACAATTTCTATTGGTTTAAAAAAAAATGTTAAAAGCTGTGTCTGCTAGTTTTTAGTTGTTGTCTTGTTGTTTATTGTTATTTGTGTCCCTTTGTAACATTTTAAAAATTTAATAATAGTCAATATTAGTTTAACATAAAAAACAAATAAGCATAAGTCAAAATTGGTTGTTATATTTTTTGTTTAGTTGATTTCTTGTGCAAGTTAAAATGCTAATAATAAATACAATTAAATAGTACACATATCTAGTCATATATACTTTATGTATATAAGTATATATATATATATTTAGGCCATAATAAATACCATCAATTAGCAGTTTGTTGTTGTGTTTTTTTTTTTTAAGTGTTTAACAATTCTTTTTTTTTTATATATACGATAAACAAATTTTCAACAGTTTTTATCAGTTTCAGTTTTGGTGTCAAGTAAAAAAGTTCTCACAAGAATTTTACAATACTTTTTTTTAACGTTTTACCGCATTGCAGCTATCAGTAGTAGCTATAAGTAGTCAAATTTACAACAAGCAAAAAATATATATATTTAATATTTAGTTGCATTACAAAATAAAAAGCATACATAAACTTACAATATTTGCTTAACTTTTACATTTAATAATCTCAAATAAGCAAAAATAAAACAATGGAAATAAAAATAATTGCTAAAAATTAATTAATTACACATTTACGCAAAAGACAGACAAAGCGTTTTGTTTTTGTATTGTTAAATTGAAAATCTAATACCTGCATACAAGCCGAACGAGCGAACGAACAATTAACCAACAAATTAGTACAATAAGTTTAACTAAAATTAATAAAATTAAAAAAATAAAAAAAAACATTTTTTAAATGCTGTTCCTGTTACTGTTGCGTTTATAGTCTCAAAAGTTTATACACTTGCTTGGTTTTTATAGTTTTTTTTTTGTTTTGTAGTTTTTATGTATGTAAAATTGATTTTGTTTTTATTTTTTTATTGATTTTTTTAATGCTAAAACACGCCGCTAAACATTTAAAACACTTATGCTTATAGTTTATATATAAGTATAAGCCATATATCTATTTATATTCATTAGTCAGACAAATATAAATATAAAATTTGAGGCGGCATTTAAAACACTCATTAGACATTTTTTTGTATATAAACTGACATTTTATTTGAATTATTTTTAAAGTTGAATAAGCTTTAAAAACAATTTGTCAGCTACTAATTATATATATATATTTTTTTGTTTTTACTCGATTTGTTAACGACTTTGCATTTTTTTTTTTAAGTTTAGAACTATTCGCTAGTTTGAGTCTAAGTTTTTATTTTATTTTTTAATATTTTAACAAAAAAGCCTGACAAAAAAAGCTGCTTCGGATTTTGGCATTGCTTTCAATTTGTTTTAGAATTTATGCGTTTTATTATTATTTAATTAAATTCTTTATTTGTTTGTTGTTTTATTTTAATTGAGATTTTTTTTTTATGTGTATAAATTTTCGATTTATGCGTATATGTATGTATGTAATAATAATCATTAATAGTAAATTGTTTAAGTCTTCTGCGCTGATTGCCAACTTTTAGTTAAATTTAATTTATGTTTTATTTTACCTTTTATGGTTTTCATTGCCACCAACTGCAGAACAATTGAATTTGTTGTGCACAATTGAATAATTAATTAATAATACATAATAATAATTAATGATATAATAATAATAAAAAATTCCGCTTTTATGCATACAGAAACACTACAAACACTACCAACAAATATTTTATTATTTTTTCGTTTTCTTGTAGAGAGCATAGTTAAATTAACAACAATTTTTGTTTATTTTTTTTTAAGTCTGTTAGAAATAAATTTGTTAAAAATGCCTAAACATAAAAAACGTTCAACAATTAAGAACAAAAAAGTACAATTAAGTTTAAACTATTTTCAGTGCGTTTTAGTTTTTTAATTTATATAATTAAAAAAAAAGCGTTCTTTTTGTCTGGTAATAAGCATTATTATTTTTTCTTCTCTTCTTGTTTTTTTTCTTTCTTTTTTTTGTTATATATGATATAGTAAAAACAATGAAACATAAAAACTAAGCGAGTATAAAAAAGTTGGTTGGTTTTGTTTTTTTGATGTTGGTTTCGTAAAAAAGTAGCAAACAATTTATGTAATAATAATAATAATAATAATAATATGCATATAAATAATCAGTAATCAATAAGTTGTATAATCAAAAAATAATTTATAAACATAAAAACAGTTATATATAAAATTTGTATGCAATCAAAAAATAATAACAAACAATTTGCGCATTGCTTATATAAATACAATCATTAATAAAAAATCATTTTGCTCGTTACGAAAAAAGAGCCTTACGCATACATGCTACATACAATTAAAAAGGTTTTTGTTTTTTTTGTTGATATATAATATTTAACTTATTGTTTAAGTAGTAAATATTTAATTTAATAATTTTTTGTTTTTGTTTTTAGCTTTTGCAACGAACATAAAAAGTGGATGGATTTCTGGCTTGGCGCGCACGAACACATAGTGCATTGGCTAAGCTGGTACAGCAACCAAATTGGTGCTTGCCTTGGCTTAGCTGCAGTAACAACCACACGCACGAACACATGACAAACATAACAAAGTCGTCATGTGTTCGTGCCTGCGCCATTCGAGATTTACATGGAGAAAAAAAAACAAGTACAAAAATACACAAATAATAAACTAAGCTAACAGTGGTATGCATGTATGTATATGTATATATAAAAAATAAAACAAAATTCAACAATAATTTAAAAAGTAGTAAAAAAAATTAATGCAACAGTGTGCGTTAAAGAGAGAGAGAGAGGGACAGCGAGAGCAAAAGAGCGCGCGCGCCACAAAACTATGTTATTAGTTAGTCCTAGGGACAGGACAGCGTAGATAATACATAGATCAAGAGAGATAGAGAGAGACAGAGAGTTCGAGAGCGAGAAAGAGCGCGCAAGTCAGACTAAAGGTTTTCGAGGGATTTTGGTGGGGGGCTGTATTGTTAACTTAGCCTAAAGCGAGTTAGAGTCCAAAATACTTAACGCCCGCCCCTCTTTCTTCATCTTCATCTTTATCTTCTTCTTTCCTACTACTTCTTACATACCCACAGGCGCCAACTGCACATAGCGATAAATATATAGGCGATAATCCTTGCTGGCCAGCACAACGCTGCCATCGTCCATGAGTGCCACATCAAAGCACTGCGCATGCTTCACCTTCGATTCGAGCGCTGAGATCAGCTGCCCGTCCTGCGTGAATATGGTCAAATTGAAATTGTTATGGTTGTCGGCAATCAAGATCTCGCCGTTCGTATTGATGCCCACACCAATGGGATAATTGGTAATTCCTTCGCCACCAATTTGCCGCAAATACTGTCCCTCGTAGTTGAAAACTTTAACACAATGCGCACGATTATCGCTAATGAAGATCTCTTGCTTGTCATTGACCACGACGCCATTGGGGAACTCCAAATGCTTGGAGCAGCCAAACTTGTGCAGCACATTGCCATTCTGATCGAAGATTATCACACGCATCACCTTGCATTCAACCACAATGATGCGTCCTTTGTTATCGACGGTTACGCCACGCGGATGTTGCAATATGGTTGCTCCAAACTTGCGCACAAACTGTCCATATTGATTGTATATCTGTATCTGGTGTGTGGGCGAGCGTTCCGTCACTATAATGTCTCCAGAATTGCGCACTACAGCCACACGATTGGGATACAAAAGCTGAGAATCGCGTTTGCCACACTCGCCAAACTGGAACTTAAAGCGACCCTCCTTGTCAAAGATCTGTATGCGATGATTGTTGGTATCTGCTACAATGATATCGTTTTGTGCATTGACAGCCACGCCACTGGGCTCTGTGAATTGACCCTCCATTACGCCAAATTCTCCAAATTTGCAGTGATAGATCATTTTCTGTCGCTTTATCTGCGATTTCGGTGGATATATAGAGGCTGACAGCAGCTTATTAGTCAAATCAAGCAGCGAATCCGAAGAAACATTGGTGCAGTTGCCGCCAGCTGTAGAAGCAGCAGAGAGGCTAGATAGCTGTGTGGCAAAGGCATCAACTACGGCTGAGGAGTTCGCGGGATTTGCCGTTGAGAACAGATTGTCGCTGCCGCCATTACTCCACTTTTCGTAGGGATTATAGTGTGCTACACTGCTGGCACCACTACCATTGCCTTGGCCATAGCGTTGCTTGGGCATAAGCTCGCCAAAATGTTGATCCCGTGCACTTAGCAAAAGACTGCCACTGCCTGCTCCATTGACATAGCTGCTACTGCTGTCCAGTAGGCCAGCGCTTAAACCAAGACCGCCTAAGCCATGCAACGATTGTTGTTGTTGCTGCTGTTGCTGCTGCAGCTGATGGTGATGTGCAGCATGATGACTGCCGGCGCTGCTGGCGCTGCTATTGCTAGCGCTTTGTGTGGGCCTTGCAATAGGTGGCTGCTTGTTGTGACCACTAATTGAGCTGCAGCCATTGGTCAGAGCCGCATCAGAGTTGCTAACGCGTATATATCCAAAGGTGTTACGCACGCCTGCCTGTATGGATTGATAGTTGGATACGAACTCCAGCTCAAAGGGCAACTGCATATCCTGCAGCGCCGTTTGCAACTGCTGCTCCAGTGTCTTGCGCAGCAACAAAGCGTCAGCTAACAGCTGCGATTGCGGAGCTGGTGTGCGTTCTACGGCCTCGCAGGTGGCTAGACCCTTGTCAATAAGCTCCTTGGCGCGTTGCAGCCATGCAGCATTGCTATTAGCCTTGGCCGTGTAGAGAGATTCCAGCTCCTTCATGAGCTCACCCTTACGCTCGTCCAGCATGGAGGCAAAGAACTGATGTGTTTCAATGAGTTCGTTGTGTGCCTTTTGATATTGCAGCTTGACCTTGTTGCTCAGCTGCTCTGAATTACCCGCTATGGCCACAATCTCACCAATCTTGCCGCGCATATCTGCCAGCAAGGTTTGCAGCTCCGAGTTAATGGTCAACGGTGGCGACTGCACATTTTCTAGCTCATGCAGGCCAGTGGAATGTTCCTGCACTATGCACTCCTTACAAACCAAGGTGCAGCAAGTGCGGCAACTAAACTTTAGTAGCTCATGTTTATGCCGCGGACAAAAGATCTGGCGTTGCGTGGTAGCCGGCACTGCCTGTTGTTGCATTTGCATGGCAACATATAGCGACTCTTGCTGTCGCTCCTCCTGGGAATGAGCTGCTGCTGCCGCAGCTAGCACAATCTTTGACAATTGCGACATGGGTTGCTGTGGTTCGGGCTGTGCCTGCTGTTGCTGCAGCATCATTGTCAGCGAGCTGGAGTACTTAAATTCGCTGGATGCCGGATTATTATGATGGCCATTGCTGGTGGCTATGGGTGAACCCACTGTAGGTGAATTGGCCATGGAACTACCCGCTTCGAAGCCCTCGATCAGACAAACATTGTGACCGTTAAAGCAATGCATAAATTCGTGTGCAGTTACACAATTGGCGCACAGAAAACTGAGGCAATCAAAGCACTTGGCTACTGCATCACTGCTCTTGCTCTTGCAGGCAGTGCACCGTGGTGCTCCACCACCATTCGCTGTGCTGTTGTTGCCTTTGCCAGCGCCTACGACTAGACTGCTGACAATGCTGCTATTGTTTGAGCTGTTGTTATTGTTGCTGCTGCAGTTGGTGCTAATCTTGTTGTTGCTGGCACTGGCAGTCTGTAAATTGCTGCCAATGACGCCTGGTCCATTAGTTACATTAGCGACATTGTTGCTAATGACGCTGCTGTTGCTGCTACTGCTGCCACAGCCGCTGAGGCCGCTTGTTGACGAGGTGGACGAAGCGCTGCTGGAGGATGACGACGATGATGAGGACGAAGACGACGAGCAGGAGGATGAGCTGGCCGATGAGTTAGATGAGACCGAGGCCGATATAGGATGGTGTGCATTAATGACGGTCACTTTTGCCGTCTTGGCGTTTGTCGCCACTGTATACTCATCACTGCAAATGGCCGAATCGCTAGCAGGTGGTGACGAGCCGCTTAATGTGAGTGGAGAGTCTGATAAATAGCCGGCATGTTCGTACGATTCAATGGAATTGGCGCCACGCATGGAGTCCAAGGATGGAGTCGGCGAGGACGCCATCTCAAAGTCTAAAAATTGTGTTTGGTTGTTTATTGTTTGGCTCCTTGGTTTTCTCTTAGGACGCACTGATGAATTAACAGTGATGGGCTGCAAAGGGATGGAGAAGAGAAAGATGTCGTTAAAGTTTGGACAGAACAAGTACACAATAAACCTAAGTATTTGTCATAAGGGATGGATTATTTAATATAAGCCGACACCTAAATAGAAACTACTTTTCAAAGTACATTTATCGAAAAATGTGGGCCTTAAGCGGCTCAAGGTTATCTGGCCAATTCACCTTTTTACCTTGACATTTATCCACAAGAAAATCAAGGTTTCAAAACTAGCTTCGTCTTTATACCTAGATTCTTAGCTTCTGTATATACGATAGGACAAGGATAAGGAATAATTTTATTTTACAATTGAAACTTTTATTTGTTTTACGAAAGCAAGGAATCTTTTATTACCTGCAGGTGTGAGAGGTTTATTAATTCAAATTTTTTCATATTTCTTCAGCCATCGCATAAATCTATATCTTCTAGGGAGTATTATATAAATTTACCATTTACGATGACTCAGTTTAGGAATTAGCTGACTCATGTGCTACCGAGGTTCTAGGTTCTAAACGGCTGGCTATGAGTCAGTAAATACTTCCGATTTATTTTACCTCTAACCTGTCAAGGCGCTGTTCCCTAGGCAATTGCAATGACCCGTGGTAGGCCTTTCTACCAAGTTATAACCATGTCCACCAACACCAACTAGGCCAAACTTTTTATTTATTTATTTTATCATAATTTGTAGCTAATTGGCAGACTTCAGACCATGCATCCCGCCCTCGTAATCCCCAACACACACAAACACACAGCTGTGACCCGCTTATTAAATGACGTCGTAGGTGGTTTGGTTGTCTTTTACTCAAGTTTTAGGGGAGGATGGTTGAACCCATACCCACGCGGGGACTCCAATCAAACTACGGAAACGTGCTGCCAACAAAATGGAAACAAAGTGCTTCTTAACACAATTCTAATTTCTTATGGCAGAAAGCGCGAGGCTGTACTACAGTTTCCGCACGGAGAATGCAGGAAAGTAACCCACACCCATCCCCACCCTCATGCTGCGACTGTCTAGCCCAAACAAACTGTCGTCGACGTGAAATGCAATAAACGCACGCACAGCGCGTTAACCCGGCATTGACGGTGCTCAAAGCTGTTGCCCGGACTACACTCTGGATGTGCGGAGCAGTGTTTTTCACCCTTCGTGCATACATACATAAATATGCTTAAAACAGTAGAAAGTAAACAAAATTGGCGGGGAGAAAGAAATTTTTCTAGATTTACCCAACAACTTCCGTCAACAAAAGGCGAAGGAAGTGAAAGCCAAAGAATGCCAAACGAATTGAGCCAAAAAAGGAAATCCACCCCCAAAGAAAAAGAAGTAGTAGAAAAAAAAACCGCCAATGGGGGCGGGTTGGGGTAATATTTTGTGCAACTGTCTAGACTAGCTGTATGTACATTTATCATGCATACACTCACGTATACATATATATATACACAGGGGGCAGATAGACACAGACACACACACACTTACCTTTGAAGTTTTATTTTTATATGATTTTTTTTATTATTATAACTTCTGCTACTGCGTCGAATTGTTGTAGTGTTTGTTGTTGCTGCAGCTGCCTTTTGAAAATTTAACAGCCAATTTTGGAACAATAATTTGTATTTAATATTTTTGTAGCATAACTTTAGGCGCACACTCAAATGCAAGGAAAATACTGCAAAAAAAAAAAACAAACAAAACGCACAATTAGTATTAAAAACTTTAGTATTATAATTTTAAAAGCTACGCTTTATGCGGATTTAATTAATTTAGCCTTTTTTCTTTATAATTTCCGCTAAATTCACAATAATATGAGGCACACACACACTCGAACGCACACACAACAAAGTCCTTACAACGACGACGCGTACGCGGCGCAGCTCCCTGCAAAACTAACTATGCGCATTATGCAGCGACCCGGGTAAAGCTCAGAATGTCGTTGACGACGCCGACGACGCCGCTGCCGCCGCTCCACCGTCTGCCCAGAGCGTGCGACAAGAGGCAGATGTCCTGCCATTTGCAGCGCAGTCAGGAAGATGGAAAGCGCGGGGGTGCGCCAGGGCGAATTGGCAGACAGAAATGCAAGCGACTGCAAATTAAAGCGGCATAAAACAAAATTACCCACAATTACCGACCGGGGCGACAGCGCGCGCGGCAGTCAGACGTCAAACTGACAAGTTGGGAAAAATCAATATATACATATGTATGTACATGCATATGTATGTATGTATCTATCTACACATAAGTGCGCTACAAAATTTCCTATTTACTGTAAGCAAGCAACACAAGGCACCCCCCCAAAAATGACAACAACAACAATACAGTCAAACACACACACACACTCTCACACATTGGGCAAAGAGAGCGCAGAGCATGACAACGCGCAAATGCCGAACTGTTGAATGCCGGCCCGATAACAACAACAACAGCACAGCTTGCCACAAAATGCAACCATTGCTGCGATTAAGTTTTTTAGCAACCCCTAAAACAACATGGCGACCTGAAACACACACCCCACCCCACCTCTTACTCCAACTGAAGGAAAAAAAAAACAAAAACCAAGCAACAATTTTCCATATTCGTTTTGCGCGCGCTACAGGTTGCGCATTCAAAGAGAGACAAAAGAGAGCAACGCAGTCTGAGCAGAATGAGCGACAGCAAACAGGAAGCGTCTAACGATAAACCGATAATAAAAGCGCGCGCTCTCCTCTCTCTCTAGCTCTCTTCCTCGTTCAATATGCGCATGTTTTCCAATTTTGGGCGCCGAACAACGACCTCGCCGATGAAAGCAACAATAACAAAAGCAATAACGACCAGGGCTGCAAATGTTTAGAAACTTCTAGTTCGTTCTTAGGGCTGCTGATAAGCAAGGCAAACTTCAATGACTAAAAAGTTGATGTTTCAATTATTTTCTACCAACTTTCGCCCTAAGAATGCATTCATCCAAGACCCCAATTACACAATTATATTTAAAGCTCCCGCCGAGGCTTGTACACATTTATTACTAAAAAATAAAACGAATTTTAAATGTACTATTTGAAGTCATTTTTGTGGCGCTAATAAATTTTTCGATCTAAATTTGTATACCAAAAGTATATAAATATCCTAAAGCAAATATTGTGTTTGTTCATATCTTGTCTACCGATAGAAATAGATAAGACTTCGATTCAGCTACAATTGATATGTCTATAAAGCTAAAGATTTAAAAAGATTAAATTGATTGATACGATGACGTATTGAGACAAAAATTAATTTCATATGCGAAAAACAGTTTTAGTTACAAATATGCAGATATATTTAATAATTGAGGGTAAAGACTAATAAACAGATGGTTTAACATAAAAATATGACTTCATTTATTAGCTTATAAAGTTGGATAATAAATGATTTTATAAACATTTCCATAGTTTTTTTTTTGTCAAAGTCCTTTAAAAAAAATTGTAGCAACTCTTCAATTTATTAAAAAAAAATGTGTTATCTTTTATCAATTTTAGATTTTCTCATGATTCTTGAAAGCCTCCAATTTAGTTCACAGTGTACACGATAAACATTTATAATAATTCCTTTTTAAAATAACAAACAATCTAAGCAATCTCCCTGTGTGAAACCAAATATGGTTACAGTTTGAAGAAAAACGGAACGGTTCGCATTGCTTTAAAAATATACGACTTTCAGCACCAAAATCGCCGGTTCGCTTTTCGCACATCTACTAATATCTGAGTTCGAAAATTATGAATGAAATAAGAAAATTATGAAACACAAGATATTGCTTCGATTGGAGATTCAAAAATAATGATTCGCTTTGCCAAATCTCCCAAATCAATTTCGAGAGGTTTCCTTTGCAAAATAATATCTGAAGGTATCTTAAATAGGATTAGTAATAGTTCACTTTAGATAAATCAACGAATCTGTATGCAAGTTGAAGTTGTATTTTTTGCGAACCTGTTTTGCAGCCCTGATAACAAAAACAGTTACAATCAGATATTCGTTATGCGCTCTCTTCTCCGAATGCAAAGAGCAATTGAGTGGGTGGGTGGGTAATTTTGGTTGTTTCTTTTTTATGTTTGTATGTAACGCCTATGATGATTATGACGCCGCAGAACTTTCAAGTTGTGCAGCATAAGCTCTTCTTCTTCGTCTTCCTCTTCTTCTGTCTTCTGTTGATATGGCGAGCAATGACGTTGCGGCGAAACAAAGTCGCAGACAACGTCGGCAGCGCTGTCATTGCAGCAACAGCCAACATAAATATGTAAATATGTACATACATATGTACATAACTGCGCAGATAGAAATTCTCTGTACATAGACCAAATAGCCAGACGACACGAACAGAGCATAAATCACACACACACGCATACAGCGTACAACATGCAATACACATGTAAATAATATGTCACTGGCGGCTTTTTGGCATGTGTTTTAGCCATTTGCATTTTTGGTTTTGAATGCAGTTGTTGTCGTTTGGCGTTGCCAACTGTTGCAAACAGACTTACAACAAAATATAAAAATCGATCTACAGCGTTGCTATCACTTCATATTCGATTGTGCAAGCCCAAAAACTTATTTTTGCTTATGTATATAGCTCTGGTCACACTAACAAACTTGACTCACTGGTTTATTTGGCGGCATTTCAACAGGTTTAGTTAATACTACAAGAATAGCTCTAACCTGTCATCACTACAACAACAACAACAACGACAACAACAGGAACCATAAGTATTAGCACGAAATCATTGCCTATGACACCAACATATCCAAAATATATATTGTATATTAATTGATAGTGAGTGACCGAGTCTGGCAGTGTCAATGATTAGATTAGCCAACACAAATTGCACGGTAGTACGAAATCAGCGGAACATTAGGCACATATATATACATACATATATACAAATATTTTTAATATACAATCATATATCATGACATAAAGATAAAGATCGGCAGTACAACAAAGTGAATCTTCATTTGTCAGCTCAATATCTGCGCCATATGTTTTCTTTTAGCCGTTTGCATGGAAGGCGTCATCTGGGGGGGCTGAGTGACTGGTTGGTTGGTTAGTTGGGTAGTGGCTGGGCGGGCGCATATGTAAAAATTCCAGAGCGCTTGTAAAAATGTTTAAAAATAGCTAATAATCGTCGGTCGGCCAGAGTACTGCATTGAGGGCGCGGTGCTGGTAATTAAATAAAGAGTGTGAGTGTGGCGGCAACAGCGACGTCAGCTGCGACGTCGACGTATGTACGTTGGTATGTTTCTGTGTGGTGTGCGAAGAAGTGGAACAAACTGCGCCTGGCATTACTAATGCAAAACAATTTGTACAAGATTATAAATTTCATGGCTTTGTAGACTGTAGTGGCGATGTAAGAAGAGTGCTGCAACGTTTCCCCTTCAATAGCAACAACTAACTAACAACCACATCATCAAGTTCATGGCAGCTACGTACACACATATGTACACCACCAAACAACTTGCAACAAGGCAAGTTCAAGCAATAACAACTTAAGAAATTTCAATTCTTATTATGAGGAATGCAAAATGCCTGACTGCCTGCCTGCCTGCCTGCTTGCAACGTGCAACATTCGAATATGGTCAAAATTGCTAGCAAGTTCTAGGCGAAACAGCAAAAAAAAAAAAAATGCGACCCAGGCATGTTTCAATTCCATGCATTCCCTGCCAGAGTTCAATGGTACCCAACAACAACAACAACCACAACAAATCCATCCAAAGAGCCATAACACACGCGCAAAAAAGCAACAAAACAAAACGCAAAAAAAAAAAACAGCATAGAAGCTTCATACAAAGCACAAACTAAAAAACAGAACAAAAACAAAAGCAAATCGAGGCACGACCAAACGAATATGGCAGAAACGTTTACCTGCGCGCTACGCTTCTAAACAGAGCGCCTGCAGATACAGATACATTTACAAATACTTCTGCGGGTTCACTAGAGTGGAGTGGAGTGGCGCAATTGTCTGTGTGTGTGTGTGTGTGTGTGTGAGTTGCTGCTGCTGTCGACGGCAACAAAGGCACCGCCAAAGCACGACCCGTCCTCGTCGACGTTCGATGCAAATTTTTATATGTCGTTTCAGGCGAAGCGCTGCAAATTCGTTGAATTTTGAGACGCCTTTAGTGGCTGCAGCGGCGGCGTCGACGGCTCCTCCTGCGCCCCAATGCAAATTGACAGCTGCCGCTTCTACTGCTGCGGCTGGCTACTCCCTATGGCCATGCGTCAGCGCAGCGACCCCCCAAGACAGCAGCAGCAGCAGACAGAGTCGCATTTAAGCCCCAACAGTGGAACTGAATGAAATTTACTTAGCAATGGCGACGCGCATTTTATTCGCAGAACGCAAAAGACAATGGCAAAGACTGCGACGACGACGGTGACGACGACAGCGGCTCCCACACAAGGGAGCACAAGCTGCACCGTCGTCCGGACGGGACAGACAACACAAGAAGAGCAATAAGATGATAGCAGCATCCAATTTAGCAGACAACAACACAGAATACAAACCCATTCACATTTACATTAACTCCTCTCAGATGCACCAACACACACACATACACCGCAAACATTCTACAAGATACTCTTCTCTGTCTGTCTGTCTGTCTGTATGTATATACTTTGCTTTGGCTGCCCTGGCAGGTCAATGGCGTTGTCTTCCACTGCCTGCCTGGCTGCACTTTTTTCGCGACGCAACTTTTTTTCTTGGCAACTCTTCTTCATCCGCTCGGTTCTTACTGCGTTTTGTAGTGTCTGTGGTTCGTCGTTGTCTGCTTTTTTATTGAATTGCGTTATGTCTGTCTGTCTGTCTGTCCGTCCGCAGGTCGCTTGTTAATGAGTTAAATGCTTTTGTCTATGTATTGTCTTATAGTTCGTCTTCTTGACGCTTCTCTTCGTCCTGTGAGAACAAGCGCAACTGGCTACAGTGGCGGCATGAAAAGTAAGTAACACGTAATAAATACAAGTTGGTGTACGAGTTTTGAAAAGGTTTAAGGTTTGAAAACCATCGATAAAAACTATTTGGTACAGTATTTTGTTGTCAATCGTTTTTCAAATAAATAAAAAGAATATACGATATTATAAATTCTTAGAAATTATACTTTTGTAACTGCCTAAGAAAATCAGAGTACATAATTTGATTTTTGACGTTTATTAAATTTACTCTCATAACAGAATCGAGATTTTTGGTAAAATCACATAATTTTATGTGTAATGAGAAAATTTGTGCTTCAAAAACTAACCGAAAGATCTACAATATGATGTTGTTTTTCAACGTATGTTTCTAAACTCTCAAACTAGAACTATTTGTTGTTTTCTAGAATTTTCCATGAATAAATTATAAGCATTTAAATGCGTAAAAAAAACTTGTAAAAAATTCATTTTAAGTATTAATAAAATATTTATGAATATTGCAATTACATAGCAAAGAATCGCCTGTATATAGTATATTAAAAAAGCTGTAAATGTTAAATACAATGTTGTGGCGATTTTTATTGGTTTGTTTTGTAAAAACCAATGTGGCCATAGATTCGAGACCTTCATCCAAAATTAAAAAAAAAAAAAATTCTGTCTTTTGCAGCCCTGCTCGAAATATTCTTCCCCGAAATTGAGATCTAATCAAATTGTACGTGTCTTGCTCACGTCTTGAGTGTGTAATATTTTGATAAATATTTACCAACATTAACTTACTATCTGCTTTAACATTTTCAATTAGAGTTGTACCATTTTGGTTGTGTATCTTTGTATATTATCTATTACGTGGGGCCGCAGCAAAATGCACATGAAGAAATATAGCAAGCCCCAAGTCGGCGCTTTTTTTTTTGTGATAATGAAAACAACACAAATATGAAATTGGTTCGTAAACTAAAAGATTGACGGCCGAACGAGCGAGTTCTAGCAACAAAACCACTACAATTCTAAGATATTTCTCCATATGCGTAGGAAACGTTAGCAGGAAATACTCGTGTATTTAAATATACATAGTTCATATAGCATACAGTGATTATATAAGCTCTACTGATGCACATGTGTAAAAAGTATTGCAAAATCAATTTGACACGCTACAAAAAGCAGAAAACTTGGGATACAAAACCGATAACAAAAACAAGCTTTTTTTAAATATTTTATATCAAGTTAGAATTAGTTTTGAAACCTTAAGAATTTACATTATACAAACTGCTATTAATAGCTGGGGTAGGCTTACATATTTTTTAAGCTGTGGTTATTCTAGAACATAACATAATAAACTACTATTCTGTATAAATAAATAAATATCTGTGCTTTAAATCAACAAAGTATAGATAGCCGTCGCTTTGCTTTTAATCATTTTGAAACACGTTTGTTTTAGGTTTTTAACTAAATGTAAAAAAGATACAAAATACACACACACACACACTCTCACACATACATATACGCACAAATCTCAAACTCAAAAGCCTGTTGTTGTGTTTTAATGACTTGAATCCGAATGTCCGTCAGGTCTGTCTGTATGTCTGTTCGTCAGCCTGATCGACCGTCCATCAAGTCAACAGCAGCGGGTTGTGTGAGTAAAATTAAAGAACATTGCCGTAATAATTTTTGTTATATAAAAAAATATAATCATGTTTTATTCTTCCGCATCGAAAAGCAGCGGCGAAACAGCGGAGGCAAGCACAACAGCAACAATAACCATATTGTTGTTTATACAGTTGCGGCGAATTAAATAGGCACACTCTTGATGCAAGGTCGTGGGTTTAAATGAGTGCAATTTACGGGGCTCGCCCGTCAAAAGGTTGTCGCACTTTTCACTGCGTGTTATTTGTTGACCGAGACAAGTACAAAATAAGTTTTTTTTATTGTTTTAAAAATGTATATGTTTGCTTTTTAAACACACATGTATCTATCCCTGGCAAGTTGAGAGATTAAGAATGCGGTGAAGGTTTCTATTTAACAGACGTAGTCCTAGGCTTAAACCTTGCGCATAGTATGAGCCATTTACTTAGGCCACTTCATGATCTTTAGTCAAGAGCAATTTTTCATTTTCATATCCATTTCAATATTTCAACAAATTCAAGGCTTTCGTCAAGCTTGGCATTGATTAGTCTTAATTGGGTTCGTTGGTTCATTAGTCTTATTGACAGCTCTTTAGCACTCATTGAACTTTTACAAATGACACACAACAAAAGTCTGCTTCACATTAAACAATTTCATGTCTAAGTCGAAAATTTTACACACGTCAATATTTTGACGTATTTTAATAATTGCACTTTGAAGCGTGTCAACTTTTTTGGCCGCGTCTGTACGCAACGTAAGTCTTTATTTTTTTAACGCAACAATAAGAAATGAGATAATAATAACAAAAAATGTGTAAAAGTTAATATAAACAATAACAACAACAGCCACAACGAAGGCACAAAACTCGCGCGCAAATAGAACAAACACAAACACAAAGCAACGCAGGAGATAGCAGCTTAAGAAGTAGAAGAAGTTGAAGAAGGCGCAGCAAGACGTTTTTTTTATTATTATTATTATCGTTGTATTTGTTATTGATGTTGATGTTGTTGTTGTTGCTGTTGCAGTTGATTGCCGCGCTGCAAGCTGCAACAAACAAAACAGCAACAGCGCGCAATGTAAATGCACAAAAAAAAAACGTAGCAGCCACGGCGCAGATATACAAACATAGATACATATAGACAAATGAAACGTAAAAAGCGAGCAGGAAAAGGCAACAACACACGGATACACACACACACACACACAGAGTTAGCCACGCACACACTCACACACACACCGGGCCGATTCTAAACAAGTTGATGAACTCTGCGGCTGCTGATGTCGCTGCTGCTGCCAACGTCAGCAGCGACGCTTTGGCTGCGCGTCTGTTTGCTAGCGTTGGCGTCGTTGTTGTAAGTGTTTAAAGCAGAACAGGAAAAACTGAAGTTGCTTTTATTATTACTATTATACGTACATAATATACACATAAATATGCAAATATATGCGCTGCACTTTTATTTATTTATTACACTATATTATTAATACTTTTTCTTGATTTTTTTTTATTTTGCACGCAAGCACACTCACGCAGGCAATACACACACACACTACAGTTGCCTGAAAAACGTACAACGCGACGAAACGAAAACGACGACGCGTACGTTTATCCACGTTGTTGATGTGACGAGCGCTAAGAACTGAATGAGTAAACAGAGAAGAATTTACAAGATACAAGCAGCAGCAAAAGTAGCGGCGGCACCAGGCATACGGACGGAACACAATGAAAATGAAACACAACGACGCCAAGCCAGAAACTCACACAACCAGTTCGGCGGCACACACACACACGCATACACAAGCAAACAAAGAACGAGCACAAAATCTAGTTTGGGCCACAGAACCAAACCGAAGCGAACCAACGCACAGATACAAGAAGAAACAGTACAGCAGCAGCAGCAGGCGGCAGGCAGGCAGGCAGCTGCTGAAATGAAATGATATGGCAACGAAACAAGCCTGCTGACTGCGCTGCCAGCGATGAGACTGACCTCTGACAACCTCCTACACACGCACATACAAACACTCATGTTTTTTCGTCAGGAGGTAGTCAGAGTCAGAACATGTAGTACATACATAAATTGCGCTGCGCGAGGGAGCAAGAGCCGTCGCACTCGTTTCCAGCGTTTTTGAGTGTTTCTGAGCAATTGTGTGGGAGTGAACGAGTTGCAGCAGTTTGTTGTTGTTGTTGCTGTGAGGCGCATTTGCTGCAACACAGTTACGTTTAACGAGTGAGAGAGGCAAAAGAGCAAGAGAGCGTGTGCTGCAATGTTAAAGGGCTGTAACAACAACAACAAAATGATGCGATTGATGAAAGAAAAAAAATGTAAATAATTCGAAACGATCGCCGGCAGTGGGATACCCTGCATCCATAAAAAATATGTTATTGTTAGGTGTATTTACACGACCTAAGCTATTAATGGACTTGGTCGCAATCACTTTTCCCGAAGAATTTAAATAGTAATGATCTTTTCTCCCCCCTCTCGTTATGTATGTATGTAGTTTACTTTACTTAGTAACAAGTACGTCATTTGCCGTTTCGTTGGTGCTAAAGTAAACATATTAATTAATTTCATTCAGCGCAATGATTCACTTAAAAATTGTACACTCGTTACGTATTCTGCTTTGTACCCTTTAATGAAATTAAAATTGAATTGGTAGATACACAAATCTTCGGTTGGTTGAAAATTTGAAAAATGATTAATCTAGGAATTATTAAAATTATTTAAATCGAAACCTAACAAGGCATACTAATTGTGAAATAATTCGGAAATTATGCTTAAATAACTTTATGCAACCAATTTACCCAAAGTACTGTACACTGAAGAAAGTTAACGCACGACATTATGAAGAAAGATATATACACTGAAGAGGAAGACAAATGAAAAAATATTTTATAGCCAAATTGATAACGACTTAGGCTTATATCCGAAAGATAATTTATATTCAATAGACGAATTGCTGTAAGACGTGCTCTCATAACTCCACAAAAGTATATCTTATATATAAATATATCTTTCTCTAGGAACGAAATAGAGTGAAAATCCGGGTCGAGGGGGAAAATGTACCAGCTCTCTATTACGCCTTTTTTGTAATAATAATTACACCGGGCTCCTAAAGAAACTCCGGGACTGCAAACAGTCCCCCCTTTCACACCCCCTCCCGATGGGCCTTTCGACAGGTTATGCTCTCCGAAATTAAAGTGTTCCTACTGCGGAAGAACAAGACTTAATTCTTTGCCTGATACACTCACCGCATGAATATATAATACTCTTATTTCTATAGATAAAGGGTATTAAGAGTGCTGTTGTAATTCGCTGATATTGCTCTTGGTGTTATTTTTGTTGTTCTTGTGCAAGTATTAAATTAACAAAGCAAATGGTGCGCATTCAACTATGCTTCCTCTTTGCTGACGACCGACCCTTACCCTTGCTGCCTTTCGCTGCTCCCGCTCCCAAATCTCTCTCACTCATTCTCGAGTAATTATTGCTGCAGCGCAGTACAGACCATTAACACAACTAAAGCCAAAGTGTAAAAATAACAGACAAGGCGTGGACAAAGATTCTGACAACAATGTTTATAACGAAAGAAAAACAAAAAAAAAGGCCAACAGCTTAAAAGATACACACATACATACATACAAACACATTAACAACCTGCAAAATAACCAAGAGAGCTGGTCATGACAATATTCATGCAAGTGACTGTGCTGGCGTTTATTTCCGTTGTAGGTACATACCGACATACATAAGTACGAACCTACGGGGTGCACACTGGGAACTAGTGTAAAAGTGCCTAGTACAGTAGACACTTTCAAATTGGAACATTCCTGAGGTATGCAACAAAAGATATTTGGTATCTTACGACTACTGGACATCAGATCAGTGATCTGCTTGTTGCCATGTCGTCACTGTTTAGACATGTTTGACTCAATTAAAAGATTCACATAAAAGCAAAACAAAAGCGACTCAAAATAAATCTAAAAAAATTAAATGTTTTTAAGCTCTACGATTGTAATGCAAAGATTTGAATCGAAATCTTCCACAGCTATAAAACTGCAGGTCTTAAAAAACTAGCAAGCGCTCCTTTGTAAACAACCAAAAAATTCACCTTAAGTTAGAGATTAAATAAGAGGAAAATTTAAGATTGATCTAGAAAAAAACGCCTGAAATCTCAATCTGTCGAAATCCAAGGACACCAAAATATATGAAGCTTTTTTTTGCCTGAAGCCACCCCTCCGTTTGAGATCCATCAGATAGAAAGAGAGTTAGTTTTGGCGCTCAGGTTTTATTTGAATCGATCTGCCGGGTTGGTTTCATAATCGATTGAGCGCCAAAACGTCAGTCTTACTGAACCGGCATAAAATTTCAAGTTTGCACTATCAAGGTGTGTTACTACGCCAACTTACTTAGTAGGCTTTTATCGTTGTGGATGCAAGCATTATAGATTTGCCGCAGGGGAAGGGGATAAGAAAAAAGGAAATCGCTTCAAACGTAGATTCTACTATATGCTCTTGAAAGCTTTTAGAGGGCGCAACGGTTTAATCTAACATCTTAGCAGACGACGAATTCAAAGGGTCAACTAAACTTTTTAAACCTTTCAACTAAAAGGTGTGCATGGAGCTTCGTTTTATAAAAATTTGGCGAGTATTTTTTTTTCGATCAAATTAATTTTCGACCTACCAAATGTATTCTGACCTGCCGGCAGACGTTGACCTGCCGAAACTGTTTGAATACTCTTAAAGTGTATAAACATCGTAATATTCTTTAGTTAGCTTATCTTGGCAATTATATGATTTTTGGATAAGTATACTTTCAGTACTCTCTAAAAAGCCGTAAGGCCAAACTTAAGTATTCTTAGAAATGCTCGCATCTCCAAAAAAAAATATTATTGACATTAATATTTATACGATACTAACGTCACTCAATTGAATTGCCTTTTGGTTTGGTACATATTAAAGTTCAAATTGGCTTTTAATTATTATTACGAACCAATACAAACATCGCAACCTTAAAACCTTCGTATTGACAACCTCTAACACATGCAAAAATCAGATTTAAAATTCATTGACACGTTTATGAGAACACCCGTAACACGTAAAACATAAGTTTCTTTTATACATATAGATATAGATTTTTACGCAGGAAGCGTAGACCCCTAGCATAACTAATTAATGGAATCTTAATTTGTAGTGTATCAGTTCGAATATGACAATTTTAGTCATAACTTAATATTTACATGATTAGACAAGCACTAAGAACTAAGTGACCATATCGATAACTAAGTCGCAGTTCTGATCATTTTTGCAAAAGGCTTTCTCCCTTGGCAATTACAGTCCCTACAAAAGAAATAGTCACGAGTTCCGAATTAAATTTATTTTTTGTACTTTTTTAAATAGAGCATTAAAGGTCCTGGTTGCATCTGTAGTTTATTAGAGCCTCTACTCCGGCAACGAAGGCTTTCAATTTCCCACCGTAGTGTTAAACATAGTTGTATCTTACGTAAATGGATGAATTAGACCTCTAAAAATGTCTAATAACAAGCGATCAACTCATGTAATTTTCTCACACATTCAATTATCCAAGAACCACTGTACACAGTGAACAGTGAAACGGTTATTCATGTAAAAGAAAGACAGAAGAGGGAACAAGAAACTCAAAGATACAGTGGGACAACAGGCGGCAGGCAAGTGACGGTCGGTTAAAGAGGCACAAAGATGTGGCTAAGAATACAATTTGTTGAATGCTTTGTTGCTCTTGGCATTATTATTAGTAGAAATGTTGTTGTTGATGTTGTTGTTGTTGTTAGTAGTAGTATAACTTTTTATGGCTAAAACTACTACAACAGCAATTAATAACAACATGAGCAATAGCAGCAACCAGCAGGCAGTCTTCTGTCAGTCAGGCAGGCAGTCAGTCAGGTAGTCCGTCAGTCCGTCAGCACAAAGAGCAACGGGCCAAGCTTAGTTAACTCTTTGTTATTGTTGCTGCTTTTTTTTCCTCCAAGCTGCGACGCGCGCTGATGCAATAGGAAAAATGTAAAAGTCTGTGCGTGTATCTGTGTGTTGATGTCATGATGCGTGTTGGTGTTGGCTTAAGAATAGCGCGCATAGCGTCGGCGCCGGCAGCGGCAATGCCAGCGGCGACAGCGACTGCGACTGCGCACAATAACCAGTCTAAAAATGCTTGCGCGCTTTGATCGCTTGGCTATATAATTATGTTAAATGTGTGTGCGTGCGTGTGTGTGTGTTGGTGTGCGTATCTATGTATGGGTATTGGCAACTTTAAGGGCCTTAAACTTTGTTTAAAGTCAAGGTCAGTGATTTCTTGCACGCTTTTAGCCAATGTTGCCAACCAACTCGATTTGGAGTTTTCGTGAGCGTGCGTGAGTCACGCAGGAGATGCTTTAGTTGTTGTTGTATCTGCAGATGCCTGCGACTTTTTATTTGTTTTTTATTTGTCTCTCTGAATTCCAAGAATTATGGGTTCAAGTGGACAGGAATAAAACAAAAAGAAGAGACGACTACATAAATACGTGACGGCTCGACAGAAACAAGTGGAATATGGCACATGACTTTTGGCACGGCAGCCGCCGCAGCAGCAGCAACATGGGGAACGGGAACGGGATTGGAAACATGGTATGCTGAGTTTAAGTTTGTGTGTGATCGATCTGCCTGTGGTTTGTCCTTGCCAGCGGTTCATGAACCCCACCACAGCACTGCGGTACAGTAGCAAAAAAGACACAACAAAAAAATTAAAGACTATAGCAAAATGCCGCGTCATTGCAAAAAATTACACACACACACACACACACACACACGACATACATAAAACACTTAGCCCATTTACACATACAAAAGTATGTACACTCCAGGTCACTTCAATAGAACACCTACATTTTTAAAAATTTGGTAAGTTAATAAAAGTTAATAACTAAAACCATTTTATTTATTCTTAATTCAAAACTCTTTTTGTAAAAAAAAAAATGCATATGCATAAATATTATATAATTTGTATAACAAAACTTTTTTTTTGCTATTATTTATAAATTTAGCAAACTTGTTGAAATTTTTACTTCAATATTTTTCTTTTGTTCAACTCTTTTGGTAGAAAGGTGTTAAAAGACACCTGTCAAATTTTGTTTTAACATTTTTATCTTAGTTTATACATTTATCAAAACAAAATAGTTTTGTCTTTTGGTATTATGGCAATATATAGTTGTACAAAAGGTAAAAATAAATATTTTTTGACACATGATTAAGGGGGGGAAACCAGTTTAGAACGATAAAAAACCGATCTTTTTTATTGCATAAATTGTTAGTATAACTAGTCAAGAACATGTGATCAAAATTTGAAAGCAAAATTCGCATTATTCCCAATGCTATGAGGACTTAAGTGACTGCCCGTCGGTCCGGGGTCGAAGCGCGCGGTAGTTCGAACGAAGCGTTTTCTCGAAACGATATTTTTTCAACTTGTGGGCATTCTAGCTGGAAAAGTTATTGACCAATCCTTCTGAACTTTAGTGTACATTCTTTATTCAATTAAAATCTGTATGAACCTAATTCTTATATTATATGATTATTCAAAATACGTTTTTTTATGCAAAAAAGGTGAAAAAAATATGGTATAAAAATATAACATTGTCTTCAAACACCTCGAAAAGTTCAATTTTCAATTTTTTTTACTCAGGTTCACATTTATAGGAAATGTGTTGCTAACGAAAAATAAATTGTGATGATTACATATGAAAATTTCTACCACAGGAATGCCCACTAGCAAAATACTCCGATGGTTATCGTCCATGGACAGCGCAATCTAACGACACTATTTCCGGCGGAAATTACTTGAAAAAATTTTTAAGTCTACTTTTAAACATGAATAAAATACTCCCAAAAAATCTGTTTATCTGTTTATCTAATCTGTTTTTAACAACAAAATATCGGCCTCCTAAACAGATCTCCCCACTTAAACTAAGAGAAGGTACAGGGTATAAAAATACATAAAGAATGTAATTTAGATAGAAGAGGTGCATTAAGCTTAGCTTAGAATATAGAACCAGTTCTAGTATCTAGTAGAACTCGTAGTTCTATATTCTTTGGTAGTAGTAAGTGCTGCCAAGTTAAAAGCACTAATTTTTTTTTATGAAATAATTCGGTTATTTTTTAAGTTAAACTACCCTTCCATCTCTCTACTCTATCTTTATCACACACAAAATGAAGTTGTGCTATTCAAATGACGCGGAGTGTTCTATAAAACACAGCAATAACTTTAGGCAAATAATTACAATAGTACATGCCAGGGTAAATGCAATCCTGAACTGCTGGCATCGCTTCATTAGCCAGCCTCAAATATTTTATTGCCCTATTGACAGTTCAATCGTGCACTCCAAAAACCAAGCCCGAAGGAAAAGAAAGGAATTCAACTCAGTAACAGGCTCCGAAACGGATCGAATCAGCCCTAGAAAAAACGGCCTTTTTAGCAGCTGTCACCTCGCTGCCGCCAAGTGAGAGAGAGCAACGCGCCATGCCAGATGTTTTCCATACCAAACCATACCTTGTGGCTGTGGCATGAGGCATGTGTATTAAAGGGCACGGCTTGCATGAGAGCAGCAGAGGGTAAGGGTAAGGGTAGGGAATAAGGAATAAGGAAACCCATAAACAAAGCCATACATAGTAAACTCATATGCGTATTTGTTATGGCTCATTCCATATTTTTGGGTAGAAATAAATGTGACACTTGAAACCGGAAATTAAGCACAATGCATATGGTCGGTCTACCGCTCCGCTCCTCTCTTCTCTTTACGGGTCACACTCTCGCGTTCCATGCTGATAAGATCTGGTAAAGTTGCGCAAGGTCCGAAAACTCTTTCAAAACTCTGCTAATTTTTGTGTATTCATAAATTGTTTAATGAATTGGAAACCTATTTATACAGTAATCAAGAAGAATTGGCTCGTCTGGCATGATATATTTATTTAAATATTAAAAAATGCTTTACCAGAAATATTTATTATAACAAGATATATTTATAGTTCATAATTGTATTTTGGTTTATCAAACATATGCATTTCAATCTTGATAAGCTATACGAAATCTAAACATCATAAAAAAGTCAAACGAAACAAATCACGCCAGTCAGAGTCTAAACTAAACATGTACCGACAATTCGACATCGTTCCTTAAATAATCATAGGTATTCGTATTCTTTCCAAAATTGATAAACTGAAACAAGTGTAAACATTATAAAAAGTGTAAACAAAGTAAACCAATCAGTCAGTACCCTTAACAACTATCGATTATCATCAATTCATCGATAAGTAAACGATAAACGATAGTCGGCTGTAGTATTTTGGTATTCTGGATGGAGGCGGCGCGGCAGCTGTTATTGTAGTGCATATGTATGTGTTGAAGCACCATTTGACTTCTGTTGGTCAAGCCCGATAGCTATAGTTAAAAAATTTTGAAGTTTGGCAACATTTCCCCAACCCATCGAGGTTTCGCCCCAAAAAAAAACCGTAAAAAAATACATCAATGTGCTCCGAGATCAGTCTAAAAAAGTAAATTGAAACTTATCTGTATTCATTTCGAGATAATTTTCACAATGTTCATGCGCTTGAAAAAGCTATTAATAACCAAACTTGAAGTAAAGGGTGAGCCATCTGTTGGTTTGTCTTTTAACTGCATTTTATTCGTATAATTCCTAACAAAATTGAGCAAATGTCTATATATAGCAAGTTTGAAAATAATAACGCCTTAATGGATGCCGCAGTTGGCTCTACAGGTCCATATGCATTCATCGTTATTTTCGAATTTTTTTTTTTTGACGAAAACTGATCTGGAATTTTTCTGTCTATTGAAAGTATAAGCAACGCTGATCATGGCTTCAATTGTTGCGTCATTTAAATTCGACGCAAAGTGGTCCTAACATGGTGTAATTCTTTCGAACAATAAAGGGTCGATGTGTCCGGGGACTCGTCGAAACTTGCCTCAACTATGTTTTTTTTTCACAGAACGACGATTTTCTTAATACGCCTGTTCCATTAATTTTTAATTTGATATATGTCGAAAAGCATCCACTTTAGAAGAGCATGTTCCGAATTATGAGTGTTTAACAACCAAACAAACAGATGACTCACCCTATAACTTGTGCCTCTAGAGCTTGTCGCTTAAGTTCGCTACTGATTGTGCAAATTCAATTCAGATCCCGAAAATTCTACGAAAAGGTCATTACAAGTGCAATGTAGATTTGAGAAGTTTATTTCATATCATACACCTCTATATTGGTAGTTACCCAAGAAATAAAAATAATTTTTAATACCCACAAAGGGTATATTAAGTTTGTGCAAGCCGAAAATGTATGTAACATATAGAAGGAGTCGTCGGAAACACCCATAAGTTACCTAAAATATGATCAGGGTGACTATAGAAGTCGATATATCCATGTCCGTCCGTCCGTTTGAACGCCAAGATCTCAGAGATGGTAAGAGCTAGAGCAACCAAACTTTCACATTAGATCCCATATTATTCCATAGGAGACAAATTTTTTATATTTTTCATATGGGGGTTAAATTATATGTTTCGAAAAAAAAGAAGTTTTAGATAAGTAATTCGTTTGTTTATGAAGATATTGTAACCAAATTTAGCATTCGAAAGTTTTTTATAGTTCCCAAGCATTGCACCAAATTTTATTAAAATCGGTAGACTATTATTAATTATTAATAAATATTATCAATAATTATGTTAAAATGTTATTTATTCAAGTAATACTTTTTACATAGTAAGTACATATATGGAACATCCTAATTATTCAATATAGCCGCCTTGAGCCACAACTACCCGCTCAAGCCTGGACCGAAATCGAGAACAGGCCCGTTTCACCTCCATATTGTTCAACTTGGTCATCATATCCATGATTTTGGCCTTCAGGGCGTCCTTCGTGTTGTGAGATGTCTTGTTCACCTTTCCTTCAACTACGCCCCACACGTAGTAGTCGAGAGGATTACAGTCTGGGCTGGACGGTGGCCACAAATTTGGGGACCAGTGGTGATGCATATTCTCGTACAGCCAAGCCTGAGTCTTTCTGGACTTGTGGACGATTTCTGAGGACATAAAATCTGTAACCAAGATCATCGTGCACCGTCAGACTGATTGTTGACCGCGCTACGCCCATATCTTTAGCTAACTTGTTCATACTGCATCCCGGATCGGCGTCAATCTTCTTTTTCAATTCATCGACAAATTCTGAAGTTCTTTTTTGGTTTATTGTGGCTTGCTCGCTCTGAAGAAACCTCGTCTTTCTTTTCAGCATCTCGAAACTTCTTGCTAATTTCACAAACTTGTGTTTTTTTATATCCAAACCATTGTAAAAGGCGCGTAGTGACTCCAGTATCGCTGCCCTGCGGTCCTGTTCTCGGCTCATCGTTGCGCGTTATCAATCAAGTCTACTCTGTAACTGAAAAGGAACACCTAAACATGAAATGCAATGCTATCTTTGCAGATTTGTGCTAAGCTGTAATAAAGGAGACCCGCACGAATATATTCCGGATTTACCGCGCTATATATATTCATATAGCTCCCATAGGGCGAATCGAAAAAAAAAAAAACACGTTTTTATACCAAATTCGTTGTGTTTGTTTGTAAAGATATTTAAACCAAATTCGGCATTTAGACCTTTTTAAAAGCACTGTGCCAAATTTGATCGAAATCGGTTGACTATATCATATAGCTCCCATAGGACCGATCGGTCAAAAGGAACCGAAGGAACCGGATTTTATTGCAAGCTAGTGATACAGGGTATCCCAAAGTCGTGTACTGAATAATTAGAATGGGCTAAGCACTGATTATATTTGCTTTAGTTACCACATCTTTCAATAGATTTTTTTTAGAACTTTCAAAAATTTGTTCATACAATCCCATCGATATGGAAAAGAAGCCGATGAATATGTGTTTTTTCTCCTTTTTAAGGAAGTGTGCCGCATGGACCACCTAATATTTATGCCATTTTATTTTGTAACCTTTAAGTTTTTTATCCTACTTGAAAAATTGTTTTTAGGCTGTAAAACGTGTTTTTTAATGAGTGTTTTTTTCTATATTTTCCGAAATTTCGGTTTTGTAGCTATTATAAATTTATATTTACTTATATAATTATAAAGTAGAAGTTAATTCTTAATTATAAAAGTTTGTAGGCCGGATGGCAAAGTAAATATATAGTATTATAGTAAATACTTTTACGCTAGATCGATGGTATTCGTGAAATTTTTTTCTTAGTTGCGATTTTTCTTTTGTGATCATTTTTGGTACAGTTCTACGCTAAGCTGACGTGAGTAGGTCTACTGAAAGTACGAGTACGAGAATTCCGTCGTCGATTCAACGACGAACAATTTTTGTGTGATTTTTTAAATATGAGCTGTTTTTTTCATTATTCACAATTTGGTTTGATCATCTTTTTTGTTTATGACTTTAAGACTTCAACGAGCATAATGTTTCCTTAAAATATCTTGCATTGGTTTTATGGAAGATAAAAGCTGCCCTTCAAAAGAACACAAACTAGCGCTAAATACTTCTTTTAAAATAAAAGATCCTTATATCAATACGTTTGATCAAATAAATGTGCAATACAATGCATTGCCCCTAAAAAAAACTCTTAAATGTAAAAAATAGGGTCTGTGATTAGGTAGCAAGTGCAATTGCTTGTAGTCGTTTCGACGAAGAACCGCCTAAATGTGCCTAAAATAAGAGTCTTTATCATATGTGAATAAAATTTGTAAACTTTTAAAACCAAAATGGACGATATTAAGGTTGACTCATAAAAGTAGGCAAGATCGAAGAAGGCTGTTTCCGTTCAAAGAATTCTCAAAATAACACACAAAGCAGTAACCAAGTTCCTGAAATATTACCTAACTTAATAATTACCAAATTTTTTGTTCATTTTTGTGTCACACTTTTGACACATATCCAATTGCTGCTTTCGGAGCTTACCTGCAAGTAAAAAGTAATTCAAGTGTTAAATTATTGCAAAATTTTGTTATATTTTTTAATTTTAAGAATTGAAGCAGGTTGCTCGTTTATTTTTCGTAGCTCAGATTCTCGGCTTTCAACGCCCACAATATCCGCTTACATTAAAGCTAAAAAAAAGGGTGCCCTCATTGCTTCGTTGGAGGCCACATATGTACATGGAAAGTTCTAGATGTCTCAGACTGACCTCATAATTCGCTTTAAAAACAAAAAAAATCGAATGAGCAAAGAAACGCCCCACAAGCCATGTGCAGCAAATTTTTGATCAAATGATGTGAGTTCAAAAATTTGGAAGTCTTGAAAATTTATATATTTTTGTTATTTGCAGAAAGTAGTACTTCTTAGTACATAAAAATAAATGTTTATAGATGTCGTCGTTGGAAACTGTTTTGTTGTGCTTTAGACTAGAAATTGAGGCACATAACAGAACAGGCGTTAAAATGACATTAGTTTTTGGCTTTAATAAATTAAATAATGTTAGCAACAAAAGGCGGCAAAAAGTCAACGAACGGCTAAAAATTCACGAACTTGGAACAAAAAATAAAAAAAAATAGAATAAAATAAAAGAGGCAGCAGCGACGCTAACAGAGTGATGTCAATAAACCAAACGGCCAATAGTCTGAGCCAAGTTAACAATCCAATGCCCAAAACTAATCGACGACCCGCGACGTAGTCTATGAATAAATACAAAAATCACAAAAAAAAAAAAACGTAGTTTAATAGCAAAAAAGGTAAAAAAACAGCGTGATTTTATAAACTTGTTGCTTGAACAATTAAAAAAAAAATAAAAATATAAAAAAAGCATAGCAACAATAACAACAAGTAATTAAATATATTCGTAAATTTTGGCAGAGCTTTACTTTTTTGTTTTTTTTGGTTTTGTTGCTGTTGTTGTGGTGAATGTCCTGTGATGAAATAATATACAAGATATACATAACATGCATACATATGTACAAAGCTATGTACATACATACATACCTCAAAGAAGCTTAATGGATTGTCTTGACGGAAGTGGCGACAGCGACGCACATGTTTAGCATTTCATATATTTATGTACATATATTTATAGGTACATATGTACTATCTATACATATGAGTATGTACAAAGGTGTCTCCTCTAGCTCTTCCATTCGACGAAGCCTTCTTTTTCGTACAAACACGCACGCTTTAGGGTCTTACCCGCATGCTTCTCATACAAAACATATGATGCACGGTACAGTGAAACCAAGTATGTCCATACCAATTGGAAACCTTTTTTTTACTAAATTCTCATTTCAACTTCGAACTTCTGTTTCTGGAAGATTTTTTTTAAGTTGTTCAACAGAAGATAAATCTATTGGTATATTAATTTTATAAGAACTTGTTATGTTAGATTAAAACAGGTTATGTTAGGGCCTCACTTAGGCCAAGAAAACGCCCGTTGTGATACCGCTACAGTGAGCCATTTCACCACTCTTCCCCCCACTTGAGAGGTCCCCTATATGAGGTGAGAAAGCCTTCCGGCAGCCTGAATAGACCCTAAAAGGCATTTCGGAACCTGTTCGGAGAGCTGAGTTAATTCATCAAGAAAATGTGTCTTTAGGAAACGGAATCTTTTGCTGCCTTGCCCTGGGCAATAACAGAATAATTGTTCCACTGTCTCCAGTTCCTACTTATCGCCACAGCTTCTACAGAAGTCATGGTGGGGAGCATTCAACCTGGATGCGTGATTTCCCACCAGCCCAGTGTCCTGTGATATCACTGATAACAGTTGGGCACTGGACTCTATTTAGACAGCAAAGTTCTTTAGTTCTTTTACCTCGAGATCCTACACGTGTTCGATGTCCGATCCAACACGTGTTCGATGTCCGATTCTACGTTCTGTTTGCACAGATAACGAAAAAATGTCGTATTCTCAGTTTACAGTTGGCCATGGGTATGCCCAGGCCCTCCTTGTCTTGAAGGAGGATGCTGGTAGTTCCTTGTCTAGACAGCAATTCAATTGCCCTTGATGTTCCTATGTCTTGGGGACTATATGAGGTGAATTGAAAACTGCTTAGCCATCTCCTCTACAGACAAGCGCCAGTTATTCACTGACTTCATGCACGAAGTCATCGAAACTAGGGACTTAATAGCTGCCCGAGAAAAATATGTTCTTATTCCGAACTTATTTTTGTTTCTTATTGTTATCGAAGCCTCCTGGATTGCAGTGACCTCTGCCTGAAAAACACTGCAGTGATCCGGGAGTCGGAAAGCAGTTCTAACGTTGACTTCCTCAACGTAGACGCCTCCGCCTACACGGTCGTCTAGCTTGGAACCGTTTATGTATATCTTTATCCAGCCAGCTGGGCCTGGTACACCTATATTCCACTCCTCCTTGGTGGAAAATGGACTCTGAATTTGGTTGTGAAATGTTCCTGCAGTATGCAGTAGTCTGTGCTTTCGGGATTAACTGGGTTCCCCTTAAGAATCTTTTGCATGACCAAAATCTTGTTATGTTAACTCATTTGAGAATTTTCTCAGTTTAAAGGCCACCTGGTATATATTCAAAAATGTTCAAAATCAATTAAAATTTTAATTAAAAAAATAAGACAGTCATGGTGACCGAGTGAATTACACTGTAACCATTTTCCCCGAACAAAAAAATACATTTCTGCTTACTACGGAGCTCAATACTCTTGAACCTATGGTACAAACGTTAAAATTGATAATAAATTTGTAAAACTCAGATACTTTTGCCTTATTTTGTGTCTAAATAGATTCCTTTTGCTCTTAATCGCTTACATTTTTCTTTATAAAATTTATCTACTTGCACATAAAGTACAGAGTAGAGGTGGGATATATCGATGCCACTATCGATACTTTTATTTTTCGGATACTATCGATGCTTTTTCTTAAAATTCGTGTTGCAAAAAAACAGAAAAGAAAATCTCTAAATACATTTTACGAAATTCAATTAAGAACACCTATATAAAATATTAAGTTTTAAGTTATTCAAAAAGCTTTTGTCACTTAAATAACATTTTTATTGTTAATTTATTCCGAATGAATTAATAACTTATCCTTAATAAAAAAAAAGTTTTCACTGCGATATTCAATTAAGAACAATTTTTAAAAAGGATCAAAAAATAAATGTTTTGTAACAAAAACATGGGAAAAACTCTTAAGTTAAAAGTGAGTCTAGGCTCCCGACTTATTTATAACCTTGAAAATTTGGGTTGGCATGGAAAGAAACACCTTCTGAAATTCCGAAAGTTGGATTTGAGCCCATTTTTCCGTAATTTGCGTCCGCTAGAGTAGACCCGACGGGATAGGTTCCTACACTTGTTCTTAATGAAGTTCAGGTCTAGCGATCGATGTTTTTGCTTTTGAACTAACCACGATTGGCCTTTGACACGTGGATCGATGCATTATTTTGCAGAAAACTTTTCGTTTGCTCTCAACGCATTTCGACTTTTAAAGCGAAAGATTTACATAAAATCCTGTAATAATTTCAGCAATAACAAAATAAGACAAAGCTTCCAAAGAACCACTAAAAGAAACCAATAATTTGCTTTCGTCGAAAGGTATTTAACAATTTATAATAAATAACACTTTCGGTGATTCGAAATTTATTTTCCTTGCTTTCATTCTCAAGGTCACTCAATTTTCTTTTTCTTTTTCACTCGTTTTCTAGGTACTAGTACTAGTTCATATAAATCTTGAAAATACAATTATTTTAAATCAAATCTAATGTACAATACTTCAGTTGGGCTTTAAAAAATTCTTTCAATCGAAACTCATTTTTTATATGATGCCAAACCCTATCTTAGATTTTGTAGACCTTTTTGTACCAGAAATCAAATAATGGACTCCTTGAAAAAATGAGCGTTCGCGACTATTGGAACTCACTGTGACGACTCCGTGAGTTATGGTTAAAGTATTTGTGATGCATGTATTCTTGGTTCAAGTTAGTTCTCGTTTCGTCTGATTGGCACATTGTCTCCGTTTTCCAGCTACTAGTATTAGGTTTCCAGTCTGAAGGACAAGACTCATCTTAAAGATTTATGTCTACCAATATGTGTCACAGATATGTCAGTATGTGTGTGTGTGTGTGTGTGTGTGTGTGTGTGTGCATCTCTTTCAGTGTGTTGGCAAGCGGAAGCTTTTAAGTACACGCATTATTTTTAATAAGTCCAAAAAGACAACTGTGAGACATTTATCCCTCCCTCCCTCCCTCCCTCCCCCTCTCGCTCTGTCTCAGCCATCCTACAACGTTTCCCCCCGCCAACCAACATCAACAACCACTTTATGTTAATTACCATGAAAAAACAAAAACTTCACAGCGGGGGTGACTCGGCTCTATGGCTGGCTGATTGCTGCGTTTAAAGCTTACTCTGTATCTGTGTGTGTATGTGGAGGGGGTTGGGCGTGCCCGCTTTATATATATATATATGAGTGTGTGTGTGGGTGGGGAGTGTGTTTCTTTGTATGCGTTTGGTTTTTGTAATTGATGAACGCTGTTAATTATGGGCGGCTTTAACTGTCACTTTTAGGTGATTTCTCAAAGCTCATAGGTAAAAATGAAAAGGTGGGGTCAATCCCCAATATGATGTGGGTGCAAAAGGTCAAAGAAGGTTTGATTTGACAATGATAAAGAGCGATGCAATGAACCAGACAAACAAATGTGTATGGTATATAGAACATATCCAAAACTATGAAGATAAATACAATGATATTTATTTTTATAATCTTTAGAGGGAGCTAGTTTTGTGCGTATTAGAAAAGTTTAGCAATAAAATTATTGTGTATACTACTGTAATGGTTTTATTACAAAGAAGAGTCAATGACACATATGAAACAACCCTCCTTCTGCCAGTATGAAGAGGCCTTGGGATTTATTTTACAACTTAACAACCTCCCACTTCGCTGCAAACCGGATGATCTATTATGGAGGTATACTACTCAGATCTAGGATACTGCTGCTAAGCTAATCCGCTAATTGTTCCAAAATAATGCAAAAGATTACTCGCCTTTTTTCTGTAGGCGATTGAGTCAGCCTTGTTAGCCAAAAGGAGCAACACTTCCAACTTTCTGGTAGCCCACTGCAAAGAAAGGCTTAAGATAAACGTAAAGCTATTACAATAGAGGGCAATCCCTCTCGGGTATTGCCACCTTGTCGTGGTGAGGGGGCTCACTAGGGTCGATGAATCCAAGAGCAATGCCGGCGGTAACATAATATCGGTAGGGCCACCCATGCCGGTAAGGTTGAGGAAGAGTCCTGAAGCTAAGAGCAGTCCACAACAAATCCAGATGCCTTTTTGGCAAATAAATTGACATCAGGTAAGCGTCTGTTTCCCCATATCAAGGACGGCTTCTAATATAAGCATCTTTGAACCCATCACTCATTGATTCTCATAAAAGATGTCAAAATAACATGGACAAAACCATAATGGAAACATGTCACCAAGGGATACCCGACAAATTTTGGTCAATCCCCCAGCTAAAGCAGCCAGCTCATAGGATTGGAAGTGCTAATTTCACTTTATAATGAAAACACGATGAATGTAACCAAGAGGCTCTAAGAGTCCAGAATTCGTAGTAGTAGTAATAGAGGACAATATTATGTTTTTAATAAGTTCTCATATAGTTTAGGATTGAAGAAGGTACAATTTTTAATTATTTAGTTAGGTCCGATGTATGTACGAGGTGTGTTCGAAAAGTATCGCGAATTGTGAATTTTCGCGGGTTACGTATATTCGAATTTCGATTTTTTTTTGTGGCGTTATGTTGGTACTCATATCTCTCACTTATGCCGACAAGCTCGGCCATTTTGAATGTTTACTTAATTGTTGACAGCTGCTTTGCTTGCACGTGTTTTGGCTCGTCTTCGATTTTTACCTATTCAAAAAAATGGATCAAAGAACCTGTATCAAATTTTGTGCTAAAAACGAATGTTGACTGTGGCATACGAAGAAGCTACCTTGGACCGAAGCAACGTTTATCAGTGGTACAAAATGTTCTCAGGAAGCCGAGAAGATGTGAACGACGAAGAACGTGGCTCAACAGACGAGGTTATGGAAGAGCTAAAATTGGCTTTTGATCGTGATAACGCCCCTGCTCACACATCGTTGCTTGTGTGCGACTTTTTGGCCAAAAACAACACACTAATGATGCCGCAGCCACCATATTCCCCAGATCTTGCCCCTGTGACTTTTTCTTGTTCCATAAACTGAAGAGGCCCATGAAAGGACGACGCTACGCTACGATTGACGAGATAGAAAAGGCATCGAAGGAGGAGCTGAACAAGATAAAAAAAATGATTTTTTGAAGTGCTTCAAAGATTTGAAAAACCGTTGGCACAAGTGTAAAATATCTCATGGGATTACTTTAAAGGGGACAAAATAGATATTCATTAATAAATAAATAATTTTTGAAAAAATACACGTTTCGCAATACTTTTTGAGCACACCTCGTATGAACACTCAGCGAAATTAAGTCCACTTTGTTTTGATTCATTAACTTCAGTCGGTTATAGTATCTGGTTGTTGCTATTTTGTTTTGTGCTCTTCTTCGTTTTCTAAATTTAGCTCAAAGAATGCAAATACCGTTACATTTTTATAGAAATATGTTTCGTCTTATTGGTGAGTCGAGCCGATGAATTTTTTTATTTGACGCAATTTTAAAAGTCGTTAAGTTATTTAAAACGATAAATTTGAGAATTATTGGTTAATATAACATTTTTTTAAGAAATAGCAGAGAGTAAAACTCTGAACTCTCTATTGAAAAAGTGTCAAAGACCCTGACATGCCCAATCGAGTGAAATTAATAGATCTGTGTATGCAGTACGTAATATGGTGAAATTAAAAAAATGAAACACCTTTGAAAATGAAACACGATTTGCAGTTCCTAAGGTTTTAACTATTACTTGCATGACCTCAAGGGATGTAAATCATATTCTACGAATAGGATCCTTGGAGAAATACCTTAAATGGGTGGCTTCTCACTTCACAACAGGACCCCTTTACGTAAAATACCTGGTCGGATGAACTCCTGTAACTACATTAACTTGATCGACAAGCTTTTAATGACTTTTTGGAGCAACAGTAAGATAATGCTTTCATTCACGTCTCAAATGAAAGCCTTAAATAGTTTAGAGCAAAAGAAGTAAAACTTTTAAGATGGCCGGCACGTTCTCCCGATCTACAACCGAATGAAAACATTCGGAAGAATGTAGCTCGTCGAGTGTGTGCTGATGGCCGTAAATTTGAGACAGGACCTGCGTCGTGCCATTGCGGAATCTATGCCAAACAGGATTTTTGAGGTGATTAATAAATTTGGAGGCTGGGTCCATTATTAATAATTAAATAATTTAATTTTTTCATGCTGGAATATGCTTTTTGTTAAAAATTGTGACATTAGTTGAATTTCATTTTTTTTAAGCTCAGCACAAAAGGGGCTGCGGCATTACGAACCCCTAGGCAGACACACCAGCATTTTCCAAGCTGAAGTCTGTGCTATTGAAAAATGTGCAGAATTCAATCTGCAAAAGAACTACCATGACAAGGATATTTCCATCCTGTCTGATAGTCAAGCAGCAATAAAGGCATTAAGCAAAGCCAAAATCACATTAAGGCTGGTCAAAGAAGTAAGAACGTCACCGAATAATTTAGGATCCAGGAATAAGCTCACGTCTCGAAGGGTTCCAAACTTGCAAGGACTGGTGCAGCAATACCGCTAATCGGTCCTGTACCACACTGTGCGATTGGTAACCACGTGGTACGAGACCTACTGAGAAAAAAGGAGAATAACAAACGACTGCTTCACTGGGCACAGATACCAAAGCTTAAACAGTCAACAGCCCTCCACTCCAACTACAACCGTAAGCAGTTCAAAGTCATGGTAACTCACGGGAAGAACACCGTGAGAATCCTGATGGGCCTTCTGACGGGACATTGTAGGCTCCGCAGCCACCTAAACAAAATTGGCATAGTAGATAGTGGACTATGTCGCTTCTGTAACATGGAGGAAGAAACTTCTTCGCATGTATTATGTGAATGTAAGGCACTCGCCGGTAATGAAACAAGCTCCTGGGCAAGTACTTTCACCCACCGGAGATCGTTGTTACCATAAGTCCAAACAAATTACTGCAATACATGCAGGCCTTAGGACTTTTGGGAGAGCTCTGAGCCATGAGGGGGTACAATAGATTCACTGGGTCGCAGTAAAGTTCTCACTGTTTTAGTGAATGAGTACAGTAGCTATCAATAGAGCCACATTCAACATTAATTTTACTTAATCACTCAAATGCAAAAAAACTCTAAAAGTGATATTGCTTGGGATAGCTCAGAAAAAAAACGTTTGTACGGTTTTGACTTTAATCCTTAAGGCAAGGAATATTTGATACATAGGCAACGTTATCTCTTTATGCTTTTAAATTTTACTGTTCGAGATTTCTGAAAGCATTCTTTTATGTTCCTTGCAGGATTCAACCAAGACAAGCCTTACTAGACAATGCGCTAGCTCAGGGTCCAATGTTTCAAAGTTCCACTTCGTTTCAACTAGCTAGCTATAGAGTAATGTCTTCGCCCACAGCTTTTACTCGTTGCTGTTGTTGTGATCTTTAGAAGTGCGGAGGACTGGAGGAGAGGGGTATGCGTCTGTCAGTAGTTCTTTTGTTTGAAACTCGTTTATGGTCGGTCTGGTCTCTATACTACTGCCTAGGTGCGCGCTGGTTCGCAGCATTTCAACTTTCAAAAAGCCAAAGTCAGCGCCAGGTTATATCACACATCGCTGGCAACATATAGACCGACGACCAGCAGACTAACTTGCGCCCCTTCACCCCAAAAGCCTGTTGTTCTTCTTCCTCATTCCATGTATATCGTCTTTCATGTCTGCTTAGCTTATGCTTCTGCCTGTATCTTTTTCTTGGTTTTGGCCAAATTCGTTTTGTTCTGCAGTCAACAGCAGCAGCAGCAGCCTTTTCTTATTATTTTTTTCTTGTTTTTTTCAAACTTTTTTTTTTGTATCTTTGTCTTGTTCTTCCCTAACTTGCCAGTGATTTTATTTACTTAATTCTTTTTTTTCCAACAGCTGTCATTAGTTTCATATTGTCTTGCCTCCTCTCAACGCCCCTCTCCAACGTTTCCACTTGTTTCCAAAGTCTTTTGTGCTTTTGCTCTGTGTTCTCTGTTCTTTCACCTTAGCGCGTCTAATTTGCTGTGGAAATTTTGGCAAAAAGGTCAACGTTCATAATTATTACTGTGTACTCTGGAGCTACGGTTTATATACTACCGCTTAGATACAATATACACATAGCTCGACATAAATATTAGTTGCGGCTGATTATTTAGACGGAAATGGCACTTTTCTGTCTGCCGGTGGTGTCTGGTCAACGAACAGAGTTCCATGAATTGATGGCACAATGTTTGCTTCGTTGGTTTTTCACATGAAGTTTCCTACTAACTGGCGAATTTCTGTTGTCTCTTTGTTTACTTTGAAAAGTTTTACATATGAATATCTTTCTAGTCATCTGCCCGCGTCTTTGGCCGGGCCAGTCGTTAATAACTAGTTTTTGTTTTTTGTGTTTTGTATTTGGTAAAGTTCTTTGAACTAAGTTTTCGCAAGGGAGACCAAGCAGCAAGTGTGGTGGCCCAACAACATCGTGATGGCGTTCTATTGTGCTTACTTTTGAAGGGGTATTTTTGTCTTTAGACATTTTAATATATGATATCATCTGCAGTTCTAAAGCTTTTGAATCTTCTAATCCCAAGTTTCGAACTATTTATTTGCTGTAGCTACTATTGGGGGTTTCTCGGCGAAAACTTTATCTCGTGGGACAAAACTTAAAAAACTTGCTATCTTGAAACTTACAGCGAGCCCTTTTTTATGCCAAAATCCTTTGGCTTGACAATCGTTCAGCCAATAGCAATATTTACAGGAAATTGTGTTATCATACTGCAGCGTCAAGTTGGAATCACAATGAAACAACAAAACATTCAATTCTAGGAAAATATTAAAGTAAGAATTACTTTTGATATGAAACAATCCTAATAAGAAACAATCACAAATACATATATATGGACGATGTCAACTTGATGGTTACAAAGGATTTAAATAGTATTGATGTTTGCTCTTGTTCCCTTCTGTCTCATTTTCAGATACGTCACCGAACAGCTAGAAATCAAGACGAGACGCAGATTAGTTTGGATTACTGAACTAGGTGGGCAACACGTAGCTCCCGAATGATAAAGGAGGAGTCCTTAAAGCACATGCTACTTGAATGTTACGCTTTTGCAAAAGAATGAGTTATCCCAAATAGAATCATGCCAAATAATTAAGTTTGATTCGGAAATTGGCAATACTATAAATCCTAAAGAACCCAGTACAGCTTTCTAGAAAATCAAACAGCTGAGCAAGAACCTTTACGATACTGTGTTGCTTTCAGGACATAGTAGGCCCAGTGCAGAGTTGAACCAGATGTTCACAACGGTTTTAGGAATTCTGCCAACACGTACGATGTGAGTGTGACGTCATAAGTACGATTTAACTCGACTCAAACCATCACAAATAATAAGTTGATTGGATTAGCTAATGAGGACACAGATACTTAAAGTGCAGTTCACTTTCGTTAACAACTTACTGCAAAACCTATAAAAAGAAAATGTTGATATGTCAATTTTGTTACGTATCCATGATTCCATTCCCTTGTGAGCTTGCAAATAATAAGGATTTAGACCAGATCCAGCTTTTAAACCCAATGTAAGCCACGCTTGCCACTGCAGACAGTCGGTTATCTAGTACCTTTACCAAACCCATAACCAGACTCTCTTGCAGTTAGTACTTTCGAGTTTTACTGAGGTCATGCTGTGTTACTTTTAATAAATTCCCTCACTCAAAGTGTAACAAATTACCGAAATGTAAACCAAAACCCAATCTTGAGGGTGCCACCAAAGTGCCGGCAACACCAAAATAAAAACAATTAAATTATGCCATATAATTGTACACATGTTTGTAACCCACATATGAATCCCCCTCACTCCATAGACTCAGACACGCCTGTAAGTCGGTAATTTTTTTTTTCGTAGTACAAGAAAAAAATATCCTTAACAAAAGTTTTGTTGGCTGGCTTTTGGAAAGAGTCGGGGTCTGGGGGGGATTGTGAGGGACCAAACCAACAACCAGCCGACCGACCGACCGCCAATCATCAAGCAACATCAACAAAATGCGCCAAGCGACCAGACCAAACAAGCCAAGCGAGGCAGCGCAGCAGTAGAGGAAACAAGAACAAAACAGCGACAACGAACATTGACCTTCATTAAAGAGTAAGCTCAAGAAGAAGAGAAGGAGGCAGCAGGCGCAGAAGTCGCAGCAATAGCAAAGCAACGTAGCAGAGCACACGGCTGCGCACAGTGGTCGCTTTAGCTAAAATTAGTAAACAACTTTTGCGGTTCTTTTAATTTTTAAAGCAGAGCATCAATTTTTGATTTAAAACAATTAAAAAAAAAAACATTTTCTTTTATGCTAAAAATTTAACTTTTAATAAAAATACAATGAAATTATTTTTAAACGTAACAAATTTTTTTTTTTTTATTTATTGAATTAACCATCCCTTCTTATATTAATCGTCTTAATTAATTTAAAACTTCCGGGTAGATTTTACGAATAAAAATTGTCAAATTTTTTATATTTTGTGTTATCGGACTGCTAGCTTTCTCCCTTTAGAACAAACGAATATTTAACAAACCTTGAATATAATAAGTTAGCTTGTTCTTGACCATAGTAAACACGGTGATTTTTATGAAAATTTTAGAAACGGATAACAAAATTTACTAAATAATAAAAAAGCAAGTTTCCATTGAAACCTGGTGTTACCTTTGTCTTAGACTTCAAATTTAAAATTTCTTAGATTTCTTGGGCATTTAATTTAACAATTGACAATACAACAGTTCTACCAACCTTTTTAGTTTTTCATAAAAAATATGCACTTGCTTGTTAGTTGGTAGGAAAGTTTTAGACCTAAACTTTTATAATTTCCTCTCTTGCGAACGGCCTACTCAATCTATCACTTCTTCTATCTTAAAGGGTTAGGCCACCTTCACGACCAAAAATCAATGCATATATTAGGGATTTTGTTAAATGAAAACCGAAGAATGTTGAGCAAATTTATAATAATAGCTTCAATAAGTATACATTAGTGTGTTTATTAAAAATTTATCGAATTTTTTAATGGAAAAATAACGTTAGTACAGTCATTTGAACGAAGCCACTCCAACAGGTCAAGTACAACTGGTACGCAATGTAGTGGGCCCAATTCTCATCTGATTGCAATGAACTAAGCTTTTTTATTCTAAATAGGATATTAGCTATAGCGTGACGTGGCGGCTTCAAGTGCCAAAAAATCATTTTGCCGATCGAATTGTTCTAAATTATTATAATTATATAAATTATAAGCATTTCAAGTGTTACGGAGCACTTAATTTTATTTTTTACACAAAATTTGATGCAAATCCGTTGACCCTTTTTTTTGATAGCAAAAAATCGCCGAGCACGCAAAACACTTATAACCTTTGCGCCTCTCACAACCAAACAAAAACAAAAAGAACACACCTCGTACGTTGTGTATTCTTAAGACTATAAGGTAGCATTTCGAGGGAAAAAAAACGATTTTCCAAAAATTCAAAGGGTTACGCCCCCTTAATTTATTTTAATTTCCCACTTCGAGCATCCTTGACCAATCCTATATTATAAGTAAATCTTTTGGCCAAAGTTGATCCCTTAGCACTTTTTTTTATGGTTAATTTTTATCTTGCCTCGTTGTTTCAACTTTTATATTGTAAATCCAAGTGTCTGGCCAGTTCTTGATGTGAGAAGGTGCATATCTAGGATAAGTTTTACTCTCTATTTTTCATTTCTAAATAAATTTCCTTTTTTTCTATAAGATAAGGTCAACTGTTCTTAGTTGTACTGCTCCAATAAATAAATAAATAAAGCCTGCATAATAACAAATGCCAAGCTATTGAAATTATTGAGCGTCCACCAAAAACTAGTAGAATATGTTATTATTATACTGAATAGCAATTGAAAAATATACGTAAAAGTAGTTTGTAAAATATTAACAGACAGGTACGTTTTGCGAAACTAATGGGAATAAAGTGGAATTAGAATATCCCAAGATATTCCAGCTACATTAACATTTTCGACCACTGTGCGACGGTGGTAGCTGCAAAACTTTTAAAGCTCTCACACTATAACGTGAGCGCTCTCTCGCTCACACTAATTGTGTGTTGTTTCTTGTATTGTTATTGTTATTGTTGGAGCCTATCAATCACTCAAAAGCGCACAAACACACACACACACAAACACGTACACCACTCTCTTACAAACAAAGACATAATGTTGCTAAGCAACAGCCAGAGCAACAACAACATCGACAGCTTCCTTAGTGCTTTGTGTGCTCCCTCTCTGCGCGCTCGCTCTTACTCTTAATGCGTTCTTTGCTGCTGCTGCTGCTCCATGGTATAATAATAAGGTAGCATAGATTTCTCTCTCGGTGCCATAAATTTTGTGAGAGCAAAAACATGCGAGAGAGAAGCAGCACACAAGCTGACGCATACACACTGGCACTCGTTTATATGTATATGTATGCATGCTTGAATTTGAACAAAACAAATGCATAGGCTGAAACTAAATGAAAGACGAAGTGAATTTATGAAAACTATTGTTGTTTTTGTATTAAAGATATAATTAAAAATTTAGATAATGTAATATAAATAAAGTTAAATTAAATTAAGTACATAAACTTAATCTATAAAAGTTGCTATGCCGTATTTTCACACCATGCATAGCAAACTATATTTAATACATTTGTATGCGCGCTACTGCTTCAAATAAAAACATGCAATATTCGCTGCTGTTGTATAGCCACTATACATACAACAACAACTCTTGCGTTTGCATACACACATAAAACAAAAAAAAATCACGCGCAGCGACAGCAGACACAACCTACCTCATAGACAGTCGCATCAACACTGAAAAATAAGGCCCTTGGCTCTCTGCCAAAGAGAGATCTATGCTACCTTATTATTATACCATGCTGCTGCTCGGTTGACTTTCATCATGTTCTGCAACGGTAATTTGCTCATTTGCAAGCAAATGCAATAAAAAAGTTAATATTATTTAACACTGACATCATGACATTTTACAACTCTAACAGCAACAGCAACAACAACAAACCAACACTATTCAAGTCAACTGCGTCGCCCGCTTAGCGCAGGCGCAGCCAACGACGGACGACGCGTCGCGAAGTCAGCGTCAGCGTCAACGCAGTTTGGGGTACATTCACTTCTCGTTTTAAGCCGTAGCTGAATCACCATTAACCAAGCCAAAAGCCACGAGTTTTGTGGCATCGAAAGAATAAATAATACAAAAGTAGAAGGCAGGCCACGCCAACAATAAAAACAACAAACACAACAGCAACAACAACAACAAAGAGCAAGCCACAACAGGCAAGCCAGCAATAAGAATATCTAAGAAGCAAAAATAAAGAAGGAAAAAAAATGATTAGACAATAGACGAGAAAAGTATTTTGACAAAACTCGATGTATGTATGTATTTAAATGAAGCCTTAAAATCCTGATCTAATATGTATGTATAAAGTTTTGAATGATTTCGCTGAGCAACTTTTGCATTGTAACCATCCTTGCTCCATATTATGAATTTTACGCTAAAGTCTTGGTCTCGCAAGTCAAAAAGAGCGAAATTATAAGAACTTTTTCTATATAACGCAGAAAAAAGTAAGATCAGATTAAAAATGCTTTCCTTCATATAAAATGTTTAAATGTTCGTGTTTAAAAAATCACCTTGGGAAAAATTACGCGTTTTCCTGTTCAGTATAATCTTTGTACAAAAAAATAGCTACCTTGAAAGTGTTAATTTTAATTTATGTGTCGGTATAATTTCAGCGTTTAATCGAGTAAAATCAAATGTAATAACATTATTTGAACTCTATTCTTGAAATAGATACAGACGAGGCGGTGCCTTCTTGTGAAATTTATTCTTTGAAAATGTATATCTATAAGTTTCGTAAATTTTTACCGATTATGATGAAAATCAAACGTTAAACGTATATGGGGTAAGTCTTTGGAAGTCATATTTTAAGGGGGTTCGCGATAAAATGTAGATTTGGGTTGGTTTATTAGGACCACATGAATTATCTTACCAAAATTTGTGATTGTATGTCATTTTTTACCATAATTACGTGTAGCCAAATATTGATGCAGGTTATGGGGAAAGGTGTGGTTGAAATTAATGAATTTTTTACTAAAACTTTTTTGTTTAATTTTTGACACAGATGCATGAAACCGTGACACATTTGACTGTTATGTGTTAAATACAAATTTTAAACGGTGTAGCAAAAAAAGCCGGAAATTCTGCTGCGGGGAATGGGTAAAGATATCGAAACTATTTAACACACTTCATCTGCTAAGGAAATATGCGCACAAGCTGGTAAAGTTCCGTATTCCTAGCTCTTATAGTCTCTGAGACCTATGTGTTCATACAGACGAATGGACATGGCGCAATCGCTACCCGAGGTTATGATAAGCATTTTGGTATAAAGGAGTTGGGGTCGGCCACGTCTCTTTCTGTCCGTTACATATTACATTATACAAATCTAGTATAGCCTTTGTACATATAAAAAAACTCCTGAATGATTCCGGAAGCTCGATTTGCGATGGATATGGGAAAAAAAAAGCCAAATAATTATTTTGCTTATAATTCAGCACGGATTGCAACTGTTTTTTTTTTTTGTTTTTTGTGTAAAAATGCCGAGAACTTTCAACAGAAAAAAACAAAATATTTTTCATTTTAACAGGCACCAATTATTTTTATTTCACATTCATTCATTTAAATGCATTACACATTAAGGAAATAAAATGTTTGAAATATTGTAGTTTATTTAAAGTTCTGAACAATATAACTTTCAATTTTGAAAAGATATTTATTTTTCTAACTTCAAAAAATTTACGAAAAAACTCTCCCGAATTTAACACTCTTGACCCCACCATTTGTAAAAAAAATTTAAATTGAAAATCATTTTTTCTCATGTGCTTCTCTAATACAAATTCTTCGGTACATCAGGATATGAAAAAACATTTTATTTTTATGAGGAATGCCAATAAAATTTTTTTTTTATATGCTTTAAGAAATGTGACATTGTTCTGGGAAAATAGTTGGGGTCCCCAAACAACAGAACAATTACTCCAGCTTACCTTCAATTTCGGCACGACAAATTTGTGATTAGTTTTTTTTTGTATTGTCAAAATACTTTTGCCCACAATTGTACAAATACAATCAGCCTGAAGAAACGTGTTTCGAGTTGCGCTGCCCCCAGCTTGTGACTGACTGAACGACTGACTGACTGACTGACTGAGTGTGGCTGCTGTTGCGTCGGGAAGCGGGGGTTTTTGATGTTATGGGGGTGGGAAAGTTGGAAACTCTGTTGCTGATTTGAACGTCGCCAAGCAAATTGTGAAATCATTTCTATTTCTAAACAACAACAAGCGGAAGCAACAACAACACACCAAATAGCTTTTAAAAAAAAATTAATATGTGCAACTTGTTGGCCAGACGTTGCTTTGGTTTATCAGCAAAAATAAATAAAACACCATTTATGTACATATGTATATACTACAACATACATACATACATATGTACGTACATACATATGTATAGTACTTATTTCTGCTGAGCTACAATTTGAATATTTCGACACGTTTCTAGTACATATTTGGACTCGACGACTCGGTCGGTCTGTCTTATGCTCTTGTTCAGATTCAGATATGGTTTACTTCAACAGCTGTCTGTCTTCATCCGTCTCCGCATACTCCACTCCCCTCCACTCCTCTTTCGACAACCAGCCAAGAACAACAAAGAATCAGCGTGTGAACTTTTTTGTTTCTTCCTCTTCTTCCGTCTAATAGAGCCGCCAAAGTTATTTGGTTTTGCTTTGGATACAAAATTCTTCTCAGCTTAACAGTGCAAAATGAGCGCCAAGTATATAAACAACAACAACAACAACAAGACAAAAGGAAGAGAGCGCATTTTTTTTTTTTGAGCGAGACAAAAGTTAGAGGCAACTTTGTATGTTCATACATATGTATGTACGTACGTATGTATGTATGTATGTATCTATGTAAAGCGCATGGGAACAGAATCCAAAACATATGCGCTGAGGTTTTGCACAACGTGACCAAAGAACAATGAAGACAATAAGAAACAAAAAATAGAGCGAAATAAATGTTCAGCTACTATAAAGTATCAAATCTGCAAGTTTTGGGTTAATACTAAGAAGTATAAAAATTTAAGAGCTCCAAATTAAAGCAAGTTTTTTGGCATCACATCGAGGGATAGGAGAAGACGAGTGCATATATTTATTATCCAACTGCATCACACAGCCGAACCAGACAAGGTTAATAGACCATTAAATTTTTAAGGTTATAGTTTTATTTTACCATGCAGCCTATATTACATACATACAAAAGATATCGGGCGCGGACAACTTTAAGATACTCTATACCATCACCCCTCATTGCAAACAAATCCGATATAGTGCTTATGAACTACAAAATATATTTCTTTTGCCAAATTTGGTTGACTTTTTCATAAACAACGATAAAATATGAAATATGTACAACACAAATTGATCCTATACGGTCCATATGAGCCTCAAAATGCCGACTCAATTCAACAAATTACCGGCTGCATGAATAGTAATTGTAAGAATATTAATATATTCTCAAAAATCGCGATATATATTACAGTCGAATTTTATTGTAACAAAAAAAATATACAATACTGGATAAATAATGACATTGCTTAGTTACTAGTTATACAGGATATAATCGCAGCAAAGTACTACAGAAATAATTTAGCAGATAATAGATCATAATACGATGTGATGATTATATATAAATACACTTCAAATAACCGATTCTGAATTTTAATTGCTCGAATATTACGTGAAATATCCGAAATTTGCCGACTGCTGGATGTTTGGGGGGTGTCACATCCCCAACCACCCTCGCAACCCCCCCCGGAAGGTATCTAATCTGAAAATTTGTTTGCTTTAAATACAGACGGCCATGGGTATATTAACTTCTCTAGTCACCCTGATCATACTTTGGACAACTTTGGCGTGTTTCCGACGTCTCCTTCTGTATGTTACATACATTTTCGGCTTGCACAAACTTTATAAGCCCTTTGTATAATCATTACTAGTCTGATTAAGACTTCAGTTAGACTCACAAAAAAACATGGCGAACGTTAAAGCCAGACGCGTATGACCATAAATTACTTGTACCATCACCACTTTAATTCGAGCAGAGCTCAGGTACGACAAAAAGTTCTTCACTCAAATTGTTGTCTGAAAATAATAACCGATACTTTAAAAAAATTTAGTTAGGATGCTCTTGCTTTGACAGATAGACATGTCTAAATCGATTTATCTTGTTCACACTAAAGGGAACTTTGGAAGATCTCCGAAGTCGCCTTCGCTTTATAGCGCATATTTTCTCACAGATATTCGGTATTAAAAGAATGTAAAATATAGGAAAACAGTGTTAAACTTGGAGTTCCCGTAAAACGGATCACCTGTTTTCCTATCATTTCTGTGCGTAAAGATTTGGACTTACGAATATTATTCTAGTCATTTTATATTTTTGTATGGCTTCTGTAGCTCAATTAAAAATGACTTGAAAGAAAATTTTGGATCCTTGAATGAAATAGAGGTTGGAATAATAGGTTATTCTAGGATATACGTTGTCAAACATATGTCATTTTTAATAAAAAGCGAAGAACAGAAAAATACTTCAAAAATGGGCTTCATCGAACAACATTTTGAATTTTGAATAAGTTTGACGAATGAAACCATTATTTTGATCAAAACTTTAAAGTCTTTATTATTAATATTATTATTATTTCCTTGACAAGAACAATATAACTGTAGTTGTCGCTCTTATACAGAGCATAGGGCGGAAACAAACTCCTTCCATCGATTTCGGTTGCGAGCGAGTGTTTTCAGTTGTTGCCACGATCGTTGCGACTCATTCCGCACTGTTCTTTCCCATGTCATTTTAGGCCTTCCTCTTCTTCTAGAACCTTGCGGATTCCACTCCAGCGCCATTTTTGTTATATTATTTTGATCTTTTCTTAGGGTGTGACCGATCCAACGCCATTTTCTATCTTTTATTTCAAGTTGAATTGGCTTGCTTTCGGCCAAAGTAAGTAGGTCTTCGTTGCTGATGACGTTCGGCCAGTATATGCCACAAATTCTCCTTAGGCAGCGGTTTACGAAGACGCGTAATTTATTTGTGGTGGTGTTTGTGACTTTCCAAGTTTCGCACCCGTATAAAAGAACCGTTTTTACGCTTGTATTGAATATTCTAAGTTTTGTGCGGCGTGAAATACTGCGTGCCCGCCATATTTTGCTGAGGTTTGTAGAACGCGTGGCGTGCTTTGTTGATTCTGCTGTTGATGTCTGCTTCAGCCCCGCCATCCTTCGTGATCATACTACCAAGATAACAAAATTGTTCCACATCCTCTATTCTTAAACTTTCCCCGTTGTGCTGAATTGTTAGAGGCGTACTGATGCCGGTTTGTATGCGCATTAGTTTGGTTTTGGAGAAGTTGATTTTAAGACCTACTCGTTGGGCGTTCTGCATTAGAGCATTTAGCTTGTTGTTTGTATGTTCGAAGCTATGTGTGAGAAGGCAAATATCGTCGGCATAGTCGAGATCTCCAAGAACCTCGAACGGACCCCATTGTATGCCTGTATGACAGTCTTGATTTGTTTTCTTCATGACCATATCCAAGACTGCAAGAAAGAGCAGAGGCGACAAGGCGCAGCCTTGTCGGACGCCTTTTTTCAGCGGAAAAACTCGACCTTTCTTTCCTTTATAGCGCACGGCACATGTTGAATTGTCGTACAGGGCATTAATTAAGTTGATTATATGCTCGGGAACTCCCATGGTTGTAAGGGCATCCCATATTGCGTCCCAGATCACTGTATCAAAGGCACGTTCGAAGTCTATAAAAAGGAGAAAGAGGGGAGATCTCCACTCGACAGACTGTTCTACAATTATTCTTAATGAGTTTATGTGGTCAATGCAGGATCTATTAGGTCTAAATCCATTTTGTTCGCGCCGCAGAACTGTATTTAACGGGCCGCTGATTCTGTTCAAAATGATTGCAGTTATAATTTTTTGGGTAGTATTTAGCAATGTGATCCCCCTGTAGTTTTTGCATTGACTTAAGTCTCCCTTCTTTGGGATTGGGATTATAATGCCTTCAGACAGTGTGTCCGGGAATAAGCCTGTGCTCCAGAATTCCCTTATAAGCGGCGTAAACGCTTGTGCAGCTACTAACGCATCAGCTTTAAACAGCTCTACAGGGACCCCATCAGGGCCGGCAGATTTGTTATTTTTGAGGCCACTTATAGCTTTTTCCACCTCATTGACATTCGGTGCTGCTGTTGAGATCTCTCTCATTGGGTTTCTGCGGGACGTCGTGCCCTCGTTTGTATACGGGATAGGTGGTTGGATGTCTTCGAAAAACTCACTCCATGTCTCCAGTTGTCGGTCAACAGTTGTTGCTAAGTTGCCTGAGCTATCTTTCAATGGCGGGTTTGTCTGTTTTTCTCCCGTGATTTCTTTTATGCTCTCATAAACTGCTTTTAAGTTACCAAGTCTTGCTGCTGCTTCTATGTCTTGGGATTGTTTATTTAAGAAGGTTTCTTTATCTTTACGGGCACTTCTTTTAACTCTTCGTTCTGTGGCTTTGTAAGCAGCGGACAGTTGTTCTTTCCTTTGCTGCGTACAATTCTGGTGGAGCTGTTTCTTGATCTCTCGTCGCTCAGTAATTAAGTCCCAGGTATTGTCACTGATCCATAGCTTTCGCTTGTGTACATATATGTACTTGCAAACCATAAGTTTTCATTACATAAATATAGGTATAATTTTAAAATTTATGAATGCGTTAGACGTTTCTCTACCTGAAAGTTTGAGAGACCAGACTCACCTTTGTAAGCTATTCTCGAACATCAAGAAGATTTTTACTGATACCCTTCTCAATAATTGTATAAAAGGATTGCTTTATTTTTATGAAATCGACTTAAAACCTGTCTTACTTTTGGAGTATTTGCATATTTCTGCCTCTAAGTTAGGAAATGGCTAGTCAAAGTGGCCCAGAATACTATTTGGAACTAGTTCAGTGTAGGGACGAAATACTTTTATTTTTTCCGAATAAGGGTTCCTCTCAAAGAGGTGGGGCTCTGCGACCAAAAGGTCTTTTGTACCATACCCTTAAATTAAATCAAAAGACTTTCCGCTTGAATTGCAGTAGGTCTTTTGTTTGTATGGACCTGAGATGGAAGGCACTAATCCGTTCCTTTCCCATGTGGCAGGCTCTGTCCCATACCAGCGATTGGCAGTCACAGAGAATATGTCTGTTGGTTTCATCGTCTTCTAGACAGAGCCTGCAGTCTGAAGAGTCCTATAGACCAATTCTCTGTAGATGGTATCTAACAGTGTGATGGCCAGATAGGTAAGCTACCAGGAGCTTTAGGTCCGCTCTGCCAAGAGCTTTTGTCTTGATCGCATCCAGAGGTTTGACAAGCACTTTTGCTTAACGAAGCCCTGGAAGGGAGAACCAGTATCTCCTATGTTCTCCTGCAGCCCATTTGTTTATCATGGTTTTGATTGTGAACCAATGAATACCACGAAACGGCGCAGGGATGTAGTCAGCGTAGAGGCACCCTGTCGTGCTAGATCGTCAGTGATCATGTTACCATCCACTCCTGGGTGTCCGAGTACCAACATAGCACGACTTTGTTTCGGGCGGACAGGGTTTGGAGGTAGTTATGGCATTCTTTAACCATCCGGGTGGAGATGCTCCAGTATGACAATGATCTAATAGCAGTTTGGCTATCTGAATAAATGCATATGTTTGCTCCCCTAGTTCCCTTGAGAAGGATACTAAGGGCGCAGATATCTATGCCATGAATCTCCGCTTGAAAGACGCTGGGCCAGATGCCCATTGCGGTAGAGATTCTGGTGTAGGGTCCAACGATTCCAACACCTATACCTGCTCAGTTTTGGACTTATCCGTGAACCATTGTTGACACCGGGGGTTTCCACAGGGGTTGCCATCAGCCTAAGTCCCCCGACTTGGGAGAAGAGATCTAATTTTTTTGTTATGAAAAAGTTCCGTGTTTATAAGATCTGATCTAGAGCTGATCGATACGTTAGGAAAGGAATATATAAGTGCGGCATGACCAATGGACGAAATACACTTGTTTGCTAATTTCAATGAATGAGACTAAAGTAATTACAGGGTCGTCGAGGTAAATCCGGAAAATTCAATGAAAAATAAATATTATCAATAATTATGTTTATTATTCAAGTAATACTTTTTACATAGTAAGTACATATATGGAACATCCTAATTATTCAATATAGCCATGATTTTGGCCTTCAGGGCGTCCTTCGTGTTGTGAGATGTCTTGTTCACCTTTCCTTCAACTACGCCCCACACGTAGTAGTCGAGAGGATTGCAGTCTGGGCTGGACGGTGGCCACAAATCTGAGGACCAGTGGTGATGCATATTCTCGTACAAGCCTGACTCTTTCTGGACTCGTGAGCTGGTGCAGAGTCCTGCTGAAACACGTATTCTCTTCCAGCGGTCACTCGGTCTATCCAAGGCTTCACAACTGATCTCAGTACTTCCATATATCCTTCGGCGTTCAACCGAAGCCCCTGCTCGAAAAAGTGGGGTGGCATGACGTCCCCATCACTGCTTACGACACCCAAAACCATGACTGAAGCAGGAAATTTCGTGTGCATGACAGTAGGCACTTGTTCAGGATCTTAAACTTGTGTTTTTTTATATCCAAACCATTGAATTATCTCCTTCGGTGTTTTCCCGGCGCGTAGTGACTCCAGTATCGCTGCCCTGCGTCCTGTTCTCGGCTCATCGTTGCGCGTTATCAATCAAGTCTACTCTGTAACTGAAAAGGAACACCTAAACATGAAATGCAACGCTATCTTTGCAGATTTGTGCTAAGCTGTAATAAAGGAGACCCGCACGAATATTTTCCGGAGTTACCTCGACGACCCTGTATTTACACACTTAAACGAACTTGTAACAATAAACAGCGAATGACAATTTAAGAATATACATCTCAAATTGAATCTTAACCCAACATTGCTAATATCAACTTAAAACAAAATAGTCAATTATTCCTAAAGTAATATTATTTTTACAAAACTCTTCCCAATGGCTGCAGTTTGAAACCAATTTGGATTGTTTTAAAATAACGCTAGTTTCTAAGGGCTCTATGGTGTGATAAGGAGGAACTAGCTGCCAAAAGCAAAGACTATTCCTATGAATTGCTATTTCTATGTTCACCGTTGTCACTTACATACCTGCACAAGCGTGACAATTCATAAGAATTTGCAAAAAACAAAAAAAAAAGGGGGAAAAACAAAACAATGGCCTCCCCTTGGGTGTAACCCGATTCAAAAATTCATTACATATTAAACTTTACATTAAGTTCCCACGAGCCAGCAGACAGACGGTAAAGAACGGAACAGAATCAACAAAGATCTCCTCTTTACAAGTCAGAAAACAAAAACCGAAGCAGACACTTTTTCGGACATTAACATTTACATATAAACTGGCTAGGAGGGCAGGGGAGAAGAGCGTAAAATTTTGTTTTTGTTTCCCAAGATACGTTTTTTGGTCTGTAAGGGTTTAAAATGTAAATGCAAAAATCAACCCCTAAATAATCAAATGGGAACGGCTGTTTCGTGTTGACAACAATGCCAACTAAATGACCTTAAATGATGATGATGTTTGTTGTAGTACTAGATCTAGTTGTTGTTGTTGTTTTACTTGTAATGGCAATGCAAATTACATGGAAGATACTGTAAATTTTATGAGCAAGTTGAGCTTATCTCCAAGAAAGATTTCGAAAAGCCAGTCTCAGCGTGCGACAATGAAAATATGACCAAAAAATGCGCTAATGTTGGTGCCGGACATCGGAATACTCTTTATATTTAAGACATACTTTGTAGTGAGTGAGATGATGGTGAGGTTAATTATTACTATGGAATTCTGTGTTATCAATTTTGGACTTTGAGAGTTGGTTCATTGGAATAATATTTCAAGGTTTGAGTTAAGTTTATCAGACTATTTTGAGGGCTTCAGAATATATCGTGCTAAAAGAAGACTTCAGAGAAATAGAACGCTTAATTTTAAGAAAAAAATCTTACAAGATTTTACGATACCGGATACCCTTTTTCTAGCTGGCGCTTCTCAATTTGCAAGTAAGTATCTCCCTCAACATCAACAAGCTGTAACCGTCGCGCTATAAGGCGATTCTTCTGATAAAATTTGATGTCCCTAGCTCTCGGGGAGCCTTAGATATAGCTGACCGCTATGCTATAAAACCTGTTACAAACGCATGCAGCAAACTATAATACCCAAGGATCCTATACAGTTTACAGTATAAGACACAAAGTCAAAAAACTAAAGGCATCAATCTCGGCATAAAGCCACACCCTTTTCCTTTCTGGGGTTAAAGTTGTTATGGGACGTCTGGGGAGGGTAGGGTGGGCAACGCATAAAACGTTTTTATGTACATATGCCCCAAAAGTAAAATAATAATAAAAAGCTATGCCTAAGTGCAATTAAAGGCACATTGATGGACGTTGGATGTTGGCTTCAGTTTATGACGTCATAAAGGTGTAATCGAAGTGGTGCACATACATACATGCTCAAAGACATATAAAAAAATAATAATGAGTCAACGCACACACACATACACACTCAACAATATACAAACAATAAAAATATGAAATTTTAATAATAATATGCAAAATTCATAAGTACGCCTAAAGCCCCACCCTACGAAATCAGCCTACCAAGCAGGGGGTGGGCTAACTACATACACCTTTACGCACACACACAAAGACACATGCGTGTGTATATATGAAAATCAAATCAGCGAGGGTTGCCATTGTATGCCAATGTGAGGGTTGTTCTCCTGCACAATGCGTGCATGGGGTCAATGCACAAAAATGCGTAGAATATGAGAGGGCGTCCGCACCGGGACTGTCAAGGGTGGTTCGACTAGCAAAGAAAAACCGGTATTGGATGGTGGGGCGACGGGACGCGCTGCGGTGCGGCGTGGTGCTTTTTTGCACATTCAAACAAAACGGGAAGCTGGCTTAAAGTTTGTTGACCCCACACGCACCGAACTCTCGCTTAACTGCTGCGCCTTCTCAAGATTTTTTGGTGGAGTCTTTGGCCCCAGAGGGTTGATTACCGCTGCCGACGTCGACCCAACGTAAGTAAGCTTTGCATTACCTAGCGTTAGGCATTAATATGGCTGACATGACTATTTATTTTCAATACACTTTCCCCCTAATGTCTTTTTTGGGGTGGCAGCGGCCAGACGTCGCACTGATGCTGCTGCTGTGGATGCTGCTGCTGCTGTTCCTTAGCTGTACCACCAAAAAGGATCAAAGCGAGACATAAACAAATGTTATAAATTTTGTTTTGTGAAATTAAAGCGGCGGCGGCGGTGATGGCGGTGTTGGTTTGGGGTGGCGCTGGCGTATGCAAGCAGTGGTGGTGGTGATGGTGGTAGCAGACGCAGTCAACGACATAGAACCACCCTTGCCAAAATATAACAACAACAACAATAACAGCCAGCAACAAGGCAAATGCCAGTTGTAAAAGGCGGCAGCTGTATAAAGTTTAACAATAAAAGTAGGAAACAGCAAAATGTGAAACGAAAACGAAATGAAATTGAACAAATGAAACTACCAAGGGTAGCATATTACATACTCGTACTATATATATATACACACACACACACATACAACAACCCTTTGCTACAACAACAACAACTACAACCATACGAATATTACACACCTCTATTGTTGGGAAAACGTTTTCATGCCACACAACATATGCAGCAAAACGCAGACAAGCATAAATTTGCCTTTAATTAATTTGCTTGACATTTTGCAAGCATTCAAACAAATACCAAATTTGAGCTGAAGAAATAATCGTAAATTGAACAATGTTGCTAATAAAAAGTTATCGATCAACCGCCAGCATAACGGATACGACTGTCCACCTGCTTCAAAAAGTCCTCGAGCTACAAAGTTGCAGCGTTTTTTCCTGACATTGCCGCTAGCTGCAAGCCCGTGAATTTTTTCTTGCATTTTCGTTTTCACTTTGTACAAGGATGCAGACTAGCACACACACACACAAACGCACACACAACACATATGTATGTATATGCAGTTGCATGTTGCACAACAACCCTGAAAATTAACAACGCAGACAACAATAATGACAACACTGGTCAACAGCAACATAAAAGCGTAGCAACTTTACTTGTACTAAGCGGAGTTAAAGCGAAGTTACTAAAACATTTGATTTAATAAAAAAAAACTCGGTTTTGAGGCTAGGAAGTAGACTTTGGGGATACGGTGGTACAAGTACCTACATATATAAAAAAATTTCATATGTCTAGCTTTTTTTCCGTTTTAAAAAATGTAAACTAATTAATAATAAAAAACTATTTTTCAAAAAGGATCCCACTGATTAATTTAACCGTTATCAAAGGTCTGCATCAAGTAGAAGTGTTAAATTTTTTTAGTTAGGGTATTCACCAGGTCATATAAATTTTGGTTTTTGGCTTAACCTCAGAAGCTTTACCCAAGAAACAATAGCTCTTAAACGAATATCGAACCTCCATATTTTTCCAAAAAATTTTGTCACTCACGACCTATACAGATATCGGCGAAAATAAGTGAAGCGGGCCACTTTTTGGCCGACCTTCTCCGATTTTGATGATTTTTACACAGTTGGTAGAGTTACTAGCCAATAGTCACCACGTCAAATTTTACATTATTGCAAAATTTCGATTATTTATCGTGTTATCGATAACTGAATATCGGGTTTTTCATTTTAAGACTATTTTTTGATAAGCCATATCTTCTAAACGCATAAAGATATTGACACGAATCGAAAAAATTATATTTTTTTTTAAAGATTTTTTTTTTAATTTTTAAGCATTTTTAGTTCTTAATAATAAATAATAAAATTCAAAAGTGATCTACCACTTTTGAAAAAAAAGTACTAATGTCATTTTTTGCGTGGAAATTCACTGTAAAAAACGAAAAAAGAAAATGCGGTAACTCTTAGAACTGTAGAAGTTGTGCTTATTTTTGTGATGGTAACTCGCATGTTCGCCATAGTACTCAGTACCTCGAAAAATTACACATAAGCATAACTCTTCCGGATTAAAAGATAATAAGTTCAAACTTGACATGAATAATGGTTTTGACATTTTAAGATTAACTTAAAAAGTACCAATGTGCATCATGACCCTGTCTCCGGATATTTAAGGTCAAAAGTCACAAAAATCGTATTTTTTTCGTACTTTACAGTGAGATTCCACGCAAAAAATTACATTTTTGACCATCCGACGCTTTTAAAGTAGCCACCAAATCCACCAAATGATTAAAGTCAAATTATTATGAAAATTCTTCGCATAAAAAATCATATATCGATGCGGCATTAGCCCTAATGATTGCCACAGGCATCCAGCATTTCCGGATAGTAGAAGACTTTGGCTTCCGAAAACAGAAAAATGAACTCTAAAAATTGAAAGCAGCAACATTTGACATTCCACATTATTTGGTTAGTCAAAATAACGTTTATGCACTCCTGCCACTTGAGAGAGTGAGAGGATGGATGTTCAGTAGAAGTGGCCTTATAGTTTTGGACATACCGACTGAAACCTAGAAATGCCGACATATTGGTTTTGTACCACAAAAACAAGTTACTTGAAAGACAATTATTTTATGATTTTTAGTTGTTAAATGGTAATTTTTAGGTTTTTTTTAGATCTCATTTTAATTAGGATACTATATCATGCATAAAATGTTTCTTTGTACCATATTTCACTTTGTTCGACAGTACTATCGATAGTTTCAACGATCGAAAGCTGAACTATCGAGTGGTGGCACTATCGATAGTATCACGCCTCTGCTTAGAACTACTCGTCTTTAGGGTCATTTACATGTTTTTTAACTTTTACTGCAAGAAATTCGTGATTTTTCTTTGGACAACATTTTTGTAACAAAAGGACTATCACTTCAGAATCATAATTTCTACCTTAATATCATATCAGAGCCGTCTTTAAACGAGCTTTTCTGAACAAAACCTTAATCTTTTTTGAATTCATCTAACCATCCTGCTATTACTTCAAACTCGTAATTTTCCAAGGCATTAGAAAGTTCCTTGGCTGTTACAAGTAAATTCAAATTTTTTACATTTAAATTGTGAATTGTAACTGTTCATTAAATCTACAAAAATATTGAAGTTAAGTAGAAAAGTAACAACAATATTTAAAAATTCATATAGCGAGAAATTATGCACTAAACGGAAAATCTTTCCGAAACTGTTGAAACAATTGATACCATTTTGAAAAAAGAATTCGATGTACTTTTGGGGAATAGGAAAAATTATTTCAAATGCATAGAGCTAAACCTTTAGAGGGCTTAGCTTTCTGCTTAAAAAAAGCATTTAAGAAGATTTCGATGTCAGGAAGTTTGACTTTACAATATTTTGTCCTTGCTTGGTACAGTCGAGGCGGTGACCGACAGTGGAATATTCTGTACCTTTTTCTTTCGCAAACATTTTTTCTGCAAATGCCTTTCCAATTGGAACTAATTTTTTTTTTTTGGTAAAATCGATATTAATACCTAAAGTTCCGTAAATTTTTAGCGATTATGATGAAACTCGAATGTTATGTCAAAGAAGCTATTTAAAGTATATGGGGTAAGTTTAATGCTGATATGTTCAGGGAGAAAACAAGGTAAATCGATTGCTATGGTTTGAGGGTCCGCATCGATCAAATTTGGATGTGGATTTGTTTATTCATGAATCAGCTTACAAAAAATAGTGATTCGAGGTCACTTGTAACCATAATTAGATAGAGTCAAATATTGACGCAGTTTATAGGCAAGGGGAGGTGAAATTTATATATTTTTGACTATAACTTTTGCGGTATTTGTCCGATTTTTATCATTTTTGACACACAAAACCATAACGCATTACTCTGCTTGTATTTCAGATGAATGTGGTCAAGAACTGCGAAAATGTACTGCGGGGGAGCGGGAAAAGATATTGACATGATACAACAAACTTAATTTTCTGAGAACAAGCTATTGTAGACTCCGCGATCTAGGTGTTTATTCGTCGGACGGAGGGACGGACATGGCTCAATCGCTACCCGAGGTTATGATAAGCATTTTTGTATAAAGGACTTGGGGTCGGCCACGCCTCCTTCTGTCCGTTACGTACATTGCACAAATCTAGTATACCCTTTGCACTTTTAAGTATAGGGTATGAAAATATTCCATATACAGTAATCTAACATATCCTACTCGAGAAGGGTATAAAAAACAAAAGCAGCCGTCTATACTTGAGAATATGTTGTTGGCAATGCTTCGCATGAAAAGGAAACACAGGCAACCAACAACAAATGCATAAATAAATACATACATACATACGTATGCACATGCACGTGTATAGAAAAAGCCAAAAAGGAAGAAATAAGGAAAAAAAAAAAGACACATGCCACTTCTATATACAATAAATAAATGTAGTATATAGCAATTGTCTGGGCAGCGCCGATCACGCACGCTATGTATACATGTGTGTGTTTATATGTATGTATGTTTGCATGTATGCTACGGTGTTGCCAGACCTGGCTTCCTTAATTTTCGTTTTTTTTTTCCTGGCTGCTGCTGCCTTTTGCTCTTGTTTTTTGTTCATCTGCTTTTATTTCTTGTTTTTTGGTTTTGAGTATTCTAAAAATGTTTGCGCCTCTGTCTGTGCAATCCCTGCTGCCCGGACAGCAGCAGCAGCAGCAGAGCAGCCAAGCCAACAAAAACAACAACAGCAGAAGCAAGTAAATCATGATGCACGAAGTTGACAGCGGCGACGGCGGCGTCGGCGTTCAATGTCCTCTTCGCGTTGCTCTGCTTTGCTTTATGCTCTTTGCCCGCCGCCAACGTAGAAGCCGTATTGAGAATTGAATTCGAGCAGAGCATCGCCGCACCGCACCACAAAGTAAACTCATAAGGGACATCAAGACGGACAGGCAGGCGGAGAGCAGAGCAGCAGATGACAGGTTTTCTTTATTTCTTTTTATTTATTTGTTGCTGCTGCTGCTGCACAGGATGTCGGTTGGGTCTCAGTCGTCTGTCTGTCCATTCCGTTCTCTCTTTCTCTCTTGAACGTTCTCGATTCTCGCCTCTGTTTTATTTAGTTTTCAATGCCTGTTTGGTGTTTTGGCTTGCTTCGTCTTCCTGCCCTTCTTGCACTCCTTCTTATCATCATATCCCTTGGCATGTCTGACAATTGGCCAGTATGATTTTTTGTACATGCAAAATTATATGGCATTCTTTTTTTTTCTTAGCTAGAGTTCTACAAATTCCATAGCGTACTACCAAAGTCTTAGTTGGTTGCTACTCCCAACTATATGGATGCAGAAGTAAAGCAGGAAATCTAGCCAACAGAGTAAACACAAGCCAGTTGGATCTAGCTACCTAGGGAGGGATCAAAATTTCAAAAAACTTTTGGGAAACTAAGTAATTTGAGGTGTAAGCCCCCAAATCACTGCATTGAACCTTTTAGCTAGACTTTTCTTTAGCAAGACCTATAAACTAGCCAAATAAAGATTTGTTGATATAAGATGAATTGAATTAAAAAAAACGCTATTTTTTTTTTTTTATAAATATTTCTATTCTATATAAAAGAAAATTATGTTTTACGTGTTACGGGTGTTCTCATGAACGCGTTAAAGAATTTCAAATCTGATTTTTGCGTGTGTTAGAAGTTGTCAATACGGAGATTTTAAGCCCATTGCGATGTGATTGTGTGCATTGGTTCGTGAGATATACGCATTTTTGTGAATATCGTGAATATAGCATAGTAGAAAATTGTTCAACACCGGGTATTGGACATTAAGTGCAGACAGAAGCGTAGTCGCAAAGGGGTTAAAATGTAGTTACTGTGGGGCATGAATTTATTAGAGATACGAGCTCTCTTAAGAATACTTAAGTTCCTCCATACGGCTTTTTAGAGAGTCATGAAAGTCAACTAATCGAAAAATCTTTTGATTGCCTAAATAAGCTAACTAGATAATCGTACGATGTTTATCCACATTCAAAAAGTTTGGGGAGGAATTATTTAATTAAAAAGTTATCTGTCCATTAAATATTCAGACCCGTCAAAAAACTTAGGGTAACACCCCACGTTCATCAGAGTGTTATGACTAATAAATATAAATCCTTAAAAAATAAAAAGTTGTTCTTATTTAGGTTAATCCTAATACATAAAATTTCTCGGGCATACGGATTTTACGAAAGTCAATCATATAAATTTGGCAAAATCCGAACTTCGATTTTTTGTATAAACACATAATAGGGTTTCATTATACCCGTCTTATATGACTCAGTTTTCAGTCTTAACCTATCAGAAAAATTCGATGATGATGCAAATATAATTATTATAATTTACGATTCATATACGCTGCAGTATTATGAAGAGACAAAGCTCATTCACTTAGCATAGTTATTATAGTTAGTACATTGACCCAAAATATATTCCAGAAAAATCATTAAATAAACTTCAACCAATCAAAAGATATTTTGTAGAATTGGTTTTAATTTAAATTTTACATTGGCTAAAATGTTATTTAATTTTTTATGAGCGATTTAAAATTTTTTTTTGAAAATATTCAGCGTGCTCCATTAAAGATTGGATATACAGGCGCATAAAAGTAAAAATAAAACCACAATCTGACATTTTTCACGAGGACTACAATCCTCCGAAGTGACTGTGTGGTATCAATTATGGCCGAAAGGCCCCATGGGGCCACATTTTTTCGCCTTTATCGTCTCCTTCAGTTCGGACTGATAAAATTCTTTATTAACTGATTGTGCTTGCAACAGGATGTTCAAATCGTTTTTCAAAAATCGTTTAAAATTGGCCATAAGGATGAAGACTGAAAAAATAGCCTTGGTGATGGTATCGAATATTATTCAGTATAAATTTGATCGATAAAGCTTTAAAATATAGTAGGCAGCTTTGTTTTAAAATTAGTACTCTTCATAATAAATACTAGCTATGAAAAATGTAGAAATAGTACTACTTATATGCTTATATCTTTAGGAATTCGAATAAAAGAATCGATAAATTTTTTTTTAAATATTTTTAGTTGGATTCATCTAAATACAAAATGAGCTACTATTATTTTGTTATATTAAGTTTGGGAATACGCATACAGTTCTAATTTTTTGGTTCACTGCTCAATATCAGTTTTTTAAAGAACATATCCCTAAGCTGATCAACCCGCCGATCGGCATCAAAACTGCTTTGACAAATAGGAAGAATAGAACGTTGTTCACTAGAGAGAGCCCTTTTAGGCATAAACCACAGCAGCAGCAACAGCAACAACAACCGCACATACGAACAAATTTGCACACGACAACAATGGCAACAACAATTTATGTGGCATACAGTCAGCATCTTGTTATACATACACATACATACTATGTACAATGTACATAAATACAAACAAACCAAACAGACGACAGCTGGCAGAGGCAGAAGGCAGACAAATGCAATGCAGCATGAAAAAGGGCGCAAAATACATAATGGGGGAAACGCAGTGGAATTGAAACACAGCCTAGACCAAATTGCAACAATTAGGGGGAACACATGGCGCTAAGTGAAACATGAAACCAAGCCAAGCGCCAAAAACACGCATACATACATACATATGTGTACATGGACATACATACAAACAGTTATTACAACACATGCTTTGGAGTGTGGGTGTGGGCTTGGTTTTTGGCTAGGGGGACGCATGGGAAACGTACATGATAACGGAACACGCTTTTGCATTAGTCACCAACAGGCCAGGAGCGTTACAGGGGCCGCCGGCGGGGCAGGCGGGTGCTGCGTTTAACAAACAACAGATGTGAGGCCAACAACAACAATAAGCAACTGACGGTTCAACAGAACGACAGACGCGACGGCAACGACGATATTTTTTTTTTTTGACAGAGAACATGTAAAACGAGACGGGGGCAGTGCGGCCGGCCTAGCAACGAGTCGACGCTGACGCCGCAGACTGAACAAACAAGAAATGAAAATGTATTAAAACAACAACAAAAAGAACAGCAAGTTGCGAATTGACGTTGACGTCGCTGCTGCTGCCGTTGCCGCTGGCACTGCGACGAACTGGTCTACCAGTCAACGTGCGCTTCCGCCTTAGCGCATGCTGACGTCGACGACAACGCTGGCGTCGACAGCGCTGTTGCAGCGCAGCAGAATGATGAATTTGCATAATTTGGCGCATTGAGTTGGCCGCGCGGGGGGCGTGGCTGTCATTAAGGACACCTTTTTGGAAGCACTTTTCATTAATTCCTTAATACATATGTATGTAATCAGCATATTTATTATTATATTTATGTTTATACGTTTTCTGCACAAACCTGTATATTATTTTTGGACGCTCTTTATTCCTGCTTGCAGCAATTCTTGTTGTTGTTGTTCTTGCTGTCTTTTCGCTTCTGCTGCTGCCGCCATTGACGACGATTCAAAGTAAATGAAATAAAGCCGTGTTGTTTTTGTTTTTTACGTTGGGTTTTTTTTGGAGCAACGCGCGCGCCTCTTACACGTTTATTGCAAAGTAAATTATGTTTGCCGTTGCAATTTTTTTGTTTCGCCTTGCATTTATGTAGGTTTTTTTGCCGCCTTTTTTGCTGTATAAGACTTTTTGTTGTTTTTTTTTTTTTTGAACATAAACACGCGCACACGGACACAAATACACTTTAACAATATGCTGTTGCCGCTGATTTAATACTTTTTTATTTTCAAGCGTTAAATTACGGGCTTGCCTATTCTACTATAAATATATGTTGTTGTATTATTGCGCCATAAACATGCGCTAAATTAATTAAAAATTTTTACCAAATGCCAATTGGATTTTCAGCAAACGGTTCTTTCGTTGCCTTTACTGCGTGCAACAAACACAACAAACCGCGCATTAAGCTAAAGAAGTGGAGCTTTAAAATGTGTAAACTAGTAGCGTTGCCACCCTTGTCTTAGTGTCTCGGTACGGCAACGCAGTTTGGTATTTAGTATTTTTTTATTTAAATATTCACTTACTACCACTTGTCTAATTTCTGCAATTGATATTTTTGGAATTGGATTGGCTAAAAACTTCGAATAAATTTACTGTAGGCGTCTAATCGTAAATCTTTTATTTTTTGTATAATTAATATACAGTAAGTGAGGTCATAGAGAAGCTTTAAAAATGTACGTAGTTTCTCTTAAGTTGGCATATCAAATGCTTCTAATGTTGTCAAAAAATTGTCCACAATTAATATTAATTCATTACCTTCATTTGTTTTGTTGAGCAATAAGCTCAATTTGTTAAATCAAAAAATAAATCATTAAATCATTTATTTGTTTCTAAAATTCACAATTCAGTTGTATGTTAGCTTAACTAATAACGGCTAATAAATAATACATACATATATATAATAATAATGAACTAATAAAAACTGTGAATACCATAAATAAAAAATATTAAAGCAGTACAATTTATATTTATTTGGTATTTTATTTTTTAAATAATCAACACTGCATTTGTGAGGTCACACTGCCGATTGGTTGCGAAGAATCGATAACGATAGTGCCGCTACATTAAATGCACGTTTTTTGTAAACAAACTGGAAATTTCGCCTACTTTATTGTATTATTTAAAAACTATTAAATAATGGGAGCTTTGGCGGAGGTAAGTACAATTACAAGTATGTGATATGATGTATCCAAGACAACAAATTACCCACAGCTTGCTGGCGATGAGAAAAATGGGGATGGCTCTCGTACGTTTGTTTTTATCAACGAGGGTCACACGCTGGGCAATGCTTTGAAAACAATCATTGCACGTTATCCGGAAGTGGACTTTTGTGGCTACACCATACCTCATCCCACAGAGCAAAAGCTACACTTTCGCATACAGTCCAATAACGAGCGTGCTATAGATTTGCTAAAGCGCGGCTTGGAAGATCTAGAGGCGTTGTGTGATCATACAATAGAAACATTTCAAAAGGAAATGAGTGACTTTAATTCAGCAGCTATAGAAAATAACTAATATATAAATACTGTTAACTTAAACAACGTTGCGTGCCTTCTTTGCATCATAGTTAGCCTTACGTAGATGGTGATAATTTGGTAAGACTTTACGCAGAAAGTCTATTTGCAGTGTCTGAGAGCCCTGCTTTTCAATGGCCTCACGTTGTAGTGCTTGGCGGCCATATACGATGGTATTTTCGGGTAACGTTTGTGGAGTGTGCATTTGTATGCCTGCGCCAATTACACAGCCGCTTGATACGACAACACCGCTGCCAACAAAGCTTTTGCTTTCGAAAACATTTTTGTCGCCTATACGAGATGCCTCGACAATGCAGCCAACTTCAAAGACATTATGTGTTCCAATGATGAGAGTATTGCTCGCATCCCAACTAGCTCCGTCTGCCAGACGATGTGCAATGGTAGCATACTCCTCTATTATGCAGTTCTCACCTAATAGTATAGGTCCTGCCTCGGCAATGATGGTAGCGCTTGGATGAACCACACAACCTGCAGCTATGGTGACGTCACCTCGTAATGTGCTTTCCTCGCAGACAACCGACTTGGGCATGATCTTGATGCTACATGCAGGAAATGTTTTATGAGGGATTTGACTCAAAATAATCTTAACTTACTCATTTTCTGCAGGCATGGCGAATTCCTTAATAATTTGTTTACTGTCGTGCGATTGAGTAAAATCAAACCATCTGTTTGCTTTTTAGGAATATCGATATAAGCCGCTCTATCGATGCTAATTGTCCGAATTACTTGGTGGCAAAAATAATAAGCGGATGTTGTAGCCTTTACAAAGCCTGAGAATCTTAAGCTATGTTCAGTAACAGGTTTCCTTAGATTTTGGTCAGGTTTTGCTTGAAATTTTAGTATATTTGGAAAGCGTTGCACATAACCGTATTTTTCTTATTTTTGTCATCTATAGCTGTTGTATATCGATATCAATTCAAAACAGCTGTCAATAAAAACCAGCGAGTGTATAATATGATGATAAAAATAGTAAACAAATTTTTTATGTGCTCGCGTGCATCATTGCTGATGCAATTTCGCTTGAATTAAACTCAGTTAAATATTTATCACTGAATGAACAAAATGCCTGCGGATGAATTAGCAGATTTAACTTTAGGTAAGTTGTTATAAATAAAAGAGTTGAGTAGAACAAAAAAAATTTATAATCATACGGCATCCCGGCCGTCCACGTTGTCATTAAAAAATGCTCATGCTCTCTACCGCTTGCATTTTCGACACAGATGCGCTCTTCACTTCGGAGAAGCGTGGCAATGATGAGTCGGGTGATGGTAGCGAAGTTAAACCGTACAAAAGCATTTTGCAAGCCATGCGTCATGCCGGCAAAGAGCCATTCCCTACCATATATGTGGACAGCAAGGACCCCAATGCAGCCGAAGCATTTGAGCCGGCAGCCAAGTCACAGCTAAAGAAAATTACGAAGCTTTTCGTACGTGAAGGCCACAAGAATGCCGATAAACAACAACGTGAAGCAGGGGATGCCGAAAAGCGACGGGAAAACCTTGAGGAAGCTCGTAAGGTAAAAATAGTCGAGGATCCTAGCTTGCCAGTGGCGAAGAAAATTCGCATTTTGGATGGCAGCCAGTACCGTGAAACTCGTGTAAGGCTCTATGGATGGGTGCATCGCTTACGTCGACAAGGCAAATCCTTGATTTTTATCACATTGCGCGATGGTACTGGTTTTCTGCAGTGCGTTTTAAACGATATGCTATGCCAGACCTATGATGCCTTAGTGCTAAGCACGGAGAGCACTGTAATGCTATGTGGCGTACTCAAGATTGTGCCTGAAGGCAAATCTGCCCCTGGGGGCCATGAGCTTCACGTTGACTATTGGGAATTAATTGGTCTAGCTCCGCCTGGCGGCGCTGATGCCATACTTAACGAAGAGGCGCATCCAGATGTGCAGCTTGACAACCGGCATATCATGATACGTGGTGAGAACACGTCCAAGGTGTTAAAGATGCGTTCAGTCGTAATGCAGGCTTTCCGCGCACATTACTTAGCCCGTGATTACAACGAGGTTACACCGCCAACTCTTGTGCAAACACAGGTTGAGGGTGGATCTACGCTTTTTAAGCTTAACTACTTTGGGGAGGAGGCCTTTTTGACCCAGAGCTCTCAACTTTATTTGGAGACATGCTTGCCAGCTTTGGGAGACGTCTTTACTATTGCTCAAAGCTATCGCGCCGAGCAGAGCCGCACGCGCCGTCATTTGGCCGAATACACGCATATTGAAGCGGAATGTCCCTTTATTAGCTTTGATGATTTGTTAGACCGTCTGGAAGACTTGATTTGTGATGTGGTTGATCGTGTTTTAAAGTCGCCTTGGGGCTATTTAGTCTACGAATTAAATCCGGACTTTAAGCCGCCAAAACGTCCTTTCCGTCGGATGAACTACGAAGATGCTATAAAGTGGCTGAAGGAGAACAATGTCACTAAGGATGATGGAACTTTGTATGAGTTTGGCGAGGATATTCCTGAGGCGCCAGAACGCAAAATGACTGATGCAATCAATGAGCCCATAATGCTCTGTCGTTTTCCGGCCGATATTACATCATTCTACATGTCGCGCTGCAAGTAAGATCAGCGGCTTACTGAAAGTGTAGACGTATTACTACCTAACGTAGGTGAAATCGTTGGCGGCTCTATGAGGATTTACGACAGCGAGGAGCTGCTAAAAGGCTACCAACGTGAGGGAATCGATCCAACGCCCTATTACTGGTATACAGACCAGCGTGTATATGGCACTATGCCTCATGGCGGCTACGGCCTAGGGCTGGAGCGTTTTCTCTGCTGGATACTTAACCGCTACCACATTCGCGAAGTGTGTCTGTATCCACGTTTTCTGGACAGATGCAAGCCTTAGACAAGACTCGCTTTTCACTCCTGCATGCTTGCTGCATTTAAAACACATGCTTATATAATACGCATATATAAAACAGAGCGCTATAGAGCATCCATATGGATAATCTTAAAAAAATAATTATCTTTATTTCATTATACCCAAATTATAATAAAAACATGCCGAATTAAAATTAACCTGTTATATTCTCCAACATTTCTTCAATATTTTTATCATTTATGTTTTCTGTGGAATTTAGTGATTCGTCTAGGTCCATGAACTCTTCCTGCTGCTCTACATCTTCCTCATAGTCTTCCTCTTCCATATCCTCCTGCAGCACAGCCTCCACTTCGGCAGTCAAATGCTCCTTACGGTAATGATTACGCAGCAGTTCGCTTATGGTGGCGCTCACAATTTGACGAACTTGCGCATCAAAACTTGGCGGCAGCCAGCCAGTGCGCTCATTGCATACGGCGCCAGTCAGCGGAGTAGGAATCTTTTCGAGCATGTCCTGTATCTTTTGTAAACGCACATCACAGTACTAAACGACAAAGAAATTTCTAGTCTTACCTATACCAATTTGTTGATATTAATTTTAAAAGTTATAACTTACACGCAGCATGCATTGCCTCAGGCGCGGCAGCTTCTGTTCTTCAAAGTAGGGGTAATCCATGTTTTGCACAAGATCATTTGTAGGAACCCCACTCTCAGGCGCATTGCTTGGCGTAGCGGCCGCAGCCGACTTTCTTTGCTTGGCATACTTTCTCGAATAGACAAACTCGGAAACTCCCGAACCAAAGCGCAGTCGAAAATCAAAAGTCTGGTAATAACGACTCTTGAAATCCTTGCGTGGATCATAGCCATAACGTACGTAAAGCGTGCGCCAGGGACCATTGCTAAAGTAAAAGGCAAATGAGGGTATTATGCATTTCAACTTGTCGTTCGAAATCTTTGATTCATAAAGCAAAGCTATGCGCGTCCAGATAGGACACTCATCGAAAAGTTCTTTAACGCGGGCAAACTGTTCATCTGACACATATTTGACTTTAAGACGCTTGACAATATGCGGATCCGGTTGGGTGGGAAAGGTGTCCAACATGTTAAATGAGACAGTGTCAGCGTTGTCATAAGTTGGCTTGGCCAAGACGCCTAGAACTTCGTGTTGGCCTTCCTCACAGTCGTCAACGCGATAGTTGCCAGTATGCACAATATCAACCCGTGCAAAGAGCTCCGGCATACAGAACAACTGCGAAGGTGATTCTCTATAAAAATTAATAAATCAATAAATGAAGCCTGACAATGTCCATAAAAGCAAGTACTTAAAGTAATCAAAATCTGTTATATTGCGTGGCTGTACCTTAGCCAAAGCACAAGTCAGTTCTGTTGCCGCCTGAGCGTCATCGCTGCTTGGCGTTGACCAAAGCGGCAAATACTGAAAGTCACAAAGTGCTGCACATTTAAAATGAGTAAGCTCGTGAAGAAGAATCCAAACTTACAGTCAAAGGAGAAGCTACGGCAACAATGGCCGAGAACACGCACAAAATGTTGAGGCGGACGCGATTTATCGCGTTTGTGGCGTCTTACCGTGACAGAGAGTAGCACGCCAGTTCTATCTGTGCAATCACCAAAGGCGGGCTTGTTATAGGGATTATCGGGATGAAAACGAAGCTCCAAACGCTTCTTTTCATCGCCCAACACCTGTTAAAGCAAAAGTTTAGTCAAAATGCTTCCGGCAAGCGATTTTACCAACCTTAGATATATTTGTAATGCCGCCTAATGTGGCAATCATACGATCTGTGTTCACCACGCGGCCAGGATACTCAATTACTTCATATTCTTTTTGAGGATCAAATGTTAATTGGCGAGACATGGTTCTAAATCAAAACACTTTTACTTGCATAAACAAAACGGCAGTGCTGCCAATCTTCTTATTTTGATTATAAAAGGTCTGCCAGCGCAATTTTTTTAAGCCGGCTCTGTGCTGCCAACCTGTCTTTAATTTGTTGTGAATATCAATAAAAACATTTTATTCATAATATAAATAAAACCCAAATGTCTAGCAAAAATCGCAAACGTACGGCTAGCAGCAGCAGCGCTGAAGAAGCAGACAGCGAAGAGGAATCACGCTTAAAGGATTTAAAAGAACGTGATGAATTTGCTAATCGTTTAAAGAAAAAAGATGAGGAACGCACTCGAAAGGTAGTCGAAGCCACCGGCGGTCGAAAAGCCATTGAAGAGGCAACCAAACGTTTAAAATTAGAAAATGAGGATAGGGATAAGATTGTACCACATTTGCGAGTTCAATCGCGAAGACAGTACTTGGAAAAGCGCAAGGATGACAAAGTGGCTGAACTGGAGGCGGACATTATCGACGATGAATTTTTGTTTGATGAGCAAATGTAAGTAATTATTACTATAATAAAACATTGGTTTTGTTAAACAATTAACTTTCTTTAGTTTGACCCAACGCGAAAAAGAAGAGCGTCAGTATAAGAAACAATTGCTAAAGATAGCCAAAGAGCATGAAAACGCTCGAGAGCTGGAGCGCGTGCAGCGCTATCGTATGCCCCAGGATCTTAAAAAGGGCGAGCGTTGTAAGTAAACAGACATAGAAAGTGTAAAACTTTCTGGGACTAACATTATTGTATTATCTTCAGCTGAATACGTAGAGGTTGATGATTTGGAAAATCAACCAAACTCGGAGCAAAAAAAATGGGAAGCTGAGCAGTTGGCCTCAGCAAGTTTTCATTTTGGTTCCAAGGATGCAAAGGCGCAGGAAGAGTATGACCTCTTACTTGATGATCAAATTGATTTTATACAAGCTTTAACGCTAGGTGGAACTCGCGAAAAAACAGAAAAAGATCCTGAACTTAGTGAGAAAGAACGCAAGCGGCTAACTTTAGAAGAAACCCGAATATCGTTACCCGTCTATCCCTTTAAAGAAGATCTTGTTGCCGCCGTCAAAGAGCATCAAGTTCTTATTATTGAAGGCGAAACTGGTTCCGGTAAAACAACACAAGTTCCGCAATATCTAGTGGAAGCAGGCTTTACGGGATCGGGGAAAATGATTGGTTGCACACAACCTCGTCGTGTTGCAGCTATGTCAGTGGCTGCACGCGTGGCCGAGGAAATGGGCGTCAAGCTGGGCAACGAGGTGGGTTACAGCATACGCTTTGAGGACTGCACGTCTGAAAGAACTATTCTCAAGTACATGACGGACGGAACGTTGCATCGCGAGTTTCTTTCGGAGCCGGACTTGGGCTCCTACAGTGTTATGATTATTGACGAGGCGCACGAGCGTACGCTGCATACGGATATTCTTTTTGGTTTGGTGAAGGATATAGCTCGTTTTCGACCGGAAATGAAGCTGCTTATATCTAGTGCTACACTCGATGCTGAAAAGTTTTCCGCATTTTTCGATGATGCGCCCATTTTTAGGATACCTGGCAGGCGGTACCCTGTGGATATTTTCTACACAAAAGCGCCCGAGGCAGACTACATTGACGCCTGTTGCGTCTCTGTACTGCAAATACACGCCACACAGCCGTTAGGTGATATTTTGGTATTCCTAACAGGTCAAGATGAAATTGAAGCTTGCCAGGAGGTGCTGCTGGATCGTGTCAAACGTTTGGGATCAAAAATACGTGAATTGGTTGTTATACCCGTTTATGCCAACTTACCCAGCGATATGCAAGCCAAGATTTTCGAGCCAACGCCGCCAAATGCCCGTAAAGTTATCCTGGCTACAAATATAGCAGAGACCTCGCTGACCATTGACAATATAGTTTTTGTAATCGACCCGGGCTTTGCCAAGCAGAACAACTTTAATTCACGCACTGGCATGGAGTCGCTTATGGTTGTACCTATATCGAAGGCTTCGGCTAACCAACGAGCCGGCCGAGCAGGACGCACTGCGCCAGGAAAATGTTTCCGCTTGTACACGGCCTGGGCATATCAGCATGAGTTGGAGGATAATACAGTGCCAGAAATACAGCGCATTAATCTGGGTAACGCCGTACTCATGCTTAAAGCGTTGGGCATTAATGATCTGATACATTTCGACTTTTTGGATCCGCCTCCACACGAGACTTTGGTATTGGCTTTGGAGCAGCTTTACGCATTGGGTGCTCTGAACCATCATGGTGAGCTTACAAAACTGGGTCGACGTATGGCTGAGTTTCCTGTTGATCCCATGATGGGTAAAATGCTTTTGGCCAGCGAGAAGTAAGTGAAAACTATTTATTTTAGTTACACCAATTATTAAAATTATCGCGTATTTTTTTGTAGATACAAATGTTCCGAGGAGATGGTTACTATTGCAGCTATGCTTTCCGTTAATAGCGCCATATTCTATAGGCCAAAGGATAAGATCATACATGCTGATACAGCTCGCAAAAACTTTTATCACATCCATGGTGATCATTTAAGCCTGCTCCAGGTGTATAATCAATGGGCCGAAACGGATTACAGCACCCAATGGTGTTATGAGAATTTTATACAATATCGTTCTATGAAGAGGGCAAGAGATGTGCGGGAGCAGTTAGTGGGACTGATGCAACGTGTTGAAATTGATATGGTCAGTTGTTTGCCCGAGACTATAAATGTGCGTAAAGCTGCAACGGCAGGTTATTTCTATCATGTGGCGCGTTTGTCTAAAGGAGGACATTACAAGACCATTAAGCACAATCAAACTGTAATGATACATCCAAACTCATCACTTTTTGAAGAGCTTCCACGTTGGGTGCTTTATCATGAGCTAGTGTTTACTTCAAAGGAGTATATGCGTCAGGTTATAGAAATAGACAGCAAATGGTTGCTAGAAGTAGCACCGCATTATTATAAGGCCAAGGAATTGGAGGACTCAACAAATAAAAAGATGCCTAAGGGTGCAGGACGTGCTGAGATGACGCAATGATTAAATGATAAATATACGTGTTTCTTTTTTTTATTAGGATCTATGGGACGACCTTGAAACATTAAGGTTCGCTGGAGTTTATTTAAAAATTAAAAGCACTGGAAAACACTTAGGCGTTTACCAACACTAAAAGCGCTGCCAAACAGCTGTCAACTGTCATTAAGAGCTCTCTCACGTTTCGTTGCATGCAATTTCGTGTTTTATAATTTAAATTTCACTAAACATTAAAAAACAATTTAAAAGGCGTTTAAAAATGTTAGTATTTAGTGTAAAAATAATTGCATTTTTATAAAGTTAAGAGCAGTGCGCTATAATTTTTGTTTTACGTACGCCGACATTTACATGACGTTCTAACCTAAAAAACTGATGAAATATAAAGCACCCAGTAGTCGGTTTATATACTTAGACAACATGAAATATAAACCAATTTAACTTTTTAACAAAAACATTTTCAAACATTTACGTAGATAATGGCTGCACAATTTTTTAATCGCATTGGTCAATTGGGTCTTGGCGTTGCTGTGCTTGGTGGTGTTGTTAACTCCGCGTTATATAACGTTGAGGGTGGCCATCGAGCGGTTATTTTTGATCGTTTTACCGGCATCAAGGAACATGTCGTTGGAGAGGGCACACATTTCTTTATACCCTGGGTACAACGTCCTATTATCTTTGACATAAGATCTCAGCCTCGCAATGTGCCTGTTATCACTGGCAGCAAAGATTTGCAGAATGTCAACATAACATTGCGTATTCTGTACCGCCCAATTCCGGACCAACTGCCAAAGATCTATACCATTTTGGGCCAAGATTATGATGAGCGTGTATTGCCTTCCATTGCACCTGAAGTGCTTAAAGCTGTGGTCGCACAATTCGATGCTGGAGAACTCATTACGCAGCGTGAGGTATACCTACATATTTATAAAAGTAGTTTGTTCTAGCTCCCGCTAAATGATTTGATTTTTGTATGGTCTTAGATGGTATCGCAGCGCGTGTCCCAGGAACTGACCATACGCGCCAATCAGTTCGGCTTCATTTTGGATGACATCTCATTGACACACTTGACCTTTGGACGTGAATTCACGCTTGCTGTCGAAATGAAACAGGTTGCCCAACAGGAAGCGGAGAAGGCTCGTTTTGTAGTCGAAAAGGCCGAACAACAAAAGTTGGCCTCCATCATATCGGCTGAAGGTGATGCAGGTGCCGCAGATTTGCTGGCCAAATCCTTTGGCGAGGCCGGTGATGGCCTGGTCGAGTTGCGTCGTATTGAGGCAGCCGAAGACATTGCATACCAACTATCCAGATCCCGTGGCGTTGCCTACTTGCCAAGTGGTCAGAGCACGCTGCTCAATCTGCCCTCATCTATGGCGCAGTAAATATGGAGGTGCGCCTAATTCTGTTAAGTTGTAACTATCCGTAGCATTTATTAAGTACTTTCGATTTTGTTTTTACTAAAATATGTATGTGAATATGACTCGAACGCCTTTGCTCTGTGGATAAACCGCCTAAATTTCATCACATTGCTTCCACACCTATCTTTTTTTTTGGATTCGTGCATGTTTGCTGCTCAAATTTTTCTCTACAGTCTGAGCTGCTGCACAAATTCACAAAAAAGTCCAATCTCTGTATACAGAGTGACTCTTGTAGCATTAAAAAAGGGTGTCAAACTCAATTTATTACAGATAGTAAGTAGTAGAGGTGTTTGAGTGCAATTTGCAAAACGACTAAGATTTGTTATGTGAACAAAGAAAACTTATGTATAAAATATACAAAATAAAAAAATTATTATCCTAATCCTGGGTATTATCTGCTTTATTAGTTTTAATGAGCCCAATCATCTGCATCAATAGAAAAACAATACGTAAAAACATTAAGCGTCTTCTTGATAAGCGCGATGAAAGTAAGCATTTGCTTCTCTTGCTCTCACTGGTTCTATATATCTTAAGATTTTAAGTTTTAATGATTAAGCTTTTTATTTTTATAAATAATTAGCAGAAAATAATTTTTACATTTCTCTTAACAATGACACTGTAATTAAAAACGATTAAATTTGCAAATCTTTAGCTGAGGTCAACTGAGTCCAAAAAATATGATCTTTGAGATCAAATACATGATGCTCTAATCAATTAATTATTTTTTTAAGGATTTTATGTTTTCCACGTTTTTTGTCCTTGTTACATATATTGCACAAAATTTATTTATTCCGTCTTAATTTAATATTTGTATTGGTTATAGTTTGGAAAATCTAAGTGATGTACTTAAACCATAATCCAATTAGTGGGTGGTTACAGTCGGGTAAGCCGTACTTTCTATCATTTTTACAGTGTAGGCGTTCTGCGTTGTTAAAGTCGGTTGCGAGATACCCTATCTCCTCCCATTGGAGTTAAAATCGGTATATATTGGTGGATTCCCAAATTTGTATACGATTTCTTCATAAATCGGAAGCTAACATGAAATAGCCAACCAATATTTATGATCTTTATTTTCTTCCAATGATTTATTTTTGTGGCGAATTCACGAAATACTATAATGACATGCAAATTTATCGGGCGAAATGCATTGGCACCTCCATACAACAATGCCATTCCTACACAGTATATGGTGTTTACTAATTTGTTTGTTTCATTTGTGTATTTTTTAATTGTGTAAGTGAGCCCAGTAGACGTTGTCCTGCCCAAACTTTTTGAATACTCTTAAAGTGAATAAATTTTGTAAGATTCTCTAGTTAGCTTATCCGCAAAAAACATAAGATTTTTAGATTAGTTTGCAGCTCGATTCAAACTTGCACCATTACACTGTACAATAGTGATTAAGCACTTTTCAAGTCACCTAGTGTACGTTGTAGGTCTTGACGAGTACATCACGATAGTGTGTTTTAAAATCGTCTAACACCCAGAAATTCTCAAGTTATTGTTCAAAAGCCGTTTTTCGGGTACTGCGATCACTCCAACAATCACAACGTCGTCACGCAAAAGTCAGATTTTAAATTCATCGATGCGTTCATGAGAACACCCGTAACACAAGAAACATAAGTTTCTTTTATATATATAGATTAAAAGAAAATTTTTCAAGCGCTTCTGGGTATGCAAGCAACTCAGGATCTTTGTGAATGTTTTTTTGTGTGTCGAATATTCTCCTTTCTTCGTTTTATATTGAAATTCATGTACTTCTACATTTTGGTAATTTTTTAAGAGCGCCACCTATCGGACAATGTTCAAACTATGCTAAGAACCTTCCACACGGTGCCCGTAAACACACACGTAATATTTTATTAAAAAAGGTCTGGTGGCTTGGGAGTCTACAGAGGACATACGAAATTTATTTGATTTGATAGATTTAGTACCGTGCTTTGGAAATCTAAAACACTTCCGAACGGCAAACTTGGTTACAATATCTTCGTAACCAGACAAATTAGAGATGGTATAACCACGATAAAAATAAAATAAACTTATTTCCCATATAATAATAAGGAGTCTATCCAAACGCCTAGAAGATAAGAGCTAAAGAGTGTCAGGTGGAACAAGTTTGTTTTATCGATATCGGGGTTATATGTTATTATATAGCTCCTATAGGAGTATTTGTTTTGCCCAAACCCAAAATGTATGTAACATATAGCAGGAGTCGTCGGTGACACCCAAAAGTTAAATAAAATATGATCAGGGTGACTAAAGAAGTCGATATATCCATGTCCGTCTGTCCGTCCGTGTGTCCGTTTGAACGCCAATATCTCAGAGATGGTAAGAGCTAGAGTAACAAACTTTCACATTAAATCCCATAATCCAATTATCCATAGAAAAGTTTATTTATTTTTTTGATATCGAGGTTAAATTATATACCTTTCATAGGGGTGTTTCAGACGACCTAGAAAAAAAAAATTTAGATGGATATCGCGTTTCTTTATGAAGATATCGTTACCAAATTTGGCATTCGAAGTTTTTAATAGTTGGCAAGCACTGAACTAAATTTAACCAAAATCGATTGACTATATCATTTAGCGCTCCCATAGAACCGATCGGCCAAAACAACTTTTTTTATACAACACTCGCTATATTTTGTTTTTTAATAAAGATATCGTAACCAGATTTGGTATTAAGAAGTTTTTTAAAGTACTTAAGCAATGTTCCAAATTTGAACAAAAGCGGTTCACTATATAGTATAGCTCCCATAGGGCCGATCTTCCAAAAAATCTATTTTGGAACCAAATTTGTTGTGTTTCGTTTGTTTGTTAAGATATTTAAACCAAATTCAGCATTCAGATCTTTTTTAAGGTACCACTGTGTCAAATTTAATCAAAATCGGTTGACTATATCATATAGCTCCCATAGGAACTGCCGGTCAAAAAAAAAATTGTTGCTTCTGTTTTTGGTTTTTTATAAAGGAACCGGATTTTTTTGCAAGCTAGTGGTACAGGGTATCCCAAAGTCGTCCGGTCCCGACTTTACGTACGCCATTTTTTTTTTAGTTTAGAGTACGAAAGTATTTTGTAAAATTAAATGTCTGTTTGTCTCCATATTCGTAAATGACTCTCACAAAATAAAAATTCGAATTAAACCATTAATAATAATAACATAAACTAATCAATAAGTTTGAAGAGACGGGGTCATTAATGGATAGCAGATCTCCTATGAATCGACGAACTATCTGGTCTATCGCCAGGATTGCAGCTGAAAACGAACGAGTTGCTTTAAACGCGGGAAATTCCTAAGAGAATATGCTCGACAAACAACATTGTCAAATTTAGACGATCCATGAGAAATAAATTCGCTCGCAACGAATAATTACTCTGGTGCAGATTTTGTTCGAACTGAAATGCAGTAATTAAGATTGGAGCTCGATACAGAAACATGATAATGATAAAGTTGACCTGAACTCTTTAGTGTAGATCTTAGATTTAACGACATTTGGTTTCGGCTGGACGGCGCCACCTGCCAAGCCGCGTACGAAACAAACAGTCCCTGAGCTCATGGCTGAGATCTAACGCATCATAGGCAAGATAGAGCCACATGTTTGCCATAGTAAATTTCATGAAAAGAAGGGGTGTCCTCCACTATTTAACGGATATTTTATTCCATGCATAGTCGGATCATATCTACTTTACAATACATAAAATTATAACTAATGTATAATATGAGATTCATTTTATAGAGCTGCAGAAACTTTCTTTAGCTGTGGAAAAAAGTATTATGAAAAAGTTCTATTAGTATAGATTGCTTGCACACTCTTTTTCTGATTAAACGACACATTGATCTAATTCATTATGCAAGCCTCCTCCACTTGACCAACTATAAAAATCTAATACCCCAACAATGACCTAAGTTTTGTTCCCACTTTTGTGTATATCAACTTAAGACTAACCATTAATCAAGTCAATTGGAAACGCAACTTGTTAAAGACTCAAAGCCAGTAAAGCAGCTAGCCATAATATGCGCCATTTCCACACATTCCTTTGGCCTCTTTACCGTCACTTTCACAAAGGATACACAGGATACGCACTTATTTACTCACACACACGTACATATGAAAAGTTTTGGTAGGGGAAGGCACAATAAAAGCGTTGCCATGACAGAGACCGAGCTAAAGGATAAATCTGTTGATTCAGTAAAGTGATTTGCCAAAGTGGCTTCGTTGAAATGTCAGGCACAGACACACGTACTTGAAAAAGTATGCGTGCCCCAGCAACAGTTGGGTGAAAGGACTATGTAGGACGATGCGTTAAATTCCCATCACGCATAAAATAGCAGAGAGCTTTTGACGTCACAATGCTTTTATTGTTGGCGCTCTGTTCTGCTCGATATCGTCTTGTGATACATGGACGTAGTTCATACTGAACGAAATTGTGATTGCTTGCAGCGTACACTGATGTTGGTGCAAGTGTGAATGTAATTTGTTTGCAGCGAGGAGGAACAAAATCAGAAACTTGCGCCAGTGGAAGTATTCAAGCGTAAGTGGCGATGGATTGGGATGCACAGCAAATAGAACTGCCGTAATAGACTTCCCTATGCGCCACTAGGACTCGAGAATGACAGAAAAGAAGGACCTCAATTTTTTATTGAAGAAAGGTTACAGAATATTCCATTGTCGGGGAACACATCGGAGCGTTTTCTTTATTGTTTTTAAATTCTTCTTAGCCTTAGCCAAAAAAGGCATCATAATCGTAAATTTTTTAAGATACTACGCAGGTTAGGTTAGTGGCTGGACGGTTCAGAACGATATCATCCGCAGATTGTATGGTCCATCATAATGACTAATAAAGGAAATTTGTTGAAGAAGGGCTTAGCTGGTGAGTGCTTATTTAAATATATTAAATATAAGATGATCCACCCAGAGCTGGGTGCTGTATGCTTTTTAAATCCTCGAAGGCAGGACTGAAGCCTGTGTTGCGCAGCCGTTTGCTTTATGATATGGGTTGGCAAAGTTTTGATGTCAACAAGCATACATCGAATTTCTCTCAAGGTGTTTATCAATCTGCCAAACATCAAATATATCTTCAATATAGAGTTGTTCAGAGAAGACACCCGTTTTTATTATTTTTGTCGTGGATCATTACTTCTTTCTTCCTGTAGAGAATTTTTCGGTTGCAATCTTCTCATTACGGGAAGACCGTAAAAAAATACTATCTGCGTGAAAGTCTAGAATTCTTATTTCCAAAATTTGAATACTTTTTCTAATTTTTTTTTTTAGCGCGGAGGTTGTTTGAACCCCTTAAGCCCCTTTTTCCATTCTTGCATGAAGTCTTATATACTTAGAGAAGCCTTTGTGCGACGTTTAGTAAGTTTTGCAGAGGCTTTGACTTATAAACATCGAGTCAATGACGTCGTCATTCAAGTCGTCTTCAAGTGCTCTACAAATTGACCAAGAAATTTTAAACCTGTCTTAGTCTAAGAGCGTCATTCAAGAGCTGCGCACGCGTCACAATATTTTTTTATTTACATTTTTTGTTTTGATTTTATGTTTAAATATGTATATAAGTCTATGTATGTATATACATATGTATATGATATAAGCACGCTTTGACTTTTTTTGTTGTTGTTGATAAACGAGCGGGTTTTTGTGAAAACCCCTGACTTTTGTGAGTCAGAATGCGTGGCCAAGTCAGCTAGGGGATTCTCCTCTTCAAATTAGCAGAGAGCAATTAGTTTGGAAAGTTCGAAAAAATGCAAACTAAAAATCAGTCTATACTTTTTTTTAAACAAATAAATAAACTCAATATTTTTGAATTATAGAAGAAAAATATTTAATATGTTTTATTCAATCTGGATTTAAATAACACAAATTCTGGGAAATAGTTTAGTTTACTTCTTACGCCACTTGGCAACGATACAACTGTCAAAAGACACCTATTAAACCATTTTTTTTTGGCTTTTGGTATATAGGAATATATTTAGTTGTACATTTTTGTACAAATGATTAAACTAAGAATTATTCTCTAATTTTATGTCAAGTCTTTTGACACATCACGGTAGAAATAGTGTTAAATTAGCTTCAATACAATTTATACCTTTACCAAATCTTTCTTAATTTATAATCATACGCATTTGAATTTGTCTCCATTTTAAAGTAACCTAATTTTTTTTGTTAACATGCTCGTATGAAAATTAAAGCAACTACCAACTCTATTAGTTTTTCAACCAATTCTACGATAATATTTGTTGTGTGCCATATGTGTACGAATAATTCGTGTACCTACTGTACGGCAGTATATATGTTTATGGTCCCATAAAGTGTTTATAGAGATATCAGAAACATATATTGCCAAATCGGTCATCTACTTGTTTGTAGCAGATTAACTTTAATCAAGATCAGTAGCCTCTTGGCACAAATATATTGATCATAAAAATAAGTCTTTGTGATTAAAAATTACATGCGAAAATGCTGTAATTTTATTTGGTCCTTTTTATTTTATTTCGACCTTCTACAAATTAAACAATTTTCGTGTTCGTTAGAGCGATCTAGAGAATTTTGGGATTTCAGGATTAGATACGAAAGATTCGATAGCAACACGATACAAAAAACAGCTTAAAAATTTAAAAAAAAAATTTATTTATCTCTGGTTCCTTTAATAACTTTAAGAAGCTTTAAGTACAAATCAATGTTAAATGCGGTTCTTGAAAACAATTTTATTTGTCATAACATTATCGAGAATTACGGAGCTTAGAGCAAAATGATAGAAAAATCGTCACGTAACGTGATATGCTGTGTGTGTGAGAGTATCTAGTAGGCTACACAAAATCGTTGTAGCTAATTTGGCACTTGTACCAGGTTCGATTTTCAGTCGAGACCATTTTTTTTTAAATTCTACTATTTGGTTACATTAATTTTTTTTTTCTTATTTTAAATATATAAAAAGTCTCCAAAGCTCAAGGAGACCCACCAAAGTAATCCAAAGTATGATCAGAGTGACTAGAAAAATCATTATACCCATGCCCACTTGAATGAACGCCTATATATAAGAGATAATAAAAACTAGAGCAACCAAACATTCAGCTGAGATCGCTTAATATTCTACGGGAACCAAGTTTATTTTATTTTTCCGATATCGGTGTTATATTTTATAGGAGTAGCGTGTTTCAAAGGACCTCAAAAATTTATATATATTTTAATACATGTACAATTTAAAAAAAATAGTTAAATAAAAATAGAAAATTGATTAGAAATCGTATTTTAGTAACATACAGTTTTAGAATTTTCGTATCTTTTTAAAAATTTCAAATATTTTAAGTCTCAGAAGAAAAATATTCTTGTAAAAATCCGAAACACGTTTTAATTAATTCACTCCTCACAGAATAAAGAGATATTCGTGCTGAATAAAATTCAAAGGTAAATATTAATGTTCGATTTGTAAGAGAGTATTAAATAATTCATATTGCATAATTGTATTTATTGTACCTTACTTTATTAAAGTTTACTGAACCTTATTTAAAATAATACTATATGTATTTTTAAATTTATGCATGATTTAAACAACAAAAACTTTTTTTTTGGCTAAGAATTACTTTATTTTCACACATACCAACGAAAACTCAAACTTGATATATATATAAACATTTAATATTAATTGAAATAATATATATTACATCTAACAGTGTAGGCAGTAACTAAGTAGCTCAACCAGAAAACAGCTGAACCGGTCCTGTGGCCGATGCTGACGCTGAGATCGCAGCAGCGGCAGCGACAGAGGCAGCGGCAGCAGCAGAGAACAAAGCTAAGCAGCGATGCTTTAAAAGCCCTGGGATAGCATGGGGCAGCGCTCATTCACATTTTGATTTCGCAGAGTGCGCAACGTGCAAAAAAGAAAACGTAATCGGTTACCAAATAAAAATAAAAGAGCTACAACTAAATTTGCGTTTAATTTGAAACGGAAACAAAAAAAAAGTGCAAACAATTAAAGTTGGTTAAATAAAGTGCACGGTGAGTGTTCATGTGTGTTTGTGTGCAGTGCTTAAACAAATTTAAGCACTTAAAGTGGCTTAAAACATAATATTTAAGGTTGTGGCTTATTTGGCTGTTAACAGCATTTAACACTGCGTATACGCAACATTTGGAGCTTAAAACTTAAGCACTGATTTTTTCACAAGGCTAAACGGCATTCTTTTATATCTAGTTTTAACTTTATTTGTTATCTGCTGTGTGCTTGTGTATCTGTAACTTGCATACTTATTATTTTTTATGGTTTAAAGATCTTTTTATTTGAAGAACTTTTGCATTCATTTTCAATGCCGGGGGACTCTCGCGCTGTTTAAAAAACTTGTTTATTTGCAAAAATTAATTAAAATTTAAATGCAAATTATTCGCATACTGATTAGTATATCAGCACAAGTGTTTTTACATAAATATTAATCAGTTTACACTGATTTAAAATATTTTGCAGTCAAAAAGCGTCAAAGAAGCTTTGAACACGCGAACTAACTATTTACAATTATTTTTATTTTACAATATATAAATAAAAATAGTCATGGAAATAAACAATAGACGATTATATAAAAAAAGAAATATTTCCACATGTTAGTCACTTTTTTTTACCCGAAACTGAAATAAGCCGATTTTGCTCACTGTCTAATATCGAAGATATAATCAATAAAAAAATTATTATTTTTAATTTTAATTTAAAAAATTAAAATCAAAAATAAAAATTATTGAGCAATTTTTATTTAAAAATTGAAAATAAGAGTTTCTCTGCCATTTTTATAATAAAAATCAAAAATAAAAATTACTGGACTTTCATATAAGCCACTTTTTTCGCTTTGATTTTTTTCATAACCATAACTCTTATTTGCGATCCCTGGTTTTAAATAACTATATTGGCTACAGAAAGTTTGAAAAAAATTCTTCAAAATCTCAGTTTTGACCCAGACGCCTTATAACTTTATTTGAATAAATCGTGTCTTTCACTTTTTGATTAATTCTGATAAAGCGACGGAAAATTTTTGATTATAACTTGTTTAAGTTGACAAAAAGGCGTTCTTTCTTTTTTTAACTAAAAATGAAAATCTATGAAATTTTCTAATTTTTAATTCAACTCCTTAAATATTTAAATCTTAATTTTTGTATCTTCTTTACATGGTGTGTATAATAATCAAATATTTTTGGTGCAACAACGTCAAAATTAAATTTAAAATAAAATTGTTACAATTTTTGATATCCTTAAAAAGTTAACCAAACTGTCTAGTGGCGCCGATTAGTTCATATGAGTAGTTTTTCGATAACTTGCTTTTTTGATTGATGACTATCGTATTGTATCGAAATTTTTTTTTAATTTTCTGTTTATCACTCTTTAATAATTTTTGAAAATTTCTTAGATGTTTTTAATTAATTAGTCTATAACAAAATAATTAACAAGAAAAACCATAAATTACAAAATAAAGCAATTTGTCGATTACTTGAGATTTAATTTTTTTTTCAGATTTTGATTTGTTTTTATCATACACTAATAAGTTTGTGAATAATTATTAGTTAGTATTATTACACATACTGCTGGAAAGAGAATTTAGAAATTCGAAATTAACCCGAATATCGAATTCAAATAGCAAACAACAAATTTTATTTCAAATATAATTTGTTTCAAAATTAAAAAAATTAGGACGATATGTTTTGATCTGTAAAAAATATATACTAACTTTTCACTGTTTTTCATGAAATCATTTTTATTAGAAAAAATTCTGTTTGAGAAAAAACTCGCATTTAACATGTAGAACAATAAAGTTTCGAATTATTATAACAAACTACAGATATTTAAACTTTTAATAATAGCTATTCAACAAAAAAAAAACTCATAAAATAATATTTTTTACAATTTTCACTTTCTATCATAACCCGAAAGAACTATCTAACCATGAGTAAGCCCAATTCGACTAACAAATCACTTAATCCAAAAAAGGGTAATGGTAATACTAACAATATGCCTAACGTTGATAAATTGGATCCGAAAGTTTCGGTAAGTGACTGTACCATAAATCAATCACACCATGATTCATATAATAAACTAATTAACACCAATTATAAATATGTAATTAGTTTGAATGTCATAATTAAAACTTAATTTTTTTCCTCTTACAGATCGATATGGAGGCACCCGAGTTCAAAGATTTTGCCAAAACGATGGTGGATTTTATAGCCGAATATCTGGAGAACATACGTGACAGGTTGGTTAATTTAATTTAAATTAAGAACCCATATATATTGTATCTTAAGTTGCACGTGTTTAATTGACCTCTGAGCAATTCATTCGATTCGAATGTTCAGATTTGTCACGATGTTCAGACAAGTTCTCGAGTTCAAATGAGTTTGTTCTCGCTTTTCCGTATTGCTGCCTGAGTTAATTTTAACAGCTCCCCATAAATGATTTTATTAGTCGTGACTCATGAGAATTTCATTGCCTGCCGCAAGTGAAAGCTTCAGACCTTAACCCTGATAGGCTTCAACGAGTTTTAAACTGACCTTCTAGCACTTTCAATTTTTTGTATATTTTTGCAACTATCTTATTAGTTTGAAAGCACAGCTAATTATTTACAATAAAAACAAAATAATACTACAACAATCTCAAATTTAAAATAGAAATGTCATTATTTATAAGGTCTAAATGGTTTGTGTATTTTATTTTTAACTATTGGCGTGTCAAGGTCACGCTTTGGTTTATAGCGACGGGCCCATTGTTCTTGGAAGTTTCTTACTGCTTTACTACAGCCTTGGCAATCTTGCTGAACAATAATTAGACATACGAATTTTTCGAATTGTTCGGAGATACATACTTTGTAGATATTGCAAGCAAGTAAGATAAGGTCATATATAAAAAGTAATATATATTTACTAAGTAACGTTAATGAGACCCACTTCAAACAGTTTCTTTAAATACTTGTTGGAAGATAATGCAATCAAATGTTTGCAATCAAGCATTGCACTATGCAAAATAAAAGGTGTTTTTTTTAGAGTTACACAAGTTTAAATCATTGAAAAAAAAAACTTTTAAGACATCAATGTTTGAACATGATTTCGGTCAATTTTCACAAATAGTAACATTCTTAACATCATCGTTTTTGAGGATATATGGAGCAATAACTCCGCCAGCAGTGTTGCCAGCTCAAAGTTGTAAGGTTTTAAAAATAAAACACACTATATTTTTTATAAGACAGAGTTGCATTCAGGGAATTCATGAAATCGCAAAAGTCATTAATAGATTATTTGAAAAAATAGCAAAACATTAAAGCCGACCGATTCTGAGATACCCTACAACAAAAGAATAAATAACGCGATTTGGGTCTAGTAGTCTGCATATTGCTTAGGTTTAAAAAAGCTTTTAAACACCAAATTTGCTTTTGATATAATATATTTATAAACAAATAAAATCAAAAGAAATATGCACTGTAAACTTTTTTGTAATCCATCCCATAGGGCCCTTTATGATACAGCCAGTGGCAGATTTAAATATTTTCCGCCCCTAGGCAAACCATAACTTGCCGTCCTTATTTCACAAAAAAAAGAAAATATATTAAAAAAGATTGTGATTGTCATCAGTGCTTCATTACAATATAGTTGTATAAGGTAGCAGTAGTAGGTGATTCAAATTTTGCCGCCCTAGACTTCAGCCTATATTGCCTGTTGCCTAAATCCGTCACAGGATACATCCAGCCAATTTCGATCAAATTTGGTACAATGCTTGAGAGCTTAAATAAATTTCCGAACGCAAAAATTGGTTACCATATTTTGAAAAACAAATGACTTAAGCTGGCTACATAATAAAAGACAAGAAACTTAAGATACTCTTTATATTTGAAGATATAGGGTATAAAAACAAAATTTGTATTTTGCCTATCAATTAAATTTTTTTTTTGAGTTGACAAAGCTTTTGATGGTTTAACGCACCTACCTTGAACCACAATACAACAAACATATTATGAATTAATTTAGTAAAAAATTTTCGAATAAAATAAGTCCGATTCGGTGTCCGGCTTGAAGTGCAAAAATAACTGCCTTATGTTCCGGCTAAAGTAAATAGGAACTATTATTTTTTAATCTGTCCTAGTGAGCCCGGTAGACGTTGTCCTGCCCAAACTTTTTGAATACTATTAAAGTAAATAATCATCGTAAGGTTCTCTAGTTAGCTTATATGACAAAACAAAAGATTTTTAGATTCAGCAGCTCGATTAACACTTGCACCATTATTAGTCAAATGTCGCGCTTCACGGGTTTGTCTTAACCGAATTCTTTAACGTTCCTAGGCAGTGCGATTAGATTGATAATTAATTTGATTCGTTGCATTTCCTCCAATTGAAATACATCATGCAATGACCGATTGGAGAAGGCATTCCCAATTCCTAATGCTTTATTAGCCATCGCCAAGCATAGATCTTCAATATGAATTAAAGCTACATTGTAAACTTCCGACGTAAATTCCATCTCTGGATTACATTTTGCTTGAAAATATCTTGATATTTTATCCACAATTCAGGTGGACTTGATGGAAAACATGTTTGCAAAATAATCGCAAATAGAACACGTATTTAATATGGATAAGTAGTAATAGCAGCCTCTGCTAAAGTTTGATCCCAGAGCAAATAATTTTCCAACAAATTCAAATTTTGACATACCTCTCGATACGTTGCACACAATACGCCATTCACTGTTTTCAATGATTGAAAGGATGTTGAGCCTCGAACATTGATTAACAACAATACCAACCTTTATTCACAAACCGTATATCGTGCGTATATCTCACAAACCAATATACACAAACACATTGCAATAGGCTTAAAACCTCTGTATTTATAACCTCTAACACATGCAAAAATCAGATTTGAAATTTATCGACACGTTCATGAGAACATCCGTAACACGTAAAATATAAGTTTTTTTTATATATACATAGATAGAAATATTTCTTTCTTTTGCCCAATTTTCTCTATATTCAATTGGTTCGGCTAAAACTAGCAGAAACCTAGTAGACCAGTATTACCAATCTGTCTTATTAATTTAAGTAGCTTTCGAGTCTTAAAATTACGCAGATAAATTTAGCTTGATCAAAGACTTTAAACGAATTTGAAATAAATCGCAGACACATTTTACATTAAGAGCAAACAATCATAATTAAATTAAAGGTGTACAATGATGATTGTGGCCGTCGGTGGCTTAAGTGGTAGCGTACCCGCCTCTAAAACCGAAGGTCGGTGGTTCGATTCCCCGCAGTAGCACTGGTTCATTTGCCTAGCACTGGCATCGCTAGCTCAAAGACGCTATTTGCCATGAAAGTCTCTATTAATTAAAGACACCGCCGTTCGGATTCGGCTATAAACTGTAGGTCCCTGTTCTGTTCGAACAGTTATTAATAGAGATCCCCTATGCCCCTCCTCCAAGGGGTCTAACAGGGAATTATATAATGATATTAATTTTAAAACTGTCAAGTTTAAACAATATTTTTTTTCGTGACTTCAGAAGCACCTGCCAAAAAAATAATTTTTGCATGAAATACGGTTACGTAAAAGCAAATCATTATTAACTTAATTATTTCAGGTAGTACAATAGTTCACAAAAATATTTTATAATATGGCAATTTCTTCCCTGAAAACTTTTATTTTCTAATACTTTATGCCAAGAGGCTACAGTCATGGAAATCTATGCAGCAGCCTCATGTACTCTGATGATGATACTCTTGTCATTTTCTCTTGTTATTTTCAGTTGCAATGGCTGGCCTCTTTGTGGTGTTTCTTGAATACCGATTAGATCTTTTTTATCAGTAGCGTTGGTAAGGGTATTTCAAAGTCGATTAGGTAGCACTGTACTTAGCATTCAGAATCCATAGAAACATATAGATATTGCATATACCCAGATCAAAACAATAAATTTTTACAACTTTAAAGAAACCATACACCAATTTTATGTACCATACAAGGACATAAACTTGTGCAACAAATTGCCAACTTTATTTTATGGAAACATGGCAAACTTTTATTTGTAGCCAACTTCCAAGTTCTTGAATATGTATTTTTATTGATTGCTAAAACACTTGCAACAAGTTGCGACTGTTCCGTTGGGTTACTTTGTGAGTTAGGGTGTGGCATGGAATGGGTGAGTGTTGCGTAGAGTGTTGCTAAGTAATTCAATTTTCTGAGCTCTTTATGAAGCATTGAGGTCCTATTAAAATGGCTAATAGCATTTGAGCTGCGACAGAAACTCAAATTAATTGCTTTCTTTATGCCTTATTTTCTTTTATAGACGCGTTCTACCTGATGTAAAGCCCGGTTATTTGCAACCATTGATTCCCGATTCCGCGCCTGTTAAGCCAGAAAGTTGGCAAAGCGTCATGGAAGACATTGAACGTGTCATTATGCCCGGAATAACTCATTGGCATAGGTAAGTTCCAGTACAAACTCCTATCTATGGCTCAATTCTCATCCATTTTTATATTTTACAGTCCCAAGTTTCATGCTTACTTCCCCACGGCCAATTCCTATCCAGCCATTGTTGCAGATATGCTCAGTGGTGCCATTGCTTGTATTGGTTTTACATGGATAGCCAGTCCGGCTTGCACGGAACTAGAAGTGGCCATGTTGGATTGGCTGGGAAAAATGTTGGATTTGCCTGCTGAATTTTTAGCCTGCTCTGGCGGCAAGGGTGGCGGTGTCATTCAGGGCACAGCCAGTGAGGCCACATTAGTTGCTCTGCTAGGTGCTAAAGCCAAGAAAATGCAGGAGGTTAAGGCGGAGCATCCAGATTGGGAAGAGCACACTATTATTTCCAAACTTGTGGGCTATGCTTCGGCACAGGCTCACTCTTCTGTGGAGCGTGCTGGTCTGCTAGGAGGTGTTAAGCTGCGTTCTGTGCCAGCTGATGAAAACAATCGTCTGCGTGGCGAGGCATTGGATAAGGCTATTAAACAGGATTTGGCTGATGGCCTGATACCATTTTATGCAGTGGTTACACTGGGCACCACCAATTCCTGCGCATTCGATAGGCTGGATGAGTGCAGTCCCGTGGCCAATAAACATAACGTATGGGTGCATGTGGATGCAGCATATGCAGGCTCTGCATTCATTTGTCCAGAGTATCGTCACCACATGAAAGGCATTGAAACAGCCGAGTCCTTCAATTTTAATCCACACAAATGGATGCTTGTCAACTTTGATTGCTCGGCCATGTGGTTGAAGGACCCCAGCTGGGTGGTGAATGCTTTTAACGTCGATCCACTTTACCTCAAACACGACATGCAAGGCTCTGCGCCAGATTATCGCCACTGGCAAATTCCTCTCGGCAGACGTTTTCGTGCGCTCAAGCTTTGGTTTGTGCTGCGACTCTATGGCGTGGAAAATCTTCAAGCGCACATACGTCGTCACTGTGGCTATGCGGAGCAGTTTGGCAAGCTTTGTCTTGAGGATGAGCGTTTTGAGCTCGCCGCTGAGATCAACATGGGCCTGGTTTGCTTCCGTCTCAAAGGATCTAATGAAAGTAATGAGGCACTCCTCAAGCGTATTAACGGACGCGGCAAGATACATCTAGTGCCAGCGAAGATACGCGATGTGTACTTCCTGCGCATGGCTGTGTGCTCGCGCTTTACACAACCTGAGGACATGGAGTACTCTTGGAAGGAGGTGAGCGCCGCCGCAGATGATCTAGCACAGGAAAAGTAAAGAAACAGTATTTCCAAAAGTGTATGGTATTGACCTGTTTAGGGAATTTATAAATTTTCGAATACTCGTAGATGTTGTTTTTGTTAAATACTACTTATTATGTAATTACATCAATAAAGGGATCAATAAATTAAGCAAGTTATAATTGAACTAAAAATTTTGACTAGTTATTCCATTTGCTCAACCCGCAACCTTAGGAATTCCTTTTAACTTGCTCTACAAAGACTTCTTCAGGTAATAGTAGTTAATGATGCGTTGTGCTTCTCGTATTCCGCTGGAGCGAGCACCATCAATCGTTCCAAAGCCATGCAAATCTGTGGCATCTCCGGCAAAGAGCAGGGAGGGCGCTGTATCACCCAATGGAGCAGCCAAGCGTTGCACATCACGTGCACTGCTTACAGTTGACAAGTATGGCCGTCCTCCCAAGTAACACGCAGAACTGCTCCAGTTGGAGCGCAGTAATGCCTGTGGATATGGTACTAAGCAATTGGGCAAACATTGACGCAGTAAAGACGTGATCTGTTCTATCAGCTTTGCATCTGGAAGTTTCTCAATTTCTTCGTAGTTGCCACCGCCTACTTGTATTTCCAGAACGTGCTGACTGCTGGGCAGCTGTGCAATTTCCACCACTTGTTGGGTCCAGACGCGTTCGTTAGTGCCTGCTTCCTGCAGCACTGGCGTTCCAAGCGGACGCAGATTGGACTTAAGCCAACGCCTAATGGGTCGTTTATAAGCTAAATATACCTTGACGGGATTTCCATAGCCTAGATTCTTAATAGCCTGCATTTTGTCCAGAGGAAGCATTGGCTTAAAAAGAATTGAGCCAAAGTTCTTCAAGACACCCAGTGGCAACGTGCAAATTATGTGATGTGCCTTATAAAGGCTGCCATCCAAACAACCAACGCACTTGGACTCGCTGTATACATCCTCAAGTGAAGCATCTAAACCATTAAAAGATTGCCATTGTATTTTTCCCACTGGCTTGCCCGTCTGCAATTGATCCTTTTCAATGTTCTGCGTAAGCGAGTTTAGTATGCTGTCCAGACCTGTGGGCACATAAATGGGCCCCATTTCCTGCTGTACAGAGCAGCTAGTAATGTGCTCTATGTTCACATAGTCCAGGCAACAACCGAAAGTGCTGCTAAACTCCTTAAAATACGATTGAAAAATTTCACGCGCCAATGCCTGCTTTTCCGTCTCTTGGTAGGAAAGTCCTATCAACTTGTCACTCTCCGACTTAAAGTATGTCATCACATTGTCCAGGGCTTGTAAGTCGCTACCGCTTTTGACCTTCTCGCTCACTTTAAAACCACGACACAGTTGATGAAAAAGGGTGTCTATTAGATCCACCATATCTGATGATATCTGAGTGCCGCCACATTTCACATATTTGACTGGATCTTTTTGCTTAATTTGTTTGCCAAAACCGTCAACATTTTTAAGCAGCTCATACATTGAATTTCTGGAGCCATCGATTTTTATCCATTTGGCGCCCAGCTCGCAGTACGCATCACCAAAACGCTGGCTGTTAATACGTCCACCACAACGTTCTGTTGCCTCCAATACGATGGTTCGTTTAAAGCCATGCCTTAGCAGATGATGCGCTGCAGATAGACCCGCAAGTCCTGCGCCAATAACAACAATGTGTACGTTTTGTTTTGCAGTTTCAATGTCGAGCAGCTGCTGTTCCTTGCTACTCTTGGCCCTAACAGACCCGGTGTGCTGCTGCAGTCCACTGATATCTGCCTTGAGTACAGTTGCATTGTAAAGCGTCCGTTTTGTAAATCGAGAACTGTATGTATTAAGTGGAAAGGTTCTTTTGAGTAGCTGGCACATTGCGATGGACATCTCTATTCTTATGGAGTTTATGCAACAGCACTTACCATTGCATAGCAAGTGCTGTTGTCCAATATTTCTCTGAGTTACTTTAAATTTTGAGAGCCAAATAGATTTTAAACATTTAATTCAAAGAGAATTTGTTATTGGTTGCTTGCTGCAAATAAAGTCCAACAAGAATCATTTTTGCAATTATTTTGTTTATATTTACTTTTTAGCTGTCTGGCAGCGCCATACGTAAGCCTACTAAGTTATCGATTGGTACTGCCAACTGTTGCAAATTTATTTTGCACTTATCGTTGCCTTTCGCTCATCTCTAACCAAACCGCCAAATTTGTGGATTGCATTATAAATTCTGCAGTTAGCTATGTATATAAAAATAATTGGTCTTTATTTTACAATGCAAACTATTTTACTTCTAGTAGTAACAAAATAAATTAAAAAAAGCAAGCAACTGGAAATACTGAGCCGCATTCATTTCGACTTTTCGTGCGTAACATTGGTAATCTGCAACCCAGCTGTTAGCTGTTGCGTTAGATCTGTGACATCGCTGGCTTTTCTGGTGGCTGCTGCTAACTGTCTTTGTTCTGTCAACAAGGCAGTCAGCTGTGACTCAATTTCCGTCCAGGCAAAATTAACATCCGTGGGTTTGGGATCCATGCCGCATACTACGAATCGTAAGAATTGCTGACCACGATGTTCCGCCTTGACCATATAGATCTTTTTACGATCTGTTAAACGCTGTAGCAGCTGTGCTGTGAGTTCGTTGTCTCCCTTGGCGCGAAAGCAAACTAATCCTAGTGCACGCGGCACAATCAGCTCAAATCGAGTGTCTGCTTTAACTAAATCTTCAAATTGTTTGGCCAAATCGATATGCTTGCGCACATGTGCGCGCAAACCCTCAGCGCCCAAAGTGCGGAACGTTATCCATACCTTTAAAGCGCGAAAACGACGACCTAAGGGAATTTGCCAGTGCCGGAAGTCAGGTATCTCCGATTGACCTTCATATTTGTGCTTTAGATAAATTCGATCCACATTGAAGCTATCGACCACTTTGTTGGCATCGCGCATCCACATGGCACAGCAGTCAAAGTTGACCAACATAAACTTGTGCAAATTAAAGTTCAATGAGTCTACTCGCTCCAAACCGCGTCGCAAGTGTGCACATTCGTCTAAGGCAAAGGCGCCACCAGCATATGCAGCATCGACATGCAGCCAGACCTTGTGCTGCTCACAAACATTGGCCAAAGTTTCGATTTCATCATAGGCGCAGGTTCCAGTAGTACCCAGCGTGGCAATGCATATAATAGGTATCAAACCGGCAGCTACATCTTTTTCAATAGCAGCTTGAAGCGTTGATCCTCGTAACACAAGATCATCATCTGCCGGCAGCAGTCTGATAGGTACAGCTGCCAATACTCCTGCTTTTTCAATACAGCTGTTGCTCTGATCTGAAGAGTAAGCCACCAGCTTACCGCGTATATCGCTCTCACTAAGATGAGGCCTACTAGCAAGCAAGCTGCGCACAGCTTGTTCTCTAGCGGCGAGAACGGCTACAAGTACAGCTTCGCTGGCAGAACCCTGGATAACGCCGCCACCGGGGCCTTCTGTGGAATGTAAGAACTGCTCGGGAAGCTTAAGAAATTTAGCCAACCAGTCCATAACAATAACTTCCAGTTCTGTGCAGGCGGGACTACAAATCTATAAAATAATATACGGCTTATTAAAGTGAAAGCACATTAAAATTAATATTGTTCACTCTTTAGAGTTCCCTTGAACTTGGTTGCAATCTGTCGCAGCAACCTGTTTATTGAATTCTTTTCCCCGACTTTCACCCATTGGTATTATCAACAATAGCCCTTATACTCCCAACAAAGCTTTGCCATTGTATCCAAGAAATTTCTCTTTATATTTCAACTTTATGACAGCAACTCACCCAACTAAAACCAATGATGCTGAAGCCACTGGCCAGCATTTCACCAACAATTGATGGATAGGATACGCTGGTAGGATAATAGGCATGCATATTTGGTGATTGCCAATGTGTAATGCCGGGCTTAACCACTTGATCTATATCCTTTAGTATATCACGCCATGACTCGGGCGTCTCTGGCATTTGTTGTGGCAATAGTTTTAACATATAGCCTGGATCGACAGAGGGCAGTACATCATGATCCCTTATATTTTCCAAGTAGTCTGCCACAAAATCAACAGCCGCCTTTCCAAATTCACGAAACTCTTTAGCGTCCATTCTATATATTATAATTGTCCACTTGTTTGTTTATTATTAAATATTCGTTTCTATTTGTATTTAACTTTTCACGTGACTTTTGTTTGTTTACAAAGTTCAAGACCTGTTTAAGATGCGCTGGTTACTACTCCCGTTGAAGTTGCACAGGTGACTGTGTCTCCGCGCGCTGCTGGTGGCGACCTTTTATAGGCAGCCGGTCCGACCAGGTCTCAGCTGCAGCTCTTAAGTGACGCTCTCTCACTGCGAAGTGGGTTGTGCTCCATAGTTGTACGTACTATCGCAGATCCATTGTTTCTTTTCGTTTAAAAAATTATAAATAAATGATAGCTGTTAGGTTTGCTGATTTGTTTGTAAACAACAGAATTAGTTGGCAGTTTTAGGTTATTGAAATAAAAAGTGGGGTTTAGTGATTCTTGTAGAGCCTACAACATTTTGAGCTGCAGTTATTGTTATTTTACATAATAGTATTTGGCTTATAAGACTAACTCCCAATTAGATCATATCGCTTGGAGATCGTAACTTTTTATCTCATATTAATAAAAATTAAATAAATAAACGTTTGAATCTTTTTTACTAGTCTCTAACTTTCGCTTTCATTGTTGCTATAATATAAACTTTATATACCATTTTCTTTATGTACAAAAGGGTGTTTTAAGTTAGTGAAACAAAGTAAACAAATAGAGTATATAATTTTTCCATAAGATGGTATGCTCATTCATTTGCATTTAGTTCGTTGTTATTGGCCCACCTCTTGCCTAGTAGAATTTCGCGGCTTAGTTCATCATTTTTTTAACCAATATTATTAAAACTTGACTTATAAATCTGCAGGTGAAATTTTATTGAAATCGGTTGTATTGGTAGTTATAGCTAAAAATGAAGAAGGGCTTCACTTAAAAGACTCGTAAAGGGTATTGTGTAGTCAGGATGCCCCAATTAGCGGATTTTAGGGCTCGATTTTAATCAAAAATCTGAGCTAAAGACACAAAACTTAACACGGGTAGTCCTATCCACTTTAAATTAATTACCTTTGATAAATCTTCTATAAATAATAATATTAATTTGTTTAATAATTATTTTTATGTTGCATAACATTATATACATAATAATGTTATATTAAAAGTTAGTGTATTTTTTTAAACTACTATTCTGTGTTTGGAAATCTGTATAAATAAATATTTTTCCCTAAAATATAACATGGAAATTATGTCATATTTTTTATTTGGTCTTTTATTTTGTTTAATACACAATTCAGTATTTTTAAAAAATTTTAACATCATTTTTTTGTGTACAATTTTTAAGGAATACATGTTTATCCTTTAAAAATCAAAAACAAACCAAGTCAAAGGAACTTCAATATTAACGCCCTCGCCCTGGATTTTTTTAAATTTATTTAGGTCTGTTATTATAAAAACCTTTGAAAGAAAGGTACGTGCGGATTATAGTTATTTTTAATCAAATAGATATAGGTACATATAGTGAAATCTTTGTGAAAATTTTTTTCGAAAATCATAAAACTTAAAAAACTGAATAAAATCTTATTTTTAAAAAGTTTTCAAGAAACTGCCATAGAAACAATTTTCAAGGCATAATGCTAAACTGTTTTTATTTTCTAAAATGTTAAAATGTTATTTGAAATTAAATAAACATCATAAAATAGTATTGAGACTAATTTAATACAACTAAAATGCCGCAAATGTAATTCGCTACAACTAACACGATTTCCAGCTAATTCTGAATGTCACTTTACAATCATAGTCTTCATAAAAAACAAAAGTTTGTGATTATCGTGTACGTGAGAAAAGGTGGCAGAGTCATGTAGACCCCTTCTGACCCAAGAATCTATAAGGCCCGCAGCAAATTGCTATCGGCTGCTGATCGTTGATAAGTATCGCCTGACTCTTGAAGCCACTACTGCATTCTCTCTTTGTTTTATTTTCTCTTAACGAATAAATTCTCTTCAATACGAAAGAATTGACCCGTGCTGCGTTTTTGTTCGTTATCTGCTATAAATATTTGTTTATTGGTGACATAATTTTTAACTACTAAAAGAAATTGGCTTGGAAACTGAAGATATTTATAGTTTTCTTGTTTTTAATCATTTTTAAGTGATAAGCGTGGCAGACCCGAAGTTATTTTTGTGAAAATGCTTATCATAACCTGGGGTAGCGATTGAGCCAATCCGTCCGTCAGTCTGTATGAAACTTTACCAGCTGGTGCGCGTATTTCCTAAGCAGATGAAGTTTGGTGAATCATATTGATATCTTCCCCCAGCGGATTTTCGCGGCTTTTAGCCACATCGTTTAATACTTTCATCTCAAACTTAAGATTTTAGACGAAGTATTCGGCATAGGAATGCAGAGAAAAAGCTCGATGCATTGACAGGATGAAGATGTTAGGCGACATAGGCTAGAGCTGACCCAAAACGTAATTAAGCTAATAGAACAAGAGAGAGATACCTACATTTAATAAGAGAATTGCCAGAATACAGTCACGCCTTGTTTATAAAGAACAGACATGGACATATTCTTTTTTTTTTTTTGAATCCGATTCCTTCGTTGCAGACAACTAAATGATATGTATGCAGATGCTGGGTTAGAAAGGGGGCGTCAAAAGAGAAGGAGTACCTTTTGCTTTAGGAGAGGGACAGCAGCCTGTGAATACGATATTAGATTATGATTCACAGCGATTGTTTTTGCACACCATTTATGCCGGGATTTAGAAAATGTGTACGAAAAGCTAAAAAAAAAAGTAGACCATAGTTAAGAAACTTTAAGAGAAGTTGCTGTAGTATTGTTTTTTAATTATAAGAAATTGGAATTGATTAGCATAAGCTGTCGAAACCATAAAAAGGCATTACAGCTTAAACAGAACTTAATGATAGTGAAAATGGCAACCTAATCCGCCATGACAAGTGTTTTAGACTTTGAAAGGCATACAATCGTCTTCTGCGCATCGGGAATCAGAGCAGACGAAAGTTATGCCTTTGATAAGATACATATCGTCGTCAGTACCGATTATAGCATTCATGCATGCAATGGAATGACCCTTGTGGTAATAAAGAAATGTACAGGCGGATATTATGGTAAGGGTGATCTGAATTTAAAAAAGAATCCCTAATATCTACATATATCTTCGTTGAACACATCACATATATTTCTAAATAATTACATTTGATTTTTGGATTTCTGCACAATATTCCGCTTTAAATACGTTTTCATAGTCCATAGTTTTTGGTCGATGGAGTCAAAAATAATGTTTATTACCAATATTTTAGGAACGTAAGTTCAGCATAACCTACATTTTAATTAAGTACATACAGACCAAATTCGAATTTTTTTACAAATGGGGAAAACCAAGTTAAGTATGCTTTAAATATGTCCATTCGTCAAAAAATCCGAGCGATTTAAAAGAAAAGAAATACCATTCAATTAAACAACTCCATAAAGTAATTCAACCACTCAAGTGCTATAGATGGCAAATTCGAAATATTGTAGCGGCTGCAAAAAAGTATCGCACACAGTAACGCAAAACATCTCACATCGATATTTTCATAGAAATATCGATAAGCACATATTCGTCTTGCGCCACCAATTGAATTTATTGTTTAATTTTAAATAGTTTTAATAGCGTTGATAAACTTAACTTTATTTAAAACACCTATGCGCATTAGCGCATACATTAAATATTAAATAAATAGCTGGTAAGTAATTGGCTATAAATTATCGCATTATTGCGATTTTTCGTGCGTAACGTTAGTCAGTTGCAATCCGTTTGTAAGCTGTTGCGTTAATTCAGTTACTTCACCAGCTTTGCGTGCTACTGCCAATTGATCCTGTTCGGACAAAAGTGTTGTCAGCTGCGTTTCAATCTCTGTCCAGCTATATTCAATGTCAGATGGCTTGCAATCTATGCCGCATATGGCAAAGCGCAGAAACAGGCGACCACGGTGTTCTGCCTTGACCATAAAGATTTTTTTGCGTTCCATCAATCGCTGCAGCAGCTGAGCTGTAATTTCATTGTCACCCTTGGCGCGGAAACATACTAAGCCTAAGGCACGTGGAGCCACCATCTCGAAGCGCTCATCCGCTTTTACTAAAGACTCAAATTGTGTTGCCAAATCGATGTGTTTGCGCATATGCGCTCGTAAACCTTCAGCTCCCATGGTGCGGAACGTAATCCATACCTTCAACGCGCGAAAACGGCGACCCAGAGATATCTGCCAATGCCGAAATTCTGGTAGCTGCGACTGACCTTCGTGTTTGTGTTTTAAATAAATGCGATCCACATTGAAGCTATCGACCACCTTGTTGGCATCACGCAGCCACATGGCACTGCAGTCAAAGTTGACCAACATAAACTTGTGCAAATTAAAGTTTAATGAGTCGACACCATCCAAACCGCGACGCAAGTGTGCACATTCGTCTAAGGCAAAGGCGCCACCAGCATAGGCTGCATCAACATGCAGCCATACCTTATACTGCCCACAGATCTTTGCTAAAGATTCAATGTCATCGTAGGCACAGGTTCCAGTGGTGCCCAGCGTGGCAATGCATATGACGGGGATCATACCAGCAGCTATGTCTGCTTCAATGGCAGCTTTTAGAGTATTGCCGCGCAGAACAAGATCGTCGTCAGCCGGTAGAAGTCTGATAGGCATAGCGGCTAGTACTCCCGCTTTTTCAATACAGCTGTTACTTTGATCTGATGAATAAGCTACTAGTTTACCACGTATGTCGCTCTCACTGAGTTCGGTATTACTTGAACGCAAGCTACGCACAGCTTGTTCACGGGCTGCTAGCACGGCGACAAGCACACATTCGCTAGCGGATCCTTGGATAACGCCACCGCCAGGTCCCGCTGTGGAGTGCAGAAAATCCGTCGGAAGCTTCAAAAACTTGGCCAGCCAGTCCATAACAACTACTTCTAGCTCTGTGCAAGCCGGACTGCAAATCTACAAAAGGGAGCAGATAATGTTTATGTGATATGTATAAAGTATTTATTTTGTAGCTTTAGCTCATAGATTTCCAAATTTTCGAGTTTCTTGCGTAAGTACACAAATCTTTTATGGTCCCTCTGGTGCTATATTATTTTGGTTTTAATCCGTTTTTTTAATTTCTCTTGGGATACAAAAATTGGACCTTTAATCGATTGCTATACAGAGAGGAAAAACTCCAAATTCGAGCACAGCAGAGAATTAAACAGATTATCCCAATGGTTCAATTTATAGGCCCATAAACATTCGTAAATTGTGCATTCTGCGTATGGGCCGTAAATCGGATTTAAAGTAAAGTTAGTAAGTTTACAAAAACTCAAAGCAAGCTTTTTGTCTATTACACTTTTACATAAGATAAAACCGAATTCGGATTATTTAAAGAATAACCGGAACTTATTTTAATTGATTTATGTTCATTCTAAAACCATTTTGAATCCAAAAAACACACAGCCAAGACTCGTTTAACACCTATAAAAACTCAAAAAAGTATGGTCTTTAAAAAAGTTTTAGTTAAGTAATTCTTTGAGAGCTACATAAAAACACCATGGAATAGCATAATGGAAATTTTTGTTTGCCTTATGTTGTTCTTGACTTAAAATATTTGAATTATTTCTTTGTAGTCCACTAACTTTGTGGCCTATTCCTGATTATATTAATTTCAATTTTCGAGTAACGCGTGTACTAAAAGCAATTTGTTCTTAAAAGATTTCACCAAAAAAGGACTTTGGAGATTAATTTTTGAAAAGCGAGAAATCATCCTGTGATAATTGTTCGGCACATACAAACTTACCCAACTAAATCCCAAAACGCCAATGCCTGCAATCAACAGCTCGCCTATAATGGAACCCGTCGACGAGGACGATGGAAAGAAGGCATTAAAATGTGGCGATTGCCAGTGTGTAAGTCCTGGCAGAATAATACTCTCTAAATCATCTAAGATAACACGCCAATGCTCGGCTTTTTCCGGTATCTCCTTGGGTAATTGATTAATTACAGCATGCGGCGCTACGCTGGGCAAAACGTTTCTGGGAAATGCATTAAGATAAGGATTTGGAAATCATTCGACCCAAATTTGATAGTTTCACACACCTTTCGCGTATGTTGCTTATATAATTAATAATAAACTCAATCGACGCATGGCCAAATTCGCGAAACTCATCAAAGTCCATCTTAATGTCTTTTGTTCTTGTTATAGGCCTCGACGCACATATATGTATGTATATCCTGTCTGCACTGTGATCACTCCACTTGAACTCTATGCGCTACCACAGTTTTCCACATCTGCACCGCTGACATTCAAAGTTACAAATGAAATCTATGAACTCGACCCTACAAAGTTGACCATAAGGTCTACGCGACGATTGTAACAACTTTCAACAATAGGGTCAAAAGACGCGCGCGGCTATGTGTAAAAATGTGCATGACCAGCAAGTTTTTCGGCAGCGCTGATCATTGCCCAGAGATTTATGTAACTGTGACGTTTTATTCAGAAACGACGCTACAAGTTCATGAATGTAAACACGGAAAAAAATCGAATGCAAATGTGAAAAACCAACAGCTTAAGAAAATTTAATGAAATTCATTTATTTAATAAAAGAGCACACTGTCCGAAAAAATCAAATATTTTTGATAAAAATCACTTTAAACTGTTGAATTCTTTGAATAATTTTATTACTCAAGATTATTAGTTGGCAAATTGTACAGCTTTTAGCTTAATTCTAATTTATAAATATTGTAGTATATACATATGTTGATTAAGTTGGCAAATTTGGAAAAAAAAATATATAAAACAAAATTTTATTTATTATTATTTATGTTTTTTGCCAAAAATTAAATACTTTCGCAATAAATCGTTTTTTTTTTCTTTGCAACCTTTCAAAGTACTTTGCAAACTAAACAGGACTTTTCCAATAGGGATATTTTGGATGGCGCCATCTATCTGCCATATATGAAGGTGTCTTTTATAAGAGACTTTCAATAATAACAAAGAGCAAATATAAAGCTAGGTTTAAAACTTGATTAATGGATGGAACCATTTCATGGTTATGATTTATTTTATCTAGGGGTTTTTTGCACGATTTGCTAAATTTTTCTGTATGTTGTCATTAGAGTGGTCAAAAAAAAATGAAAACTTGTTCTTACATCGTAATTGGTAACCGAAACAAAGGGCTAAAATGCTAAATGGGTCCAGCAGAACTATCAAAACTAAAAAAATTGCCTTGTACTGGTTCTTTTCTATGATTCCAAAGTCAGTATTCGACTTTGCTGAGCCGGCTTAAAACGATAAGGAAGTTTTTTAGCTGTTATTTTTGAAGCAATTATAGAAAGGAATATTTAAATTTTGTTTGTACTGTTTCGTATTTTCTAGTTGGCCTCAATATTTTTATACGGTTTCACTAAAAATTTTATATTCCAAAAATATATTTTTAAAGAAAATAATAAAATAATCCCTTCCTGCTAACGTAATCCAAAAAATAACATCACTATATATCATTTGCGATATAACAACGCTACAAATTTATCTCAGTGCAATGTTACGGATGACACTTTTTAGGTCTAACTTTACATTAAGCCATTCATTTCTCCAGTTATGTACATGGCTTATAATCCGGTTCATTACTAACTTGTCTAGCCTGGTCATTTGGCAAATTACTAACGATGACATAAATTATTATTATTGTCAAAACATGTTACAAATTACAACTTTATTAGATAGCTGCGACACGAAGCAATCCGTTCCCGTGCACTGATGCAGTCAGTCGACTTCCAATATACTCGTAACCCCCAATACCCATATACATATTTGAAAGTCAAAGTGAATTCGAATTCGTTGATTTTGTAAGCAGCTCTGCGGAAGTGCAGCATAGATTGAGTGCTGGACTAGATGACTGACAGACCGGACTGAATGAATGACCAACTAGTTGATTGGATCCCCACATTTCATCAGCATTTTGTTGTTGTTATTTGTATGTATGTACTTTATACATATATAGGTTCACATTTCAGGGTCATGCTGCAGTTTTATGCTGATGTTAGCCTAATTTTGAATGTTTCAACGTTTTACACTGACAGAAACTTTATGGCAAGTTTTAGTTAGAATGGAAAATAACAATTTAGAGGGATATTACAGAAACTAAAAAACAAAAGCTTTAGAAATGTTTTTTTTTGAGAATATATTATTTAGCATATTATAGATACATTGAAGAAATGCATAGATTTCATTCTTATGTTCTCCTACATTTATGAAATGAATTTTGCTCACCTATTCCGATACGCCTTTTTACTAATGTTTAGTGAATTGACTTTTGAGGCATTTGGATCAGGAAACAATTCACATTAATATAATAAATAAAAATTAATTGTAATATTCTCAATTGTTTGCGATTTCTTAATTTGTTGAGCTTACATTATTATTATTTATTTAATCAATTTTATTTATTTTAACCATAATATTAAGTGGATTTCCAATGATACTATTATACCTTAAAAGGCTTGTGAACTTGCTAAAGCAATTAATAGCTCATCGTAACCTTAACTGGTTTGTGAACGTGCTAGACTAGTAGCTCAAGCTATTAATAATCTTTCAGAGTTGTATCATTAAAGCATTTTTAGCGGCTGCAATTTTAAGGAATTGTTTGGAACCCAGTTTTAAGTTTATGACTCGGAGGCTATACGAGGTGTGTTCGAAAAGTATCGCGAATTTTTAATTTTTGCGGGTTACGTATATTCGAATTTCGATTTTTTTTTGGCGTTATGTTGGTACTCATGTCTCTCACTTATGCCGACAAGCTCGGCCATTTTGAATGTTTACTTAATTGTTGACAGCTGCTTTGCTTGCACGTGTTTTGGCTCGTCTTTGATTTTTACCTATTCAAAAAATGGATCGAAGAACCTGTATCAAATTTTGTGTGAAAAACGAAATTAAATGCGCGGATGCATTCCGAATGTTGACTGTGGCATACGGAGAAGCTACCTTGGACCGAAGCAACGTTTATCGGTGGTACAAAATGTTCTCAGAAGGCCGAAAAGATGTAAACGGCAAAGATCTTGCCGGACGCCCGAGAACTTCAACAACAGACGAAAAAATTGATGAAGTGAAGAAAATGTTATTGGCCAATCGTCGAATCACCGTTAGAGAAGTTGCTGAGGACCTAGACATATCGATTGGGTCGCCGCGAAACTAGTACCAAAATTGCTCAATTTCGACCAAAAACAGCATCGCATGAACATTGCTAATGAGATGTTGGACTCTGTCCGTGACGACCCAAATTTGCTCCAGAGGGTCATAACTGGTGACGAATCGTGGGTTTATGGTTAAGACGTGGAAACCAAATCTCAATCATCTCAATGGAAGCTGTCGCACGAACCAACACCGTGACTTTTTGGCCAAAAGCAACACACTAATGATGCCGCAGCCACCGCATTCCCCAGATATGGCCTTCTGTGACTTTTTCTTGTTTCCTAAACTGAAGAGGCCCATGAAAGGACGACGCTTCGCTTCGTTTGACGAGATAAAGATGGCATCGAATGAGGAGCTGAACAAGATAAAAAAGTGGCACAAGTTTATAATATCTCATGGGAATTACTTTGAAGGGGGCCAAAATAGATATTCATGAATAAATAAATAATTTTTGAATAAACACAAAATTCGCGATACTTTTTGAACACACCTCGCATTCCATATTCTTTGCTACGACTTAAACTTTGACTTAGAATCTTCAATTTGGTTTTATGTCGCAGGAAGGATAAGAAAAATTGGAGATTTTGATTTTATCCTATCCTATTGGGTCGTTCACTAAGTAATTTCGTTTTTTTAGTGCAATTAAAGCACTATTTTTTTTATTGTGTAAAACATTTAATGAAATTATATATTCTCCATTTTGATACAATACTTCTTGCCATCTTGATTGATTCCACACTCATAAAATGTTTGATCCTTGCAGGCAAAAAACTGGTCCAAGTGGTTTTCACGTCTGATTTGAGGTGAAGGTTCTCCCAGCATTATCCTGTTGGAACACTACACCTTTTCTGTTGATCAATTCTGGCCACTTCTGCTTGATTGCATCACTCAATTTGTCCAGCTGATCACAATATACTTCAGAGTTAATCGTGGTATTGTCAGGCAAAAGCTCAAAATAAACGATCCGTTTGAATCCCACCAAACAGACAACATAACCTTTTTTTGGTGACTATCGGCCTTCGAAGTGGTTTGAGCTGGTGCATCCTTGATCACCATGATCTCTTGCGCTTTACATTCTTGGAGCAATCCCAAATTTTGATAGGCAAAGCACAGTCGTTAATCCGATAAAGCAAATTTCATTTTATAAGAATATGAGGAACCCATATGTCAAGCTTCGAAATTAATCCTAGACGTTTCATATGCTTATGAACGGGCGCGTTAGAAAAATATAATGTTTCAGCAATCTCTCAAGTTGTTATTCGATAATTTGCATGGACCAACGAATTTATTTTATCCACATCGGCTTCAAGAGGCCTTCCAGGACATGGTGCATCCTTAAGATCGAAATTGCCGGAACGAAATTTTGCAAACCAATTTCGGCATTGGCATCCGGTCAACACATCTTCTCCGTACACATCGCATAATTTTCGCCTTGCATGAACTGCATTTTTACCCTGTTGAGAGTAAAACAGTAAAATTCTCCGAAAATGTTGTTTTCGATCTTCCATCTTCGATAGGGTACCAAACAAAAATTGTTCCAAAAAAGTTTGCAAAATTTTTTACAATAAAAAACCTTACTATATCAGCTGTTCAAATATAGAGTATCAAGGTAAAGCGGTTAAGTGTGAAGTTGGCTGCGAAAAAATGCAATAAGATCAGCTGTTGTCATCAAGCGAAATTACTCAGTGAACGAACCAATACTATAATTTTATTAAACATAATTATACCTTGTACCGTATGGTCCAAAGGGTATATTAAGTTTGTGCAAGCTGAAAATGTATGTAACATATAGGATCCTTCCTATCTTCTTCAGAGACACGCACGAGTTACCTAAAATATGATCAGGGTGAATAGAGAAGTCGATATACCCATGTCCGTTTGTCCGTCCGTTTGAACGCCTAGATCTCAGAGATGGTAAGTGCTTGAGCAACTAGTAAAATCGGTTGACTATGTCCTAAGCTCCCATAGGACAAAATTCGTTGTGTTTCGTCTGTTTGTAAAGATATTTGAATTGAATTCGGCATTCAGATCTTTTTTAAGATATTAAAGCACTGTGTCAAATTTGATCGAAATCGGTTGATTATATTATATAGCTCCAATAGGAAATGATTGGTTTTTTATGAAGGAACCGGATTTTATTCCAAGATAGTGGTACAGGGAATCCCAAAGTCGTCCGCGCCCGACTTAACGCACGCTATTTTTTTTTATGAAATTGCTTTTAATTAAAAATATTCAAACTGGTGTTTCAGAATCTTTTTTTGTAACTAATGTTTTTTTAAGAATTGAATATCTAATTTAATTTGTTTGCTGATATTATAAAAAATGTTTTAACTAAATAAATTGATAAAATAAATTTTTTGTTTAAGTTCTTTAATTTTTTTCTGGACTTAAAAAAAGGCTTTCAAGATATATTATTTAGGTACGGTGGAAGAACATCGTGGTTGACGATGTAAATGTTTTTTGGCTAAGATGTGATTTGATGACTACGTTCTGTTAGGCAAAAAATATTCGATTTGTTATAACAAACTACCCCATCATCTTTATAAACGTCGGCAGTTTATGTAGGATTAACTAAAGTTGGAAAACTTTTCGAGCAACCCGTGCTTAGAATATGTTAGACGTTGAATGTACATAGACACACATACATATGTATAGAGAAATGTAAAGTGCTATGTATATGCAAATGTTGTTGTTATTTTCTTATTGTTGGCAAAAGCGCCAAACGCAGCTGTTGTTATCTGCCAGTGTTGTCCACTTTGTTGTTCCTGCTGCCGCCGTCACTGCCGCTGCTGGCTTTTAGCTCTGCCGACGCAGCAGATTCAGGCTCTTGCAGCACTTTGGCCAGGTTCAAAGTGTTTGCTTAAGTTTTTGCCACGCTGTAAGCGGCTCATAAATAAATGCGAAAACAAAAATGTTATGCAGACAGACAGAAAGGCAGACAGAGAGACGGGGGAGACGGACAGACAGACAGACAGACAGCGTTCGGTTCGAAATCAAATATGCCATGCAGATACAGCGCAGCAGTCGTGACACAGGATGACTCAGGTGCTGCTCTTTTGAAGCGCAATGCGCACGCGTTGGAATTGGTTTAACCCTTGAACACAGTAAAACACCCACCCAGCCGTTTTGCTTAATGGCGTCGAGTGATAAGATAAAAATGAAATATAAAATACATGCGCATGACCAGAAGACTGCTGTTGTTGTTGTTGTTGTTGGTGTTATCAACCATTTCCAATGTTTTCAATATAAAGGGGCGGTGCTTGATTGCCTGGAAGTTCTAGATGTTGTTTTTTGTACTGTTGTTGACCGTGCGTATTGACTTGGACTTTTGAGTTAAGTTTCTCATATTTGCGACCTGCTGCCGCTGTCAACGTCAACGTTAGCGTCGTCGTCAACGCCGCTGCTGATGCCAGCGAGTTTTAAGTGCTGTTGTCTGTTGTTTTTGGGGCCACGAAGGTGTCGCCTGGCACTAACATTGTCTTGTCTTGTACAATATGTATGTTATTGTTATATTTGTTGTAGCAGCTTTTTTTTGCAAAAAACTTTACTTAAAATTCTTGAGCTGCGCGCAAAACTTTGACTAAAAGTTTTTACGTTTTACAAATAGCTTTGTTGGCAGTGGTTGGGGTTAATCCACCCAGGGGCTGTACGAAAAGTGTACAAAAAATATTTGTTGTCCTTCGATGTTGACGTTGTCGTCGGCGCTGCTGCCAGCCTGGCTGCAGTTTACCATATCATTTGTGTCACATTAAGATCAATTGGTAAACACGCACTCCCACACAAACACACACTCACACATGTGTTACGCGAATGTTTGTGTGTGTTTGTTGGCAGCGCTGTCAACGTCAGCGTAGCAGCAAGAAAAGGCAAACGGCATGAAAAGTATCGCAAAAGTCAAATAAAAAGCTTAAACAACAACAAACAGTGACAAAAAGTGCGCAAAAGAGTAAAAAAAAAAGAAATAGAATGCAGTCCGGAAAATAACAGAATAGAAATAATAAAAAAACACACGAAAATAATAACAACAACAGCAAAAACTGTAAAAACGCAGCCGCTCACAAGCAGCGTGTGTGTATGTGTGTCTCTGACCAAAAAGTTGCTTTTTGCCCTGTGCCGCACAAGAATCGCGCGTACAAAATACCAAACTGAAAAATCGCCAACAGCCAACAGCTCGACGCGTTTTTTACCGTCGCTACGCACACACGTTCGTCTTCTCGCTGTCATCGTCGTCATTCTTCTCGTTGTTCGTTTTTTTCGTTGTTTGTTAGCCCCGTCGCCATTTTAATGGCACATTTGCCGTCGCGTTGCCAACCAAATCGATGCAGTTGGCATTGCCGTCGCAATTTCGCAACAAAATGGCGTTTATACACGTGCGGCAGTGAAATGTTTGTAAGATTTGAAATTACAAAAAAAAATGTTACACAAGAGTTTCTGAATTATATTAAGTAATTGCAATAATAATTAAAACAGTGCGAGCAACATTAAAGTACATAAAAGACATAAAATATTTAAGTTGATAATAAAAATACTTAATTATGCGGTAACTCAGAAATTACAACAATTTGAAGCATCAACAAATCTAAATGAATTGTGCCAAAATAGTAATTTGGCTGTGCCAGTAAAATTATAAAGTTTTTCGACACCCTATGGTCAAAATCCAAATATAAATTAAATCTTAATCTTAATTATTTAACAATTTGCAAAAACAAATATTATGTAAGCTTAGACAAAAGTTATAGAATTATGCTTATACTCCTAGCATGGAAAATCCAACTTAAGATAAATGCCACATAGTCAAAACTTTTCGACTTATTAAGTTATGCAACATGTGTTCCACAATAGATACAATACATATATTACTATATATGCCATATGACATACTTTTTTAAATAAACAAAACTAAAGAAAGACTTAAATTTCTGCTAAGCCACCATTGAGATTTCAGATTATTTTTGAAAACTCAAACTGTCAAGCCAAATAAAGGTTTACAATAATTTATGGCAGCAACGATTTTAGAGGGCTTAGAAATTTTGTTGAACTCGAGCAAAAAAAAAAATCTAATACTTATAACGATTTTTAAACGCAGTTTCTTGACGGGCTTAGACTAATTTGGTAGATTAGTTATCTTGACAGCATCGAGCAAATTACAAATAATTTTGGAAAAAGCATAAGCCAGAGTAACTGAGTTTCTTTTTAACTTTTTGTTTATTTTTTCTTCTGTCTATATTGGACTATAACCTTTTGTAACTATCCGATGATTAATTAATATATGCAATAAAATAAATAATGAAAAAACTTTTTATTGTTTACAATTAATTTTTTTGTAATTTCCATTTTGAATCAATTTTGTTTATCATACATAATATATATTTTTTTAATTTTATTTTATTCGTATTTTGTATAGTACTTTTAATAAGTAAATATATATTTTTTTATCTATATATATATAAGAGAAACTTATGTTTTACGGGTGTTCTCATGAACGCTGAATTTCAAATCTGATTTTTGCGTGAGTTAGAGGTTGTCAATACCAAGGTTTTAAGCCTATTGCGATGTGTCTGTGTGTGTTGTATTCGTGAGTTATGTGCTTAAAACCTTCGTGTTGGCTTCCTCTAACACACGGAAATTTTTGAAATTTTTCTGTGCGTTCACGAGATATAAGCATTTTAGTGGATGTCACTTTCCAAGTTCACAAAAAAAAAAAAAATCATATCATATTTTTATTTTTATTTTCTTTACTTCTTGCAATTGAATTAATAACTTTGTTGTTCTTCTTAAATTCGGTCTTAAATTTATACTGAAAAATCTTGCGGAAGCAACTTGAGATCAAACTCAAACCCAAGGTTGGGCAGGACAACGTCTGCCGGGCTTATTGTATAAAATATTAATTATTGAATCATTATTTTGCAAGTGCAAGTCAAGGTCAACAATAGCTCATTATTTATTAGTTCAATGATAACTTTTGTTACCAAAATGTGGACCACTTTGAAATATTTTCCTAGAACACTTTTAAAATTTAGTTATAATATGCAGGGGACAGAATTTATTTTATGGCAAATAAACTATTTTAAAATTTTCGAGGTCATCCGAAACACTTCTATGCACTGTGCTCGATTTGGCCTGTCTTGCGGAAGAAAACCCAATTTATTTTACTCCATAGTATTTTTGGTTTTCAAAAAGTTTGAGGAACGTTTAAAAAAAATTTGTTGTTGCCTGTGCCTAGATGTAAGGACTAATCATCGTGGAAGCTTGGTGAGCTTTTTTTTGTAACAGTTTTCTAATGTACATAAAAAAAAAGGTCTAAATCTTTTGTTTTTTGGTAAAATTTTCGTTTTCTCTTGGAAATAAATAAAATTTCCTGTTACAAATTGTTACCTTAAGCAATATATGAATTTTTAAGCACTAACTCGGGTTGCAAGTACACTGTTTTTAAGCTTGGTGCGCTACAGCATTGGCAGATCGGCTATATGATATAGTTTACCGATTCGAACCAAACTCGGCGTATTTTAATATCATGCTCAAATATTTTTAAATGCCAAATTTGGAAGACATGTCTGATGAAGATAGGTTTATTATTTAAGAAGAATATAATTTTCCTTCGGTAGGTATGTTGAATCGACCACCAATATTAAATTAACTTATCTGCCCTGATACAATAACGCATCTAATCTGAATATTTGGTTGCTCTAGCTTTTACCATCTCTGAGATCTAGGCGTTCATACAGACATACAGGCGGACATGGGTATATTGGGTATAGACTACTCTAGTCACCCTGATCATACTTTGTGTAACGACAACTCCTTCTATATGTACATACATTTTCAGCTTGCATGCACATATATACCCTTTGAAGCATTTGGTATGGGGTAAAAAAATGAGCCCTATTAAGTACACCCACTGCTCAACCGATGCGTTACAAACTTCAGAGCTGCTTTTTCGAAATCCGAATGAAACTTTACCAAACTGCCACTTAGGCGGATGTAAACCAAGCTTTTTCAAAACATTAAACATGTTTTGTTTATACTATGCTTGAAAAATTCCCTGTTGGAATAAATTTCGAAATCTTACACAATTTTGCGCTACATTCGTCCTTGCATCTGGGACATGTTTATTGATATAGTACCGCACCCTAAACATAGTTTTGCTGCAAATAAAAAGTGGAATTCTATTATATATCACTATATATCTAACATTCAAATGGTAATTAAAAACAATTTTACTATGCGTTATACAGAGCCACAAATCTACAGTATACCCTACTCAGACCTTGAGTATTTTTAAAATTTTGCGTCATTAGACAAGCGACTAAAGTTATCTACAATTAGGTCTGCTTTCGAAATTTAAATTGTAGTTGTGGTATTTAAGAGGAGCTTGTGAGCAGGGAGCTACATTGTACTGTATACTTGTAAGAACCCAAAACTGATATAGAAAACAAACAAGCAAATAAACAAAACTACGTAGAACCGTACAAATATGTACGGTATACATAAAGATACCTCTTTGCAAGACAATGTTGTATGGAGCGCACACACAGACAGACCAGACCCCAGCACAAAGACCCACACATATGGATAGAGTTTGCTTAAAAGCAAAGAACGTCGCGCCTTTTGCTCGTGTATGATAAGGAAAATCGACGGCAAGTGCCGAGTGGCGCGAAGTACCCTACCCAGAGTACATGTTGTAGCCAAAGTCAAGCACCCAACCCATTGCCCAAGTAAACCCACCCAAACAGCAACCAATATCGCTCTATCTATCGGCAGCGGCTGCCATTAAAAGAAGCTCGCCAGGTGACAAAACATTTGGCCCTCTCTTTTGCCAAGAAGCCGCGTTAGCAGGCGCTCGCAACGGTATCCATAACGGTTTAACGCGCGCGTTCCAACGGTTCTTTCAAAAAACAGCTGCTGCGCGCGCTCTCAGCTTTAAAATAGAGTGTAGTGTGTGAATATAAATACATAAATTAATTATAATATTTAATAATTATAATTTATGCCATTTTAGTAAGTTTCTTTAGTACAACTTGAAATAAAGAAAGCGAAACTTTTAAAATTTAACGAAACTACAAAACCAAACGTGAATTTCGTTAAATCGTTTGGTTTCGCGTTTGTGCTTGTGTGTTTCGTGAAGAAGAAGAGAGTAAGAGGCTCTCATGCATCTGGCCGTAGCGATGATGCAAACATTGAAACCGCCACCGCCGTTGCATCAACATCAACATCAGCATCATCATCTTCATCAGCAACAGCTACAGCAACAACAACAGCAACATCTGACAGCAATGGATAATCATCAGCAGCAACATATCCATCAGCAGCAAAACCAACAACAATTGCCAGCTACGCCTCAGGCGCCACCGCACCTCTTGGGCGTCGGCTCTAATGCGGGTGCAGTTGCAGCAGGTACTGGCACTAGCCTGCAGCAGCATAATCATCTTGTCGGCGGTGGCGTTGGCGGGGGCATCATCTGTGGCAGTGGCAGTAACGTGGCGCCTGTCGACCACAATGACCCAAATCCTGAGCTGGTGCTTGCTTTAATTTCAAGGAATCGTGCGCTTGAGGGTGAGTACCCCGGTCGACCAGGCCAAGTCAGGCAAAGTCGCCATCAGTTTTCGTTTTGACTTTGCATGCCTGTCCGCTCTAATCGTTTCTATGCCCTTCATACTGAGCACTATAAGTTTGCTAAGAATTATGCAACACCTTAGGGAGTTATGCAACTTGGCGCTTAAAAATAATACTTTTAGTCTTAGTTTTTACAAAAAAAAAAATATTTTTTTTAACCCTAATCTAATACCGAATTTATAGGTGTCTCTAATATCTTTAATGCGAGCCGAAATTATTGGAAACTCTTATCATGTACCTCTAAACTTAAAAAAAAACCGATAAAAACTAAAAATAGGGTGGTCTATCTATTTCTTTTTTTTGGTAATCGCATTGGGCAAATGTTTGGAACATAGAGTTATAAATAATTTTTTTTTTTTGACGAAAACTCATTTTGCTATTGACTTCAATTGTTACGTTATTTAAATCTTCAATGTTCCCAGCGACTCATCGACACTGGTCTTCACTATGTTACCATTTTAATAGTACATCTGTTCCATTGATTTATTGAGTATTATTGAATTTGAATAGAAACCGTCAGATTCTTTAATTTTATTTATTTTATAATTTAATAATAATATAAAATAATATTTATTTTAAAATTTTTTAAAAATGCTCATAGGTAACGTAAAATTCGATGTATTGAAATGTGCAAAATAGTTTTTATTTATTTACAATTTTTTTTATCGCGTAAGTTTCCAAAAAATTGCAAAATTAAAAATAATTTTATTTTACTGAGCTTTTAGTAAAACTGACTTAAATTAGATCACCATCCCATTTGAGCATTTTAAATTTTTATATTTTATATACTATTTCTGGGTTAAAAAAAAAAAATTAGAATGCCGTTCTACAGTTTTTGTCGGAATCGAAATTTAGAATATACCTGATTATTCGGTTTTGATTTTTTTTTTCGTTTTCTGGAACACGTCTGAAGAATACAGACTTCTTTATCCTTAATTGAAAACCACACTATTTTTTTATTCTTAATTTCATCTTTTAATATCATTGATTGATATATTTTTTAGAACTAAGGAATAAAAGTTCGTTGCTAAATGATGTTATTTCTTCTACTGTAGGCTTCAGAAAGGGTTTTCTCTTCTGTTGAAAATTCTCGAATAATGTTCTTGTTTTAAGTTTTTGGTTCCGAAATTAAGAATTAAAATGACAAAATTCATAAAAAGCTAAAATTTTTATAATTATTTCTACAATTTAAAAATGTTTATTATTTATTTGTCAAAATAAAGATTTTACGAAAAGAAAAAAATTTGACTGAATAATAAGAGTGTACGAAGTTCGATGCTTCGCATTTAGCCTTTTCCTAACTATTTTTTTTTGCTGCGATGTCAAATTTTTGCTCCTTTTGCTTTTGGATTCAGTTTTATTTTAGTTTTAGGCAACGTCGGAACTTATTTATTTATGCCTTTAATTATTCAAAGTTTTGTTGTTTTGTGAGTTTACTCGTAAACCGCAAAAGGTCATGAGTACGTATGTTTGTGTGGGTGGCTAGTCCTTTTGATATCCTGTTTTGATTGAGCGCCGTTGAAAGCGGTTCGTGTCTGGTAGAAAACTCTCTATATATATAAATGTATATGTAGTAGATATATATTTATACAATATTTTTCGCATTTCCATTTCCATTTGCAGCTTAAGTGTTTTTCAATTAAAGGCGAGAATTTTCATTGGCTTGCTTCGCATTTGTTATGCTCTTTTGAGTGCCATTAAGCTTGATCCAAGGACTTTTCGCTTCTGGGAAAAATGAAATTTACAATGACTTAAAGTTTACTTTGATGTTTTAACTTTTTAATGGCTATAATCAACTTTCAATGATGGTGAATTGAGACAAAATGAATGGCAAGCCATACTAATTATTTTTATTGGCCCAAAATAAACTTAACGACAGTAAATTGGAAAAGTTCTTTCAAATTAGAGATTCTAAAAGTATAAGGCTATTTTTGTAAATTTAAAAATAACGATTTGGCATACAAATTGAAATAAAATTCAATGTAAAAGAATAATAAATTATTTAAAAGTACTATTTGATTAGAATAAATAAAAAAAAAATGGTCGGGCGCGGACGACTTTGGGATACCCTGTACCACTAACTTGCAATAAAATCAGGTTCCTTCACAAAAAACCAAAAACAGAATAAAATTTTTCGTTCCTATTGGAATTATATGATATAGTCAAAATTTGACACAGTGCTTAAATACCTTAAAAAAGATCTGAATGCCGAATTTAGTACAAATATCTTTACAAACAAACGAAACACATTGAATTTTGTATAAAAAACGTTTTTTTGGACCGATTGGTCCTATGGGAGCTATAAGATATAGTCAACCGATTTGGATTAAATTCAGTATAGTACTTAGGAACTATAAAATACTCACGAATATTAAATTTGGTTCCAATATCTTAACAAACAAACGAAACACAACAAATATAGTTAAAAAATCGATTTTTTGGAATATCGGCCCTATGGGAGCTATATGATATAGTCAACCGATTTTGTTCAAATTTGGTACAGTGCTTGGGAACCATAAAAAACTTTTAAATACCAAATTTTTTTTGTCGAGGTCGTCTCAAACACCCATATGGGAGCTATATAATTTATCCCCGATATCAAAAAAATAAAATAAACTTGTCTTCTATGGAATAATATGGGATCTAATGTGAAAGTTTGGTTACTCTAGCTCTTACCATCTCTGAGATCTAGGCGTTCAAACGGACAGACGGACATTGGTACATCGACTTCTCTATTGACCCTGATCATATTTTAGGTAACTTTGGTACAGGGTATAAATATATATATATGTATATATATTCAATTCTTCCATTATCCAGTTAGTTTTTTTAAAATTACTTATCTGTATTAAATAAATAAATTTAAAAGTAAACTTTTTTTTACATACATACATTAAAACTCTAACTTTTATTATTTAAAATCCATATTTCTTGATAACCCTTTTTTTGGTTCTCATTTTTTTTTAAGTATTTTTTAATTACAAATTTATTTCATTCTACATCAAATACAATAAAAATATTGTCTTGGTTTAGGAACTTGTTTATCATTTACTTTTTAAGAGTGTCTGGTCACACTGATACAATTTTTTACCGTTTACTGACTTCTAGCAACGCAGTTTCAAACCAGCTTAGAAAGCTAATTTAAAGTATGGACTTTTGCTTTGTATCTCTGGGGTACTAAAGATAAGAATTATGCTACATAAAAATATTGCCAGGGCACCTTGGTTTCGGCAGATATTTTGAAATTTATTGTTATGTTATTGAAGAAATTAAGATCGAACCAAAAGTATATAACACGTGAAAACCCTTTAGCGGTACAATTTAAGATAATACAATAGCTCAGCTATTCAACATCTAAATAGATATCATAGGTATACTAGATATTTCTCGTGGATAATAAGTCAGCAACAAGTAGGACACAATACTCTTGTCTTTTTGTTCTTTATGATTAAAAAAAAAAATGAGAATTTTTAAATAAATTTTTTTACCTGTGAAAACTTTTCACAAAGTGATGTTTGTTAAATTCATTCCACCGAGCACAGGACTAATACGAATTGCAAAATTACAAGTTAAAATATTTTTTTTTTTAATTTTTGAATCTGTCAAGATAATTTCGAAGTTATTATAATAAAAAATTTATTTTTAAAGCCTTTCTCGTTAACTATAGAAAAGGAAAAAGTGTTTAATTTAACTAGGGGATTTCGCCCCTGCTCGCTTTGCTCACCAACACCCACCCCTCCATCGCCGCAAGCGGCTCAGGTTGCCCACTTGAAATTAAATTACTTATTTATTCTTCTCATACCTCTTCTTTGATGCTTTACGCATTTGTTCTCGTCAAGGAGTTGAGATGCAGTCCTTTGTATTGTTTATCTCTAGATTATTGGTAAGTTTCAGGACACTCAAAATGCATCTCGTCAGGATCGTTGGGACAAGTTGCCTGGGAAACTGCCGTCCACTTATAATAGTTTATTGATAGTATTACAAAATATTTAGGTTTGTACTGAAAGGTAACAGGCATTCTTTGCTTTCTGTACTTTGTTGCCAATTTTAAAAATTCTAAAAGTTCTTTCCAGCTGGTATTGTTTGTGTCATTAAGAATTTCAAGGATTTCGGAGGTCTTAACACAGGTTTTCTGAAGCATTCTGTCCTCTTTGAAAATTAGACACCTCTTGAGAAAGTGTCGCAGCTCTTCAGTTTCATTGGTGTTGCATAATAAGTAAGACCTATGATGAATCTGTTGTCGATTAGCAGCATCATCTCATTTGGTGTCTCAGAGTCCATGATACCGACTACATATCCATGTTTGGATCCTTTTCACTGCTTGTAGCATCCAGTTCTTTCTAAATCCTCGTTTCGCTTGCCATCTTCTGTTGTACCAGAGATTTGTGTCTGGCCACGTAAAAACAATTTAAAAAGACATCTACCGTTGGTTTCCATAAACTTTCATTATTCTAATCCAAGGATATGTTAAAACGTGCGCCAGTATTATTTAACTTCTAGGCCCAGAAAATAGTTTTTGTCATAACAAATTTCTAGACCTTTTTGGGTTACCTGCATTCATCGTACTTAACCATATAATATCGTAGTATATTTCATTTCAAAAAGATTGCATTAAATGGATTGATGAAACATTCTATGTCTTTTACAATTTCCATTGCAAGTTGTATATGTGAAGAATGGGATTTTCTCTTTCAAAAAGTTGTTTACTTTTTGTAATATTTTCCCAAATCCCTTTATCCTTAAGCCAAACTTTTCTGTTTTTCATTGTCTATTTCGTGCAGGCTTTTGGTTTTTAGGTTGTTGGCAAAATTGTATTCTAGTTGGCTTGTGGCTAAATTTAGCTTAGCAAATCCCTGCCATCAGCTCCAAAACTGTCACATTTATGATTTGGTTTCATGTGTCTCTCACACAAATCAATTGACGAGCCAAAACGCTGCTAAAAGCCAGCCCAAAAGTTGACAACTGACACACACAATGGAGGAGCAGCCTGCGCTCCACTTACTCACCCACATAGCACGCGTCGAGAAGACGACATGACAAAAGCCGAAACTGTTGACAATGTCCAAATGGCTGAGGATGCGGCGACATTGTCGCTTGGCCCATTGTTGGTCCGACTAAGCGCTAATGCGCAGACGAGCCCATGCGCCGGCCCAGCATCGGCCCAGGGAATAGCTCAGTCATGCACGTGGCGAACAAAAAAGAGCATGCCGCTAGGCGCGTGGGCCATATAACTATGACTACACAGAGAGAAAAAACCAATAGATAGAGAAAGATACATTATTACTAGAAATATTCGGAAGAGATAGAGGCTTACAGAAATCAAGCAAAATCTCACCAAAAATCACATAAACTATTAAAAGGTCAAAGTGTTATCAAGAGGCTCAATTTAAAACAAATCCTTTCCATCCATTATTTCGGGAGGTATGTCTAATTTGTAAAGCTATGTATTCCTGGTTGGCCAATTTTATTAAACTGCTAAAAAATACAGCTTTCAAATCACGCCATTTACAAAAAGTTGTAGACAGTGGTGGAGATAGGAAGGATAAGAATTTTTCATAGATTTTTTTCCTTTGAAAACAAAAAAAAAGGCGTGTAAAATGAGATTCTGAAGAAACTTGAAATCAAGGTGAGGAGTCATTCTTATGAAAATCTATCAAGAGTATATTCGGTTATCATTGAGCGGTAGCGATTCCCCTTCACAGTAACATGCCGGTCTTGATCATCACGGAAGAAGTACGGCCCAATGATGCCGCCGGCCCATAAACCGCACCAAACCGTAATTTTTTCTGTATGCAATGGTGACTCATGGAGTCACCAATAACGCATATTTTGTTTATTGACGAAGCCATTCAGCCAGAAATGAGACTCATCGCTGAAGGTTTTTCGATAAAAATCCGGATAATTTTCAAGTTGCTGCTTAGCTCAATTCACGAGCATACGACGCTTCTTTCTTCGGGCATTTTTGTACTGTGCCTGTGGATTCAAATTTGTCCACTAGATTGTTGATCTGGCAGGACAATTATGACGACCATAAATTGGACGTAGCGCTCTTAAAGTTGAGGCCATTGACTCCGAATTTCGGTAGTAAATTTTAATAATTTCGACTCGTCATTAGCACTGTGGAAAAGTTGTAGTTCCTTTGGACTTGGTTCAAGTTCATTACAGCTTAATTTTTATACCCTGTACCTACAGGTTCATAAAAATCGGTTTAACTACGGAACTTTATGGGTATATCGTTCTGCACCAAAAAAAAAAAAAAATAGCCTAATTAGAAACTTGTTAGAAGGAATATGCAGGAATGTAATATTTTATATAGTAAAAAGGTACAGGACACTGTCGGACCTCGATTGTATTACATTACAAATTGTACTCGTTTTTTTGAGTAATTTACCTAATTTGTACCCAGAAACTCAACATCTAAACATGATTTTTCTCTCTGTGTAGGCATTCATTGCACACATATATATTTGTATATATGCCAGATAGATTTTTGGAGCGGCATTTGAAGTGCGCAGGGATTTTGTTTAGAACACGCATAATTACAAACAAATAAATAACAGTCCCAAGCTAAACCGCATGCGTCGAGTGGTGGGGGGTTGGCTAAAAGGGCGGTTCGGTTTTGGCCACGTGTCGCTAATATGCAGACGAGTACGACGAGAACATCCCAAAGGAGTTAAACGCGCGTCAGGCATTGCGCCGGCGTCGCTGTTGCAAAACGAGCAGAAGAATTGAATTATGCGCTTGCGGTGCTTCCCAATTCGCCCGCCCTTCATCCGACAACAGTCCTGCACACACATATTGCCAGCAATAATAACAAGAGGAACAACTATAACAACTACAAACAATAACGTCAAGGACCGACAATCGGCAAATATTTTGTTATTTGAACATAACCATATTTATCGAGTTTGAGTTGCCGTTTCAAGTGCGTAGCAAGAGCAGGGGAGGAGTACATGCTGGGAAGACTTGCTGCACCCACGGGTGTTTTGTTTCACCCGTTCATAGAGCTCATGCTCCTTGCCTGGACTGGCCTGGCCTTGTGTTTGTCTTGCGCCTGTCAAAAATTGTGTAAATATGTTTGTCATTTCCACTTGCCCATGGCTCCGCGTTGATGACGTAGACGTGCACTTAACGCTGGGCAAACAGCACCAGCTCAACACTCGCCCTCTGCTCAGCTCGGCTCGGCTCAGTTTAGCTCAACTCCGGTCCCCCCTGTAACCCTCACGCACTTGTCGCACTTACGTTGGCCGCGTGCCGTTCGTTAGTTCGTTAGTTGTTCTTGTGTGGCTTTCCTGCTAACTACAGCCGGAGCAGTCGGAATTGGACAAAACCTGCTCCTACCCCTGCTCTATCCGCAGAACGACAGACCGCTGGTCGCTTAATGTTTAAGTGTACCCGTTTTGCTTGTTGTTTCCTTCCTTCCTTCCTTCCGTCCGTCCATCCTGGCTTCACACCCTTCCAATTGTGCGACGCTGGGATGGGGTGACTTTTGTTGCTTTTTGCACAAGTAATTTGTTCAAATGTCAACAAGCGAATGATATGCGACGAATCGATCAACTTTGACTGCGTATATTCTGTATCTTACGAGTGATCTCAGGGTGGTCTTATAAAGTCGCAGGAAAGTATTACTACTACTACTTGTATTCTTGACTCAGCAGGAAAGTATACTCAAATTAAACTATGAAAAATGTAAACTTTATGAGGACATTTGTGTGTTAAAAATTATATCCGGTAAGTGCTCATCATCTATGTATGTTGGTTCAACTATAATATTCTCAATAAGACGAACATTGTAGAAATTAAGGAATGTCCTGCATAATTGGGAAAAATGTAAAGAAAGTTGAACCGGGGTGGCATGCTTTTTATCAAATCTTATTGATTTAATATTTAAGGGAAGTCCGAAAAAATCTCAACCATAAGATGTCCTTTTATGATGACAATTTCAAATACTTTTGCGAACAACACATAGTTTGCACTTGGCTGGCCGAATGTGAACTGGTATACCTATAGTAAGTGGAATAGCATTTGCGGACCTTTTTAAAAAAAAATCTACACTTTGCGGTTATGGCTTGTATTCATAAAAGTTTAATTTATTCTTTATTAGGTTTTCATTTTTCGGCATTTCCAATATTTTATACTTTGATCATTTTTTGCGTATCTACATCTATTAATTTAAAAATTTGAGAAATTATTAGTTGCAGCTCTTTTACAAGTCATGAAATGATATAATATAAATTGCAGGTTTGTGAACTCCCGATTCTCGAATTCGGCTGATTTCATTTGATACAAGATATCCTAGCTCGTTTCTGACTGCCTCAAGATCCGCGCAAGTTGTATTCGGACCTACGCCAACATGAATCTCACGTAGACCACCGTAGTCCTCCCGTTGAATGCCTACCAAATCATTTGTGAGACTGTCGTAGCTGGATTCTGTTGAATTATCACTCTCAGAGCTCAAGTGGGCACTGCCTATGGTACTGATACTGCTCAAACCACTAGAGGAGAAAGATGGGTCATCATTGCTAGTTGCTGGAACCTCCTGGTTGCTGCTGCAGAAACAGCCATTACTGGCATATGAAGTATCGCTAGATTGTTCTTCTAACTTTGAACGTGCCAATTTCAAAAACTCGTTTATAGGCAAGTTGTTCTCGGATTTTGTAAAGCGTACAGTTCTGGCATTAAGCTCGTTCCTTCTAAGCTCCTTTCATTCTGTTGGATATATTTCCTTATTAAGAATTTTGGGGGCAACAGTTGCTCCTTGTTAGCGTACAGGAACAACCATGTCGAAAAAAAAGGAGCTGACGAATTTGTTTAAATAATCTTTTTGTTCTCTATGCTGTCATTTGAGTTGTTGCTGGATGAATTGAAAATTTGGCAATCCCAGGACAAATCAGTAATAGTACAGGCATCATTTGTAAAGTCGGTCTGGGTGTAGCAATTGAAGGTTTTTCGAACTCTGGCCAGATCGCGGCGAAAGGCACGGTATGCGGCAATATTGGTGTTTGACATTTTAGAATATAGACAAAAAGAGAAAAAGTGGGACCAAAATAAAAGTGCTGTGATTTTTAAAATTTAAATACTAAAAACTTTTTTTATAAAAGCATTTAATGCTTGACAAGTTTAGCAAATTATGACTTCAGATCGTCTAGTTTGCTAAGGCTCCAAAGCTGTTTCAATTGTTCCATTGTTCGCTGCCTGAGGCGTAGGCCCAACTGGAATGGAACAGAAAAAAAGTTAACTTCAAAGTGCAAGTTGTTGCAAAATTTCAATTGTGTGGCTTTTAATTGTATTTCTTCTATTGAGAAATGTCGAATCAACGCCCAGCTCAAGTGTCACCTCCAATGGGAGGACTGCACGGAGTACTTGTCGTGAGCTCCATCAGAGAAGGTGGTGTGGAGCGCACTCTTTTGCCAAACGGAACTTATGGCACGTATATGGTTGTAACCGGAATGACCACAACACAACTGATGTTTCCTTCCAACCGGAGTCCAAGATCCAATCCTTACCAATTGATTGAAATTGTGCATACGACAAAGTACATGTAACACTATCAGAAGGAGCCCAAGCCAAGCAGCGGACTTGTAAAAATGCATCAAATACCCATGTGGGCCTCCGCCAGACAAACGTCAAGGTTTTTATTTATGCCAACTCAGAACCTGCTACGAACTTAATTTTGGGCTTCCCTTGGCTGGGCTTTTGTGTTGTCTTTTAAGAGCAAGTCGTGCATTTTTCATTGCTAGCAAAAATAAATAAATAAATGAATAAAAAAATACAAAAATAAAAAGAAACAATTTTTGTTGGAGCAAGGCAAGCAAATAAAAACGAAGGCACAGAGCCCACATTGAGAAATCAGTTTCTACTGCTAAACTCTACCATTTCCGAGAGTATATCAGTTATTTCATAAGGTTAGCAACAAATAGTGGATTTTGTTATTCCAAGTTAAACACTTAACCAGAAAGCTACGATTGGGAGTAGTATAGTAGCTTTCTTTTTGCCAATCCGGCATTAAACTTCCGAACTTTTGAAGCTCTTAATAAGAAATAGATCAGAAATAATGTGTCATTCAAAAAAAAAGGCGACTATACTGGTTTAATCTGGATAGTTTTATTTAAAGCTCACCGTTATTTTAATCTCTTAAACAAAAAAAGAGGAATCCAGGTACTTATTTTGAAAATCGGAACACTTGGGACTGAATTAAAATTTTTTCACTCTTCTTTTCTTGATCTTATTTACAAAAAAATATGTTAAGTGGAAATAGTTAACTTCTTTTTAACAACTCGAATTGGAGTCCGTGAAAGCGTTTTGCAATCAAGTTAACATATAACCTACTCAAAATTATACACTCAGAAAAAATTGTTTCGCTCCAGAACTTATACGCATTTATTCTCTATTATTTTAAAATTAAAAATACAATTTTTTCAAACTCAGAATTAAGGTATCTCAAAATTTTTAAATTAACTCGAAATGCTCTTATTGATGGGCTATACCATACAGTGCATTCTCAAATTAAGAATTTCTAAGAACTATTTTAAGTGCTCTTATTCTTAGAATTATACTAAAAATTGACAAAATGGGAGTAGCTGTCTCTAAAAAAATTGCTTTTGAAATCAGAATTTCATTCTAACTAATAGAAAAATCGTTTATGTTCTGAGCGCGAAATTGTTGGTTTTTGGGGCTAAATAGTGGAACACTCTAAACATGGTAAACAGCTAATTATATCTAGGTAAACATAAGAAAAATTCCTTTTAGAAAGATCTTAACATTTCATGTACAGCTGTTAGAAGAATTGTAATATAATTTATGAATGCTGATCAGCGACTCGATTAATCTTTTGTGCTTTTAACTAGCTATAATAATCGAAATTTTTAAAGCTGTTTTAAAAATTTGTTGAGAAATTGTAATCTCTAGAAAAGGTAATATATGTAAGAATATGTTTCCTCAATCAATCCTAAAGGTATACTTTAATGCCTTTCAGACGCCAACCCCGACTGTCTATTTGTTGTTAAAAGATTTTAAAATTCATCTTGTGTTAATGATACCCTATTCACAAAATAGTTATAGGATTTTAGAAAGACTTTTGTAATTTGTAGATTTTTTCGGATTCACACCTATTACTTTTTTGAAGTGCGTTTAAACCCCTTGACAAAATGTGTATCCCCTTTTTTTTAAATACTAGTGAGTTCGGCAGACGTTGTCCTGCCCAAACTTTTGAATACTCTTAAAGTGTATATCGAAAGATTCTATAGTTAGCTTATCTAGACAATCATAAGATTTTTGGATTAGTTGACTTTCATGACTCTCTAAAAAGCCGTATGGACGAACTTAAGTATTCTTAAGAGAGCACGCATCTGTAATAATTGCATGCCCCACAGAAACTACATTTTTTTCGACTACGCTTCTGTTTGCACTTAATGTCCAATACCCAATGTTGAACAATTTTCTACTATGCTATATTCACGATATTCAAAAAAATGCGTATATTTCTCGAACCAATATACACAAACACATCGCTATAAGCTTTAAACCTCCGTATTGATGAATTCATGAGAACATCCGTAACATCTAAGCCATAAGTTTCTATTATATTATATAACATATAACCATATTGTGAAGGGTTTCTCGTCATATGAGGTGTGTTTGTCTATAGATTTGGGAGTCTTTAAAGACAATCTCCCACTCATTTTGTCGATTTACATGGATATCTGCTCCTTTAAGCTCACTCGATTATGTTTAAGACTAGTTTCAGTACTACTACTACTTATAGACTTCTAGAAATCGTTTTATACATTCAGCGCTAGTATATACATATATAAATTGTCACATAATTCTAGCTAGACCCATAAGACTTGTTATGAGTTTGCAAATCATGTTGATGACCGTATCCAACCATGTTATTCTGAGTAAAATTATTGTAAATATTTAAAGAAAAAATGATATCCGATGCCTTTTGTCGAATCGAAACATTCCCATTAATAGTTGACTGACTTTTGTATATAATTTTAAATGCTAGGGTATGCAAACTTTGGCAAAAGTTTTCTATAGTATATTTTTTTCAGGTTATTTGTTGTTTTTCATAGCGCCCACATAAATCATTTTTTCGCCATTGCCTTCACTGCCCGAACAACTCCTGCCCCCCACCATTGACTGCTGCATATTTCATGGCATTTTGTTTGCTTTCCATTTGGGGGCGACTTCTGACTGCCATCACAAGTACTACTAGTCAGGGGTGGCTGCTTTTTGCTGTCTGGGGCTGAGCTTAGGCATTGACGACAGCTTTTGACTTGGCAGAGCTAACGCTGGGGCTATGTGCAGGTAAACCAAGAGCTATCCGCCATTTTCCGGCTAAGTCATACGGCGGACGCGCATTTCCGTTTTCTGTTGCTCTGCGTTCTTTTTTTTCGTTTGTTTTTTTTTTTTTGGCAATGTGTACTATGTACTCAACCCCCAATATCAGAGCAATCTCCTCCTCTGCACTTTACTGGCAGCCATTGGCAACTTTGGGTTGCGTTGTAGGCGAATGTTTAACTTACGTTAAGTAAATAATGGGGCGTTCATATACGTTGCCAAAGTATGGGGGGTCTGACAGCCAAAGAGAACACACACACACAACGCTAAGTATGTGTGTATGGTAGTGTTTTTGCAGTCAACTGTTTGCTTTTATATTTCATCTTTGCTCAACAAAATAATGTATAATAAAATAAAATAGAAATGTCGCAAAATAAAAAAAAACAAAACCAAGTATTCCGGAACTAAAATCAGCTGTGGAGATTGTCAGCCCACAAGATTTTATTAGTTTTAAAATCATAATATAATGAGCTCACGAAAATGTCTAGACAGTCGTTAGTACATACTTAAGTGCGAAACCTCTATGATATTTTGAATATCGAAATTGTGGTTTCGATACTCGTTGGCGATATTCATATTATCGATACAACAATAACAAGATACCAATTTCTATAGTATCGGTATCGAGCTTCATTTCGTATTATTATTGGCGCTGAGAGATAAAGTTAGCAGGTCATTAAAATAATAAATAAATTACCTTAAATATTAATTAAGAGTATACAAAAATTTGCTAAAAACTAGATTTTAAATATTTAACATTTTTAAAGTGCTTTTCAATGTTTTTAGATACTTTTTGTTCTTAAATTTTGGTCACTTTTAACGGTTCTTGGTTTGTATTCACCTTCATTTCGTGTAACATTTTATTCTTTAAAAAAAAACCAAAACTTCGTATTATTTCGTATAACGTTGATATCGATTGGTATTTCAGTAACGAATCAAATAGGACGTACAATGGATTAAAAAAAAATAGCAGACAGAATATGTTCCAACAGAATCGATTTTTTATGACTCTTTTGCATAAATCTAACTGGGTCCACCAATAGCTTGAACGGTGCTCTTCCGCAGTTGATCAATTGTTATTTTGTAACCATAACCCTGCAACTCTCGAAGACCATAATAATAAATTCTAAGGAAGCCTGATTGCCTCTTTCGAATGGGCAAACTTGACTGCAGTAACTCATCGCAACGTCTTCTCCAAACAGAACAGAAATTGAGACTCTTGATATTGTTGTGTATTGCCAAATGAAAAAGGCAAAAATGTTCGTTATGTGTGTAACTAGTGAGCCCGCAGACGTTGTCCTGCCCAAACCTTTTGAATACTCTTAAAGTGAATAAACATCGTAAGATTGTCTAGTTAGCTTATATGGAAAAATATAAGATTTTTAGATTAGTTTGCAGCTCGATTCAAACTTGCACCATTATTAGTCGAATGTCGCGCATGTCTTAATCGAATTTTTTCACGTTCATTGCGATCTTGATGTTCCTGGGCAGAACGATTATATTGATAATTAATTTGATTCGTTGCATTTCTTCCAATTGAAATACATATATCATACATTGATCGATTAGGAGACGGTATTCCCAATTGTCCTAATGCTTTATTAGCCATCGTCAAGCATAGATCTTCAATATGAGTTAAAGTTTCATTGTAAACTTCCGGCGCAAGTTCCATCAGAGGATTACGTTTTGCTTGACGTACTCAAAACAAAATATCTTCAGACAAATAATCTTAATATTTTATCCACAATTCAGGTGGACTTGATACAAAACATGTTGCAAAAATAATCGCGAATAGAACACGTATTTGATATGGATGAGCAGTAATAGCAGCATCTGCTAAAGTTTGATCCCAGTGCAAATCATTTTCGATCAAATTCCATTTTTGACATGCCTCTCGATACGTTGCTTATAATAAGCCATTCATTGCTCTCAATGATTGAAACGATGTTGGACCTCGAACATTGATTAACAACAATACCAGTTTTTGCATATATGTACGGCAATATACACACAAAAACCGATATTCACGATTGCGTATGTCTTACGAACCAATATACACAATATACACATCGCAATAGGCTTAAAACCTCCGTATTGACAACTTTTAACACACGCAAAAATCAGATTTGAAATTCATTGACGCTTTCATGAGAACATCAGTAACACGTAAAACATAAGTTTCTTTTATATATATAGATAATGGAGAATGCAGAAGTTAAAAAATATAAGTATAATGCAGGGCTAGTCCGTCTCTTGATCTGTCCACAATCTGTCGGCTCATGCACTGTCCAAGTGAGAGAAATCGCTCTCTCTCATTTTTGCTTGATTACGGTACTTGATCTCTCGTGCGTTTTTAGCTTACTGCTGTAAGTAAGCAGTTACATAAAAAAATATTTGTTTGCATGAGTTTTGCCCACCACTGGTGTATAGTGACACGATTTTTCTATGATTACTTATTTAGATTTATCATTAGTTAAAAAATATGACGTCAATCGGCATTGCCGATTAGAAGACACGCTTGTAATTTAAGGAAACAATATTTTGCGCATCTTAATTGGGGTTCCCTGTGCTGAAATGACGACATAATAATTTTCTTTAAAATCCCAATACAAAATGCTTATCTTGTTGTTATCCACGTAATAGAATATTAGTAAGAGGTCTTGTTTGCAGGTATTGAGAAAACCATATTCCAACAAACACGATAGCATATCAAATTCTAATTTTTAGAAATATGCCAAAAACTTGTAATCAAGTTTTCCTGTGAATATTCTCTGCGCTCCGAAGCATAGCTACATGTAACGGTATATTACCACCTAATCGACTACCACTCCGAAAAAAAATAACACAGGGTATACTACAGAAGCCTCTTCCACAGAGCCCCGTCGTACCGCTCTCCACAAAAAAACTGAACAAGCTTGGCAAAGTATTTTTTATGTATTTACGTAAAACTTTGCTGCTACTTTGCAGATACACAGCTACAGATACAAATGACAAACAAACAAACAAATATATACCGCATAATACTTGGGTATGCATAACTGTATGGACCATGTTTGGAGTTAAGCAGAGCCCCTCGAAATATTAGAGATTGAGAACGAAACTCGTTCCCCTTCGACATCATTTGCTTGGATCCGCTCCTGCAGTCCTGAACGGCAACGTTGTTGTTTGCTGTTTGTGCAGCATGCTTCAAGGCGCTCAGCATCTGCGTCTCAGTACTCAAAAAAAAAAACAACTTAAAAGTGGATACGTAGATACACAAACAATATCCCGCAGCGAACTTTATTAAATTACACGATTTTGACAGTTAAGCAAGAGAGTTGGCAATTCCCATTGCCAGCTCCCCTACATAGAACATAGGAACGAACACCTTAGCCTTACCCTTATGCTTGCCCTCCTTCTTGTTGTTGTTTTCACGGCCTGTCATTTTGTAGTTGTTGTTGTTGCCATCGAGTTGAAATCATAATTTTTCTTATTTAATGTAATACACTGAAAGCTGGCAACGAGTTTGAAACAGCTTTCTGCCCATCCGACAGGTCTCACCCCAAACCTTTGCTGTTGTCTGGCAACGCTGGCTGCCAACTTTTGCATATTCCTTGGGGGCCGGTTTAGGTTTAGGTTTTGGAAAATACCTACAGCAAACGCAATATGCTCGAAATAAAAAATGTACTTTTCACTTTACATTGCCTGACACGAAATCCTACATGCTCTAAGTCCAAATCTTAGCAATGGCTAAATTTTTCAGCTACAGCCCCGAAGGGTGGCGGTAACTTGGCTACCGCTGGGCATAGCCGCTTTTATCATACCGCAATTAGCGCACTCATGTCTCCATCTCTCCGCTTATCGTTCGGTAGTCTCGTAGAGACCCCGAACCCCATTGGGTTGACTGTAACAAGCCCATGTTAGTGCTGCCGCTGCCAAGCGTAAATATTTGTATAGCATTTCAGTCGATACCTTGAAAAACGCTTAAAACCACCATCGCTATAAGGTATCGTAAAGTTGTTTGCCTACTTATAAATACTACATACTGTGTGCATTCTTTTCTATTTCTATAACATGGAACGCATAATGTCTTGGAGCTTGTTTAGTGGTTCTGCTGTTATCTCTACCTAAGAGGCATGGTACAAGATTTACCCATTGAGACGACATATATTTTTTTTTACCGTTACACAAATGTATCGATAAGAAAACATGACAAACAAGGTGCCGAAATGCTAAGGAAGTTCTTGGCTCCAAATGAGGGAAATGTGTGAATATTTTCATTGGTAGAGAAGAATGTCTGATTAGCACCACATGTAACAGGG